>CM077154.1:154061558-154522885 GCA_039583875.1 Platanthera guangdongensis
CTCTGTCTCTTAAAACAATTTTCATCGAGATTTCATTTTTTTTTTATGTTTGCTTCATCAAGTGACAGTTCGGGCACTTTGTGCTTCTTCGGTGTCCGCGCACATCGAAGTTTCGGGATCTAGCCAGGTGTTCTACAATGAAGAAGTGAGCATCAGTTGAAAGCCCTACTGAAGGGTGGTGCAACTTCTTTAGGGCAGCGATCACACGCCTTACCCAGACTCGATTCTAAACTTATATTATATTCTGAATTTTATTTCTCATATCTTCTGTTTATATAAATTTTTATAATCCTGTTTCTAAAGATCTGCTATTATTATGTTTTACAGAAATCTTTAAAACTGAAAATTATTCATTATTCTGGAATATAAATCAAAATATTCCTACAAATCCTCCTAAAGCGCGATCAAACAAAGTTCTTCGTCAGCTGCACTTAGATGGACCCATGTCCTCCTAAAGTGTGATCGAACAAAGTTTCTTCGCCACCCCCACTCAGACGAACTCAGATCCTCCTAAAGCGCAATCGAACAAAGGTTCTTCGCTACCTCCACCCGGACAGACCCAGGTCCTTCTAAAGCGCGATCGAACAAAGGTTATTCGTCACCTCCATCCAAATGGACCCAAGTCCTCCCAAAGCACAATGAAACAAAGGTTCCTTATCACCTCCACCCGGACGGACTGAGTGTAACGACCCTAGCCGATCCAACGTGACAATGTCACAGGTCCGCTTTAGGCGAACTTACCGGGCTGCAGCCCAAGCACCCCAACCCCTCTCCAGCCTCTGGCGGGTTGTTGGTGGCCACATCCTCCCTTTGATAAGGCAAATCGATAGTCAAGCGCGCAACACGGGGACTTCCCAGGAGGTCACCCGTCTCAGTACTACTCCAGCCCGAGCACGCTTAACTATAGAGTTTTTCCACTTCTCATCACCAATTGAGCAGCACGGGGACTTCCCAGGAGGTCACCCATCCCAATTGAACCTCCCTCTGATACCAACTTGTAACACCCCCATCTGTAGCATGGAATATAAGAAGTTCCGGCGGGGCCCCACGGCATATTCCACGGACAGTCAATGCAGTTACATATTAATACCAAATTACTAATATAAAATTTGAGTCCTAACACAGAGTATTCTAGCGAAAATTTTAAAAGAAGTTGGAAGAACCCATCACAAAACATGAATGTCCACTAAAACCCAAGGCAGGAATGAAAGAACAAATACACAAGGAGTCTTGGTCTTATGACCTTACAATTGTTTACTTAAATAATACGTATTTTACATACTTCGGCATGCAGACCGATCATACATGAAAATAGTAAAAGAAAAACACTTCGCTTTGGCCTTCAAGGGCCAACACTGCATCAAGGGCTTCAGCCCGCTACTTGCCACTTGGCCCACCTGCTCCTGTATAAGAACAATCCACCGAACGGTGGCAAAACAAGGCAACGGTCAGCTAAAGCTGAACAAATTATAACGACTCCACCCCCTACTCGGGGAGGCGGTGATCCTTTCCTATAATATATTAGCAAAACCAAACAGCAATGAAAGTGCAATTTAAGTACACTTCATCACAGGCGTAGGCACGAATGACCACACACCCCGTGCACTCAGGGCACATTCTCGGTGTCCGGACAAAAAACCAGGGACTCACCACCGTTCGCAAGATAGCAACAAACATTAGCATTTGGTAGTCTTTATGGCCTGCGTAAGGCTTGAGTCACGTAACTATGACAGCGACAGGTAACACTACCCACGAACGCTCGACATAACTACTGGGTAGGTTCGGCCCTTTCCCGTTGCTCACATCGCCGGGCGCAGAAAGCCACGATGCGGGTCGGCCTCCCCCTTCCCATTTCTCCAGACTTTTACATAACCACGTTATGATATACGGATGTCTCTCAGGCCACCAAGCTGGGCTATCAAAGCTCACAAAAGACAACACAAACAAATTTCTGATCCTTCCTCGTCAGGGTCGTGAGGGGCAACGCTATCTGCGAGAAGTTCTCTACGCAGCGCCTGTAGTAGCCGACAAGCCCCATAAAACCCCGACTTTCGCTATAGAAGACAACACAGGTCACTCACGTATTGCAGCAACCTTTGCGAGATTCACCGCGATACCTTGACCACGACCATATGACCATGGAACGATATAGAAGATAGCCAAAACTGACACTTAGAAAATTTGGCATACACTGATTACTTCTTAAGGTCTCCAGAACAATATGCAAGTGCTCTGCATGATCATCCTCGGATTGGGAGTACACTAGGATATCATCGATGAACACAGTCACGAATTGATCCAAATACTTCTTAAACGTCCTGTTCATTAGATCCATAACTACTGATGGCGCATTCGTCAGCCCGAAAGGCATGATAGTAAACTCATAATGTCCCATAACGTGTACTGAACGCCGTCTTGGGAATATCACTCTCACTAATTCTTGGATGAAAGTAACCAGACTACAAATCCAGCTTCAAATACATAGTCGATCCAAACTAGCTGATCGAACAAATCATCGATCCTCAGAATCAGATACTTATTCTTCTCCTTAGCTTATTCAGCTCCCGATAATCGATACAAAGCAGCGTATTCCGTCCTTCTTTTTCACGAAGAGAACCGGGCATTCCAAGGTGACGAACTTGGACACACAAACCCATACTCTATCAATTCTTGAAGTCGCACCTTCAATTCAGCCATCTCTCTCGGTGTTAACAGGTAGGAGACCGCGACACCGGCTTGGCACCAGAAATCAACTCAATGGTGAACTCAATCTCTCTCCGATGTGGGGCTCCAGGGAAATTTTTGAGGAAGATGTCGGCAAGCTCCGACACCACCGAAACACCGACCAACCCAGGCTTGGGATTCGTAGTCTCTAGTTAAGAACAACTCCCCCCTTCAAGAACTGATAACTTAGTCTCGCTTCGGTGTTTAGCCCTAGTGTGACCCCTTAGGGTTACACCACCTACAATCTTTAACGACAATGTTTATGTTTGGTTTGTATATACATAATCGATACAACAGAAAGCAATAAGACGGACCACAAGAAAACCTTGGATGCTAAGGAGCGAGAAGTCCCGCAACGAACAGTACTCTCCACCACCAAGAGTGGGACAAAGCCCACTTACACAAATCATAAGCCAGTAACTAATCATGTCATAAGTATAAAAGCTATAAGCTAAACCGTACCTGTCATCTCGTCCCTTTGCTTATGGCCTTCTGCCTTTTCCTTTGTCTTTGGAAACCCACCCCAATAGTCACATGCTATATGTCCTGATTTGCTATAGTTATAACAGTGGATTGGGCCTCCTCGCCCAAATGTTGCTCCAGACCTAGCCTCCTTTGCCACTGGAGTATCACTCTCGACATTTCATGACAATATGTCTTGTCTTGCCACATGTATAACAAGTAAGTGGGACTCGCCCTGCAGCTTCTCCTGACTTAGCTTTCTTTGTCTTTGGGGCATCATCGCGGGGACATCGCGGGTAAGGTGTCCCGACAGTATGGCAAGCATAAGAAGCTTGACCAGTAGAGGTTCTAGACCTCTTATGCCACCTCCTGTGGTATTCAGCTTTACAGAACTCGCGGAGTTCGGTACCCTGCACACTGGCATCTGGTGGACTTTTCCCAAATCTACTTCCAACGATCTAGCTGACTCCACCAACGCTCGGAATCCCAATAACTTCGGCCCTACCAATAGAAGTCGTAAATCATCACGCAGACCGTTATAAAACCTGTTTACCATAATCTGTTTTCCTCCAACTCAAATCCTGAGTAGCGCCTTATCGTGACAAACACATGCAAATACTCGTCAACAGAGTGCGTCCCTTATGTCAAAAGCATGTTCAACTGTTGATCCGATGATCTTCTAATTTCCACTTGCTTCAGAGCACCAACTGACATTGAAGTCACCACAGGGACAGGGGGTTCCACATGCCTTCCATGTTGGGCATTGATCATAACGAACACTACTTCCGCTACCATTCAGATGCTTTTCAGCAGAAGGAGGGGTCGTAGGCATGTCATTAAGCGCACTTCTCTCCATAGAGTGCTGACATTGTGACTGCACTACACCACTCTTAATCACCTATAATCGGGAAACACTTAATTAGGTGACAAACAATTGTCAAAAAGTAATCATATGAACACTCAGGTTCCTCAAACATGTGTATTTTCAATACTAAGTGGACATTCATGAGTTCTTTTCATGTTATAGCGATGACGCACATACATGTGCTCACCATCCCTTAAGAAAATTCGCCACGAATTCACATAAGAAAGACCGACACCGTAGTCTGCGACCAAATTGTAACACCCTTATCCGTCACATGAGATATAACAGAAGGTCCGACTGGGGGCCCACGCCATATTCCACGGACAGTCAGTGGAGTTACATATTAATACCAAATTACTAAAATAAAATTTCGAATCCTAACACAGTGCATTCTAGCGGAAGCTTATAAAATATGTTGGAAGTACCCATCACAAAACATGAATGTCCACTATAGCCCAAGGCAGGAATGAAAGAACAAATACACAAGGAGTCTTGACCTTATGACCTTACAATTGTTTACTTAAACAATAAATGTTTTACATACTTCGGCACACATGCCGACCATACATGAAAATAGTAAAAGAAAAACGCTTTGCTTTGGCCTTCAAGGGCCAGCACTGCATCAAGGGCTTCAGCCCGCTACTTGTCACTTGGCTCACCTGTTCATGCATAAGAACAATCCACCGAACGGTGGCAAAACAAGACAACGGTCAGCTAAAGCTGACCAAATTATAATGACCTCACCCCTTACTCGGGCGGCGGCGCTCCTTCCCTGCAATATATTAGCAAAACCAAACAACAATGAAAGTACAATTTAAGCACACTTCACCACATGTGTAGGCATTAATGGCCACACCCCGTGCTCTCAGGGCACATTCTCGGTGTCCGGACAACAATCAGGGACTCACCACTGTTCGCAAGACGGTAACAAACATGAGCATTTGGTAGTCTTTACAGCCTGCGTAAGGCCTAAGACCCGTAACTATGGCAACGATAGATAACAATGCCACGAACGCTAGGCATAGCTACTGGGTAGGTTCGACCCTTTCCCGTTGCTCACATCGTCGGGCATAGAAAGCCACGACGCCGGTCGTCGGCCCCCTTCCCATTTCTCCAGACTTTACATAACCACGTTATGAAATACGGATTGGCTCCCAGGCCACCAAGCCGTGGCTCTCAAAGCACTCAGCCCACAAATACAAGCCCCATGTCTCCACGAAACAGGCCTCAAACAAGCTCTTAAGGAGCTCCCGCGGCGGTAGAGCACTACCGCCGCGCGGTGGTACCTGGTAGAAATGCGATTCTACCCAGTTTTTCGGGTGCTCCTTGGAGTTAGTCCCCAAAGTTCCCTACTGCAATCTACCGCGTAGAAACCCGAAAAACAAACATCACGGAGTCTTCTCCGGCCATAACAAGCATAATGAAAAACATCATCAATTCAGATCACCGTCAGAATGGGCTTCACACACCATGCCTATGTTGTACTTTGATTCCGAACTCTAAATGCAAAACTATGGGGATACTCAGTATCTACCCGAAGGAAGACATCATGCTCACCGCTCACTTGCGGGAGAGGTTTCCTATGCAAAAGGAAGAGGACTTTACATGTCCAAGTAGAGAATCGTTACCCTTTGCGCTCTCTTGGCGCCATGACAAAGATCTAGACGGATGAACGCGACGCAACGATCTTGCCTGCACAGATATGGGACTCGGCTTGCGAATCGGAACACCGAAACTTCAACGACGGTGAGATCTCCATTCCGGCGCTGCCGCTCCTCCAAGAAAATCCAGGTCAAATCCTCAACTCCAAAATAAATGAAGTGAAACGGCCAAACAGGGATTATATATAAAGCTACCGCCGCGCGGTACGTTTACCTATTTCAATGCCTCGTTTCAAGCGCAACCGCCCAAATCCCTCCAATCACAGGCCGACACTGTGCCACGCCGTTATGGTTTCACTACCGCTGAGCGATAGGATGCTAACGCCGCACGATAGCCGTTTGTCGGTTACGACACGACACCAGCCGCTCTATCCGCGCTTCAACTGCTACCGACCGCACGGTAGAATCCCGAGGACTTTAATAATTAGATTGACTTAGCTATCGCCAGCGTAACCCTATCACCAGGCGATAGCTCCCGAGAGCTCTACAAGTTTAATTCTCGGCTACGCACGCCGTGCAGTGGTAACAACTTTCCGCCACGCACGGTAAGTCCAGCGTTGAGTCGACTTAGCACACTCTCAAACGCTCTCGACACTGTCGACGCTAACCCTGGAGCTACTGCCGCGTGGTAACTAGCTACCGTCAGGCGATAATATCCAAAGAACGTTTCCTATTTTTAGAAAATTGGGGCGTTACACGAGGTCCTCCTAAAGAGCGATTTGAACAAAGGTTTCTTGCCACCTCCACCCGGACGGGCTCCTTTTAAAGCACGATCGAATAAAGGTTTTTCTCCACTTCCACTCAAACGGACCCAGGTCCTCCTAAAGCGTGCGACCAAAATAAAGCTTCTTCGCCACCTCCACTCTGGCGGACCTAGGTCCTCCTAAAGTGCGACAAAAACAAGGGTTCTTCGTCATCTCCACTCGGGCGGACTAAGTTCTCCTAAAGTGTGATCGAACAAAGGTTCCTCGCTACCTGCACTCGGACGGACTCAGGTTCTCCCCAAAACACAATCGAATAAAAGTCCTTTGCCACCACCACTCAGACGGACCCAGTCCTTCTAAAGTGCAAACAAACAAAAGTCGTTCACCACTACCATCCGGACGGACTCTGGTCCTCCTCAGACAAAGCGAGCAAAGTTTCTTCGTCAGATCCCGAGTCTTCTCAAAGCACGCATGAACCAAGGTCCGTCGCCGCCTTCTAGAGCAAACAGACCTCCAAGTTCCATATGCACTGCCAAGGCAGGGGGAAGTGTCCTCCCTCATCACCGCTTAAGAAACAAGTTCCCGCCACTAACGCTCGACGATAATCACCAGCAATAACATGCGGCGAACATAAAAGCGTTAGATACTCCAGGCTGCTGCAATGCATGTCATGACAGTTAGTCGCCCCGCCCCGCGCGTGCAACAATAAGGAACGGTTCGACAACTACTGAGATCCTCCACCTAATGACGACAGAGGTGTTGGAGCATACGTTCCACACTTCTTGGTTTGAAAATAACAAATCTCAAATGTATTTGATCATAGTGTATCTTATGGTGTGCAGATATAATAGGTATAACACTCTGATAATTTTGGATGGTTGACGAACATCAGATTTTACAAAGTTGAGCTATCGTAGACGATAGTCACTACCGCCCCGCGTTAGCATGATGACATCAGTCGTGACGTAGGCCACGATTAAGAATGATCGGTACGATGCGCATTATCAGAGATACCGTCTGGCGATATCAAGTTATCGCAGCGCGATAGTCCAACGGTCGTACACGACCTCCAGCACCGCGACGCGGTTATTGCAGAGTGGGACACGTTTCAACCATTGGATTTATCGTAGGCGATATCGCTCTACCGCTGCCGCGATATTGAAAAAACTATAAATGGGATGAACTTCGGGAATTTAAGGGTACAGCCTCCAGAAGCCTAGATTTCGTGCATCTTCAGCAAGATAACTCCGTGCAATCAAAAACTTTGGAAGTGTTAGTGCAATCTGAAGAGCGAAGAAGGGATTGTTCGTGCTTCTCATCTCTGGCGATCATCGCAAGGATTTTCCGGCCTCTTCAGTGCTTAAGACCTGAGGGGGAGTTTTTATTCTCAGATTATTTTTCCTTTAGTTATTCTCTTTGTAATCGGTAGAGAATTCACCGCCTTATAAGTAGCGATCGAGACCCGTGTGCGGTTTAGGGGAAATCGCAGTCGTCGTGTGTGTAATGACTAGGTCGTGGTGAGATCTATGAGGAGGTTAGTTGCTGTATCTAGGGAAAGATAGGTTTTAGTCGGGCCGGTCCTTGAAAGAAGGACGGTAAATTCAAAAAAAGAGAATTTAGTTTTTTCATCACAACCTTGATTTCAAGATTTATTGAAATCTTTTGTTTGTAATTTTCTTATCACTTTTGAAATACACTTGTATTTTCGTTTTATCATAAATCTCAAAATGATTTGTTATAAGTATTTGGTTGTTACTAAGCTTTCTTGATTCTAGAATAATTTGACTAAGTATTTTGTTAATTCGAAAAATTATAGTTTGCCCTTATTCACCCCCTCTAAGGGCGCCTCAAGATCCAACAAGCGGGACCCTCACCACACAAGGCCGACCCCGTGCGGAGTCGCAAGCTCAACATGTCACGCAAAAAACTTGCGCGACTAAGCAAAGAATGTGACAAAGGAAATGCACGAGCCACCCATACCAGGTGCGACACTGATGCAATTAAGTGCTCCCCACGTCACCAACACCATTTTTCAGGCCAACACCTGCTCAGGGAGCAGAACGCCCCCGCATTCTTCGCATTACGCCAAACCCCTTTAATAAGTACAGGTCAGAGTTCAACATGCGCACACAACGAGCGTACCTTCGTTTGCGCACCCGGTCCAATTTCGAGCTAAGGCGATCGATTCTCCGGTCCGAGAAAAAACCGGATGACCCCCAACAAATGTTATTGTATTAAAATTTCAAAATCTTCAAATTATTATAGCATACGCCATTAATAATATGACAAGTGCAACAAACATTAACCGATACCACCTCATAACCAACAATAACTTATCAGATTCCTGAAAAACTGGCTCCACTGCCGGAAATGGAGGTGGCCGAATTGCTGAAAGTCTTGGATCTCCTAAATACTTGGGCTTCGTTTGAGGGGACTTATTTTCGCCGGTCAGGCGACCGTATGAACCGGTCCTAAATTTAGGCCCGGTTCATGCGGTCGCAACCGCCTGACCGGCGAAAATAAGCCCCGCCAAACGGAGCCTTCAGTAAAGTTTTAGGCCCGGTTTGGATCGTTTAATTCCGCTCTATCTGGGCAGAACGAAACGTCTCAATTATTTCTTTTTGATTTTTTGCCTTGATCTGGAATCATGTATGTACAATCAATCATTTCACAATCGCAACCCTTCTCCCAAATAAAATTTTATCATTTATGACTTTTTGAATTATTGTGCTATTAAATTTTTTTTTTACTTTTCCTGCTAGTAGACAATATCTATTTTATAGTTTTGATAATATCCTATTTTTAAAGGACGTTGTTAACAACAAATATTTTTTGGCTGTAGCAAACAAAAAAAGCTACTTTTTAAAAATATATATTTTAAATTTTTATATTTGACTATTAACAGACCCAGTCCTAAAACAGGTTACTGGTCGGCGTGGAGGGCAGACCAGCATTGCATCCGCCGTCGACGATGGAATTTATGGGACGGCTGATGTTAACCCTGCCGGAGGTCAGAGGCAGATTGACGATAATTTCGAGGACACTGCCGTGGCGGTCGGGGCATGAAATTTGCTCGCCGGGCAATAAATCCGAGCGTGATTTCTCGTCTTCTCCCGCTTCCTCCTTCATATCTTCCATGTCTTCTCCGCCGCCGGCCGCGACGGTGATGTCGTAACATGCTTTAGGACTGAGTTTGCTAACATCCAAATATAAAAATAAAAAATCATTTTAAAGTAGATTTTTTTTTGATTTGCTAACAACAAAACAAAGTTAGCTGTTAATAGCATCCTTTTTTAAATAGCACATTGTTTTTCATTTTGTGGAGATGAAGATATTAATTCACAATAATTTCATTTTAAAAAATTTCAACTTGTAATTGTGAGGTTTTTCACATTTAATTTTTCTGAACAAATTTTATTATAATATATAATTTCAATGAGTGAATTCATTTCTGCGATCGAACAACAAAATTATTCAAATTCAATTCCTATGGCTCAATTTCATCCTATAGTCGAATAAAATCGCTAGAATTTATCTCAAATTCCAATTTCCGCGAGAATTAGAACTGTCTGAATTGTAATTCTGTCATACCAAACAAGGTTTGTTCGGTTAGACATAATTAAGACTTCAAAATTAGACTTCAAGGTTAAATTCAATAGAAATGACCTCTCATTCTAATCATGAATCTTCAATTCCAGCCAAACAAATAAACCCTAATTACAATCATATTTGATCAAAATATTAAAAAAAAACTTGTCTAATAATGTAGCAGCTCTCACCATAACAATGCATTATGATGACTAGAACTTATGTTGCACATTTAATATATGTAGAATATCTTCGCAATCATAAATGTCTTATATGATAGCATTGGCAACGTTTACCTTGCATCATATGACTAAGGCTTTGTTTGGGATAGTGATAGCGGTCTTGAATGCAGTGGTCGTGAATCATCGTTCGTAAACGCCCGTCATCACCTAAGAAAATTCAAGCATTTTTTGCTCAAAACACGTTTATTTTTTTTAGTAACGATCATAACTTTTGTCCTGTCAAACATACATTCTATGATAATTGCAATTTTAACCACACACCAGAGCAAATAAGCCCACACCAAATGAAGTCTAAGAATTGCAGGTAGCGCTGTAACGGTTCGGTTCGGTTTGTAAGCAAAACCCCAAACCAAACAACACTTATGTGGTTCCAAAAATTTAGAACCGAACCAAGCCGCTCAAACATTGAACCGAACCAAAGCCGCTCAAACATTGAACCGAACCGAACAAAACTGAATGGTTCAGTTCGGTTCAGTTTTGGTGATTTAAATAGTTTGATAAAGTCTAAAGATTTATAGATAGAGATCAGAGATAGTGCAATGACTGAAGTTCAACCAGCCAACATGAAAATGTTGCCTGAACATTAAGGTATATTAACCTTATTTAAATCATCGACATTGGCTCATGTAATTATTCGAAGAGAAATCTGAAACTTACACATGTGATTCATAAATTTTCAAGTAAAATATTTCAAAAAACGAAACAGCAAAAGACTGGAAGAAGCACATGACTAGGGCAAATTGAGGAGAAACGGCTTTTCCCCTGCTGCTCTGCTTCTCGCTAGATATCATCGAAAAATCAAAAGTCAAAACCATGAAGCATATGATTTAATGAAACTACGAAATATAATTAACTGTTATATGATTAACCATATTTTTTAATCAAATTTAATTAATTGATTAAATATTTTTATACACAACGATTTTGTTCGATTCGACTCAGTTCAGTTTACCACGCAAAACCATAAACCGAACAGAACCGCATGCTTTTTCTAAAATCAAAACCGTAATTGAATTACGATCTACTAAAACCGAACCAAATCGATTTGATTGGATTGGATTTTGCGGTTCGGTATGTTTGACTTACAGACCTAATTGAAGGTATAGAAACTGACAATGCGGGTATAGAACGATTCAAAGAATTTAACTCCTGAAGTCAACGATCTATCACATACAAATACCATATAATAGCAATTCTCATATGAATCAAGCAATACACTTATTTCAAAATAAGTTGAGGCATTGTTATTGGCAGACCAATTTCAACTATAGACACATCATTATTAATGACAAGACAAAATAAAAATTCAAAGAGACCAATGAACCCGTAAAGATGATCTGCTGATAACAATTTTTTCAACAGCACGGGATGCCAATAGCCAAATATGATCAGCCATTAAAAATTTCCTTAATTTGATCCATTTTAATTACAAGTTGTGCATCAAACTTCTCCACATCTACAAGAATCACATCCTATTCAGAACTCAAAAACATTCAGCAAAATTACATATTCTAGATCAAATGCTATCTTTCTCATATTCAGCAAAATTACAAATCATTAAGCTCTTATCTTTGTTGGATCATTCAACTTCCTTAGAAGGATGAATAAGGATAATTACAAAAACATAGCTTTACATGTTACAAATAAAAACTTTGAATGTTTTACAGTCTTCCACAGTGAAAATCAAAGATCCAAATGATTTAAAATAAACACAGAAAATTTTATCATTTGAATAAAAAAGTTAATTCATTCAATGATTTTGATCTTTTAATGCAACTACCAGGAGATGATATAAATAGCGATCATGGGTTTTGTAGCCGCCCGCAAAGAAAAAAATGTGCGAAAACCAGAAATCTCAAAAAAGCCTGAAAATTGAATTACGACAAATCTTTTTCTAAATCTTGCTACGACGTAGTAACAAGATTTAGGATCTCAGCGAGAAATGGCAAGGTTGTAGAAAGCCGGCCCGCCAACAGAGAAGAAAAAAGTACCCCCCTCCCCAAACACAAAATCTCTCTCACAACAACAACAATGCTCGAGCCTTTATCCCACAATAGTAGAGCCGGCTATATGGATCCTTTGTTGTCATTCCCTTTAGGCATGGAATCACTTTCTCTCTCTTCTCCCAAAATTTCAATAACCCTTACATTGGTGTTGCAAGTAAAGAAAACCGCATGTAGTTGATGAATGGTCCTTGTAATATCGCATTGCTTGCCCTTACATCTGTTCGCTTTAGACCTGGAAAAGGCATACAGGGGAGAGGAGTCAGGTCATCTAGAGAAGCCTTCAACAAAATATTGTATATGATAAATTAATTAAGAAAATTATTAAATGAGCTCACCGGACATATCCAACAAGCAATACCTTGGTGTTTATTGTTTGCGGATGATATCGTTTTGATTGATGAGACGCGCGAGGGTGTAAACGCAAAACTTGAATCTTGACGAGATATTTTAGAAAAGAAAGGTTTTAGGTTGAGCAGGGCAAAGACGGAGTATATGAAGCTTAAATTTAGCAGTACAAGTACATATGACTTCGTTATTAAGTTGGGTGATCAAGATATTTCCCATAGTGAGTGTTTTAAATATCTTGAATCGATAGTTCAAAAAGACGGAGGTATTGATAAAGATGTGACACATAGAATCCAAGCGGGTTGGTTGAAGTGGAGAGGCGCGTCAGGGATCTTACGTGATCGTAAAGTACCCCTAAAACTTAAGGGCAAGTTTTACCGGACTGCAGTTAGACCCGCGATGCTCTATGGTTTTGAGTGTTGGGCAATGAATTGTGTACATGAGCAAAAAATGGAAGTTGCGGAGATGAGAATGCTAAGGTGGATGTGTGGACACACGAGATTGGATAAAATTAAGAATGAAAGTATCAGGGATAAGATAGGATTAGCACCAATTGCAGAGAAGATGCGAGAAGCTCGTCTAAGATGGCTTGGACACATACAAAGGGGACCATTAGAGGTACCTGTTAGGCATGTTAAGCGAGGGAGGGGTATACCAATAAAGACTTGGAATGAAACTGTACGGAAAGACATGATGTACTTGGGCATTAGTGAGATTATGACAAAAGATGAGGCACAATGGCGACAAAGGATCCGTATAGCCGACCCCATTATAGTGGGATAAAGGCTTGAGTGTTGTTGTTGTAAAGATACATATCACTGTGCAAAGGCACGAGAGGATCATAAGGGATTCAACTGATTTCTTAACAAGGGTTCTGTTATGGGCCCCCACCATCTGGCGCCGGTTACGCATATTTCATTTGTGTCTTTATGCATGTTATTTGAAGCGTTCGAGTTGAGTCATAGTTACAACTATTTATTTATTTTTGAGTATTTACATCCATGCCATTTGTAAGTCTTGAAATAGACTCATTGTGTCACTGTATGGATTATGAATGAAATAACCAAGTTCTTTTCCTATCTCTGGTTCTCCCTTCTTCCTCAATTCTAGGGATAAGGAAAAGACTTGGTTATTAAAGACGCAAGTCGCACCAAGCCGTAAAGGGGTCTTGGAGCCTAGGCGCAAGACGCAGACTCTCGCCTGACGAAGTCAATGCGCAACCACATTCAATTTAAAAAATTAACATCAAACAACTATTCATATTCTTGATAAGATTCTTCATTTATTCTACTCACTAATCATTCATTGTTATCATTTATCTCTCTTAAAAATAGAATCAATGCGGTCACTTGCATACTATCTAAGTCTCAATGCTCGATTATGTTTCATAAACACCAAATAATGCAAAAATTAATGAGATCACAAATTATTTCTTTATTTATTTTGGAAAAAAGTTACAACATAAATTGCACTCAGATGCGCCATTAATGCTCCAAAATCGCAAAAAAAACGCACGAAGACCTAAACCTCTGAGCCTGGTGAATATTGAGACTTAAGCACGCCTGAGGCACGCCTTTAACAACATTGGGTAGAGCACGAATCCCTATCTTCCTTCCCCCCCCCCCCCCTCGCATTCTCCATGGATAGAGCTGAGCTCCCCTTATATCTCCGTCTCCACTACCGCCGATGAAGCGCTGAAGTAGTAGGCTCGAAGCAGGTTCGTTTTGCTCTCAATGAACCCTCAAATTCTCTTTTCACCAAAACGAGTTTAGATTTTGAATTTCTAGTACGATGAACTGTAACTTGTTATAGGAGAGATGCGCTACTTAGTATGATGAACTGTAACTAAGAGGAGCTGTTTTGTAATGTAGCAAACTCGGAGGGAGACTCTGGTAATTTAAAAAGAGCGAGGGGAGGTGCCTGTGATTACAAAAACTAACATGGGAAACATGGGAGGTCAGTGTACCTAAACCTATATATGCATTACTCATATTGTGAGGAATGCAAATAAAATCTACTGCATAATTCATATTGGAGGTTTTGTTCCCATGAAATTAATTGGCCACTGGATATACGTAGGAATGCGAGCAAAAGGATTTCCAATGCCCTACCCAACCCTAGCTAAAAGAAATAATTATATTTATTTCGTCATATAGTGTCACTGTCTTGTAGTGGGGCCTCCATCTATATAAGGATCCCCTTAGGTGATGACATCTTATCTTTTGAGTGTTAGTCTATTGATTTTTCTTTGGAGAGAGGAGTACTTTTGAAGACCCAGCCTCCGAGTGTTTGACGGGAATGTGTTTGGGAGACAAACGACTTTTGAATCGTTGGGTGGACGATCAAAGATCGCCATCGCATTCGCCGCGATTTTTTAAAATTGCTATGTATTTTTTTGTGTTTTGGGAGTTATGTCGAAACATCCATCGGATGATTGCGGCCATTCAAAATTCTTAACCAACTCCCCCCCCCTCTTATATCTCCCAGCAGCCGCTGAAAGAGGGCATCGAAGACTTGAGGAAGCAACCACTCTCTTCTTCAGTAGCGAGACGATACCCACGGTGCGACGCCGTGCGTCAGCACTCTCCCCCCTTGGTGTCGACACCTAGGGCTTCATTTCCGCCGTCTTCCGCCGCTTCTCCAGCCACCACCGCCCCTTACCAGCACAACTGCCGGCCTCCTCCCCTTTTCCAATGCATTCAGCCACCTCCCCAAGCCCCCAGAAGCACTTCCGTTGCCATGTTGTGCTTCTCCATCCGCCACTGCCCCTTCCTAGCACAGACCCCGACCACCTCCTCCCTTCCCCTGCATCCAACCACCTCCCCAAGCCCCAAGCAGCCCTCCTGCTGCCGCCTACCATCCCCTTCCAAATATTCCTCCCCTCCACCTCGGATCCGAGACTAGTCTTGCCATCCCGCACATCTGCACTCCAAAATACACCTTCAAGCACCCCTCCCGCAGCAGGCCGACCCTATTCTCCTCCAATTTCAGCATTTCATCCTCTCTCCGCTTCAAAATCACACCATTTAGCACCTTCCCGATGTTATACTCTGTTGTCCAGCCCCTTTCCAAACTACCAAATCTACTCTTAATCACCTCCCTGCAGTTTCTCCAGCCCTCCTCTTCCATTTCAAAGCAATACTCCATATATCCACTATGGCACTTCTCCAACACCATACATGCATTTACCCCGCCTCCAAAAGCCCTCCCAGTCCACCAAACAGCCACCACCCCTCGCCGAAACCCTCCACACAGCAGTATTCTCATTTCCGAACAGCCACCACCTCCACTGGCATCCATTACTTGGTGATTTTTTACTTGGTAGAGTTTATTTATTCGCATTGTATGGATAACTTGTATTATTAGTAATACTTGACATGAATTAATTTGATTTCCATCTCTCTTTATTGACGTGCAAAAATTATTCACTTTGCATTTAAATTTCAGCGCTCTCTCAATTAAATTGTAATTATTGTGGCTTACTTTCATTGCAATATTTGAAATCAATTGTGACGCTTGCACGAGATATTAAAATTAATTTGTTTAATTTATGCGCCGGAAAATACTTGCATGAATGACTCATCGCATGTGCATCGCATTAAGGTTATCCTCCTTTAGTTCATAAGATTGTGTGCGTGTACTCATTTGCATCTTCATTTTAGGGTTTGTCGTCGATCAATTATATTCATCACATGCACACGTGTTGTTGCATTTAGGGTTAGGGCACCATTAATCCGCATACTATAGATTCGTCTTGCGTCAACGTGTATCTCGAGTTGTATTTTTTATTTCAAGTAATGCAATTTCTTATTCATGTTCTTATTCACGATACGACGCAGCTAGACTGTATCCAATAATGATATTATTATCAGGTTATTTCTATGTTCCTTATTAGATTTGAAATAATTAACCTATGATACTTGCCCATAGACTCTTACAAAGTGGGGGTGCAGATAAAGTTCAGACCCGAAAAGCCTGCCGGGTCCACCGGGTTAGGTCCGGCCTGGGTAGGCCCAGTTTAGGCTCAGGCCAAGCATTGGGATCCCTAACAAATGACCGGGTCACACAGGCACGGGAATGCGCCACTTTGAGTACATAAAAAATCATTAATATCATGAATTGAAAAAGAAATCATGTAAGAAATGCAGCATCCAATAGATATAAAATGGAAGCTCACCATTTTAATTAGAACTGAGAGTTGCTGAGGAAAGTGATCATGCAGCGAGAATTTTGGAACATTTTATCTAGTTTTTGCCAGACCAAGCCTTGAACTTCAGAGAGCTTCAACGCCTTCTCCTTCATTGATGGATGGAGTCTCACAGTTTCCCCGTGAATCTGTTTCAGCAAATATTGAATTAAACATGTATGACATTCATATTTTCATATATTAGGTAAAAAGGCAAATATCATTATAGATATTAGACCGCATTATTAAATATTAAT
This sequence comes from Platanthera guangdongensis, assembly GCA_039583875.1. Taxonomy (NCBI): domain Eukaryota; kingdom Viridiplantae; phylum Streptophyta; class Magnoliopsida; order Asparagales; family Orchidaceae; genus Platanthera; species Platanthera guangdongensis. Next base: position 154,078,599 of record CM077154.1, read on the forward strand.
TACATAGCATAACAATCAGGGTAATTAGAAGGACGCTTCTAAGAAAGAGGGTAAAGACAATTAAGAAAATTTCAGTTTGGTTTGGTATGACCTGTATTTTTTCAAACGTATAAAATATATAAATATATAGATAATATTTTATAAAATATGGGTTGTGAGACATTAGATTATATTTCACTTCAAAAAAACAGCTTCAATCAAATAAACGATCCACTTGGGGCGGAGGTGGGAAAAGTTTAATTCTCACCGCTACCACCCTTTTAAGGTTGTTTGGATGAGAAGCTTTTTCAAAAGTGTTTTTTTCAAGAAAGGTATTTTGGGGGCTTTTTTAGCACCCGGTCCACCATGGCTTTCTAAAAACCGCTTCCTCTGCTTCCAGCTTTTCCACATTTATCTGAGGGTTTACTAATGACATGCCCCAACCACTCACAATCTGCTTTTCTTCCTTCTTGCTAATACAAAGGTTTTCTTCTCTCATTCACGATTCTTCACTCATTCACAATCTTTGCTTCTCCCCGATGAGCTTTTGTAACCTACTTATGATTTATATACTATTAACTTATCTATGCGATAAATGATTAACATATAATAAAAAGTTAAACTATTATTTAAAAATTGTTATTCCAAACAGAAAAAACGTAAAACACTTTTTTTTTAAAAACACTTGAATGGAAATTTTACAAACAGTCTACAACTTTTTCAAACAATTTTCCATACATCTCTAATGTCATCACTGATTTCTCACCACTGGTTTTTGATGTCAGGGCTCAATCTCCCAACCTCCTTGATAAAGAGCTCTCAGGCGAGCTCTCATCACCAACTGAACCGCGGATCAGTTGGTGATGAGAGCGCTGGTAAAGACCTCTTATCTAGGAGGTCAGGGGATCGAGCCCCGGCCTCAACAACCTGTCGCATGTTGGCGATTCTATGGCGGAGAGCTGGTTGGGGTGTACGGGCCGCGGCCCTGATGAAAGCCGCCTGTTGCTGACTCCAGGTGGGCCCCCTGGTGGGACTCCAGGGTGGCGGGCAGGTGTGACGCCTGTCCCGCATCAACTCTGGTGGTCGACCAAATGCCCGAGTCTTCCTCCATCCAAACACTTTACTCAGTTCCATAGACTCCTGCCGACGATACATCCACAGCTACGACAACTTAGCCTGCTCTCTCATGACATTGCTTCACAGCACAGATTCAAAGAATTCCTGCAGTTACAGCGCTGTCCAGCCCCCAATCAGTCCCCCTTTCACTTCCCATGACTCATAATATTTGTGTAAGTTCTAATTTGAAGTTTAAATTACTCTCTTTAATTTAATTATATTACATTTAATCGAAACACTTTCTCTTTAATTTAATTAATTTTTGCTAATGCATTTAATGCCGAGCTTCTATTGTGGACGTTTGTGAACTTTACTAAAAATTTCTGAAATTTATGTTAATTGTTTGCCGGATAATTGTATGAACAACCTCATTTAGATCTACCCACGACAATATAATAACATTCATTTATTAGAGTTTTGTTGGGGCATTACCTTCTCTAAAATTTCAAACAATATTTAAAACTTCTATATACTTCAATCAAAAAGCCAAGGATCATGGTTCCACAGAATACACAAAATAAAAGCAGTCAAGCACACTGCTGTTTTTAACTCTTTTATGATGAAATGGTTACGACCTTATGAATGGCGTGGACGAAATCAAAAGGTAGAAAAGAAAAATATACCTTGAGAAACAATCTGATGACAGCTTGGATAAATTCGAAGTTACTCTTGCGAGAAAGCTCGTGAATGAAGTAATCCAATAACAATCCAATTGAATGAAACTCTGTCCTTCGATTTAACCTTTCTTCATCATCATCTATTATTTGCAGCACACGAAGTTCCATATCAAGGGCTGATGGAGGTAAACCTTTGATGTAGTCTGTGAATGCTGTAACTGCAGCAAAATGAAGGAATTTGTACGACTTCAGCAAACTTACTAGATCGGATGAGAATGGGACTCCTTAGTCGATATACATAGTCCTTTACAAAATGTAACGCCCCAGTTTATTGTGGGTGCGCTACAAGTCTGCAGACCGGTGACCCCAACCCATCTCCACGGATCTGATTGGTCGCAACCGCTAATTCCAATGGCGGGATGTTGAGGTTGGGTCTCGAACTGCAGACCTCATTTTGATGAGGGAAATTCAATACTTAATTGGGCAGCGCAGGGACTTCCCATGAGGTCACCCATCCCGTTACAACTGTGGCCCAAGCACGCTTAACAGAGTTTTTTCACTCATCAACAATTGAGCAACAAAGCTAATACTCAATTGGTGATAAGAAATGAAAAAAACTCCATAGTTAAGTGTGTTTGGGCCAGAGTAGTAGCGGGATGGGTGACCTCTTGGGAAGTCCCCACGTTGCCCGCTTAACTTGAGTTTCCCTCATCGAAGGGAGGTTGTTGCCTCCAACAACACGTCATTAGAATTTATGTAACGCCTCGGTCTGCGGTGGGTGCGCTACAGGTCTGCAGATCGGTGACCCCAACCCATCTCCACGGATCTGATTGGACACATCTGCTAATTGAGATGCAACTCAGTTGTAAGGACCAATTTAGAGATCCTTTATCTAGGAGGTCTGGGGTTCAAGCCCCAGCCTCAACAACCCGTCATTGGAATTAGCGGTTGCGGCCAATCAGATCCGTGGAGATGGGTTGGGGTCACTAGTCTGCAAACCTGTAGCGCACACACACAGTAGACCGGGTGTTACACAAAACTCATTAGAACAATATAAGCAACAATGCTTATAATTTTGCTTCTTATCAATCATTACGAAAGAAAAAGAAAACATAAATGTAAGGACAACAATGATCACGAAGAACTTCTCATCCATGTCTATCTCCCCTTAAATAACAAAACTTGCAGGAAGATGCATGCCAATCTACACCTAATCAAAATCTACCTTAATAGTAAACTCAAAACAGAGATACTCGTAAATTTAATGTACAATTTGACAAATTAATATGGTCGATCTTGTATGTGAAAATGCTTCTATAAGCCAATTAAAAACGTCAAAAGCCTTATTAATGGAAAGAAAAATATTTGGAGATAAAAGTATGGGGTTAATAATTTTGCCATTTACTAAGTACAGAAGATATATCCTCATCCTCAAACTATGGCAAAATGAAGTAAAACAATGAGTTTCCTAGAGCATTGTTAGATTAACACAAGTTCCAATTGAAAAATAATTAAATACATCTAAAAATGTATAAATCTTGGGATAAGAGCATTGAACTCCAAATACTATAACGCTTGTGAAATCACGATATGTAAGTGGTTGAATGACACAAAATGCAAATACTTTGTTATAAATAAACATGAAATTAAAATATGCTTACAATCTTTTGCATCTGCACAAGATTGCAATAGCAGACAAAATGCAGAGGATAAATCGAGTTTGGTGTGTTTTTGTGCCGACTCCTGGATTTTGACGTCTTCTGGATCATCTTTTGCAACTTCTTTGGGCTTAAACATGATTTCTCCTGAGAGAGAAGGCACAGAAGGCAAGAAAAAAGGCGCTTTTTCGGGCTTCTTGGGAGGCTCAATTGGCTTGTTGCGGGCCTGTATTTCATTAAAGATGTTACTGAAGTAAACAAATGATCACTCCACTAATGCTAAAAACATAAAGATAAAAAATGTAAGGAATAAAGAAAATAGCAGATTCCAACAAATTAAAAAAAGTAGATTATAAAGGGAACTTCAATATATAAAACCGCAATATCAGAATAACATGCAAACCTTTATGATGTCTAAGTTAGTAAGACTTTGCCACTGGCTCCTTGGGAGTAAGGAAAGAGTGACAAGATCAGGTATTTGGTGATTAAAATGTGGTAGAGAGAAAGCTTTTCTAATGTGATACTGATTTCCCAATGGAATAGAGGTTTCTTCTCCTTTTTTTTCTTCTACATCTTCAGATCTTTGTTTAGAGGAAACAGATGGCATATGAATATTTCGAACTTCTTTCCCACTTGAGTAGGACTCCACATCCAATGATCCGGAAAACAGCGTCTGATTGACCCTGAAAACAAAATCTTAAAATTAAAAATTGAAAGTAGGCAGGTAATGTTAAGACTCCAAATATATGGCTAAGAGTAGGCAGGTGCATTTGGATTCGTCCCTAAATATGAAGACCAGAAAGGACAAAATAATTTACTTAAAGATTGTGCAAGGTTATTGTCAAAATACATTACGGTATTCCTGTATTTGTACATTCGTTATAAAAATGCTAGAGGTAGTTGCACTTCTCCAGATGTGCGCTTCATAGAGTGTATTTGTCATCTTTCCTGCTATTTATTTGCACAATCACGCCAACAGTCTTATCACAAAATCAATGCTGCGGTATTCATATGAACAACTTCATTTTTCCATAAAATCTGAATCAGCCTACTTATCCGAGAAGAGAGTAAGTGTTATATCCGCTTCTCAATCCCTTCACATGTCCACATGTCACAATATAAATAGTTGTCTCACACGTGCATCACAAATCTCTTTGATGCTTATCCATTTGCTAACATTCTGCTTGTTATAAGTTCGTACGCCTTCCACAAGTAACGGGCGTTTTGTCCTCTGTTCAAGGTTGCAGACGTTGGATGTCACGTTGGATGTCGGGGATATGTAGGTTTGGGCTTTTCATATCAATTTTAATACATTGGGGGATATATCATGTATTTCATATACATGTTTCAATATTTATTTATATACATAATTATATATACATATAATCATCTTTTTAATTTATAATATTAATATATTAACAAGTTAACATTTAATGAAATTTTAAATCTGCCAAATTAGTATATATTTTATGTTACCCAAGCTATAACAGTATAATAATGGGAAAAAAGTCTGAGGAAACCAAGAAGTCGTTGTCGAAGATCAAAAATAAGGAACCCTCAATCCAAAAATCCAAAGGCCAAGGAAAATCAACGAAGCCAGAGGAAGTAGAAATAGAGTTAAGAGCTACGGCATACAACAAACTAAACAACGAAACAATTTTGTTTTGTTGTCTATTAAAAAAATATAAGAAAAAAAATTTAATTTAAAAAGTCAGTAGATAAATCGTGAGGATATATTAGTTAATAAATAATATATCATGTGATATATTCCAAAGGGATATTTTTCCAAAACAATATCAGAAATGTGTCGTTTTGTCCATGAAACATTTATGTCAGCTGATATCCACAACACTGCCACCATCTCCAGTTGTCGAGTGTCGATGCATCCCATCAAGCATCATTACTTTTACTTCTCACTACCCGTAGGTGTTGCCCCACTCGCTTTAATAGTTAAGGGTTTCTTATTGACTATCTCACTAAATTCTAAAGAGTAATCACATCCTCAAAAAGAGTTCCATGAGGAAGCATATAAACCATATAGAGTACTCGACCCGCTACATGTGCACCTTGCCCCACTCTTCCTATTAAAGGTGATTGGTAAATACCACCATTGAGTATGATGTCATGTCCTTCATGGATGGATACATGTGCTGCAACCAAATGTGCATGATCAGAACTCCAACAAATTGATTAGGTGCAGCAAATGACCAAGCATATGAAATCCTCGATCACATTGACTGACTCACTAACAAAGTTATCCTTAGCTCATGTAGCAACTAACATTACGTTACATGAGTAATCAGAGAAAGTGACAATGCACATTTGTATTAATGAGTAATTTGTCCTTCTTTATATCAGACTACTCTAGCCAATCCTTCCAAGTGCATCCTTTCCCACATTGCACACTAGGTAATCTCTTTCTTCTCCCAAATAAATACTCAACTAGAGTGAATCTAATCACATACGGGTCATACAATTCTTTTTACCAATCTCCTCTCTTTTACTACTAATTTTAATATTACTGATGCACTTGTTTCCTTAGTACGAGATGTTCGCAGATAACAACAAACAGTACCTTTACTTCCATAGTCAGCGGTTTATCAAAGTTTTTCTTTCAATCTGATATTCATTCATAAATTTAACACAATAATTGAATTATATGCATTCCTCCTTATATACGCATTCGGGATTAGAAGGCCAGACAAGTGAATGATACATGGCATGAATCCAAAGAAATGCATCATCTTGTTGTATGTTCTCTTCCAATATATGCTCTTCCTGCATCTAGTAATTTGGAGCATGTTAAAAGTAGCGAACATGCAGTAGCAAACGTGTTAAAAGTAGCGAACATGCAGTAGCAAACGGATAGAGTTTTGAATAACTGAAACTTTATTATCCAAAAAGAATATCTATTACAAAAGTATGCCCTCCCTTATATAGAATGGAGGAGAGAAGAGAGAATACAAATAAGAGATGTGGGACTAAAAATTTACAGGACTAAGCGGACTATACAGAACAAACCGCACAAGCCGCGCGGTTAGACAGACGGGCTAACCGCACGGCTACCACCAGAGAGAAAGAGAGATTGTCAGCGTAGACCGCTAGACCGCCCGGTCTCCAAGCCGGCTGAGACAAACCGCCAGACCGCGCGGTCTTCAACCCGCCAAGACAGACCGCCAGGTCACCAACTTCAACACTCCCCCTCAAGCTGGAGCATATATATCGATCATGCCCAGCTTGTCACAAACATGAAGAAACAAGGCGAAAACTGGCTTGGTGAAGATGTCAGTCAACTCTTTATCAGAAGTGACAAAGGGAGTGCAAATTTGTTCCTTTAAGATCTCTTCACGAATTAAATGACAGTCGACCTCAATGTGCTTTGTTCTTTCATGGAATACTGGATTTTTAAAGATGTATATGACGGCCTTGTTATCACAGAACATAGGTAGAGGATGGTTGTAGACCTCTCCTAAATCTAGCATGAGAGCCCGCAGCCATTTTAACTCACAAGTGGTCGATGTCATACTGCGATACTCAGCTTCTGCACTGGACCTGGAGACAACAGACTGCTTCTTGCTCTTCCAGCTCACCAGATTTCCCCCAACAAAGGTGCAAAAACCTGAGGTTGACTTGCGATCCCCTTTGTCATCAGCATAACTAGCATCTGAGTATGCTTCAATCCTCAGATGACCATTCCTCTGAAACAGTAATCCTTTCACAGGCGCTGCTTTGATATACTCCAAGATCCGTAAGGCAGACTGTAGATGACACTCCCTAGGTGCTTGCATGAATTGACTCACCTTGCCCACAGCATAGGAAATATCAGGCCTGGTCACTGTGAGATATATGAGCTTACCAACCAGACGCCTGTACCGCGAACTATCTGAAAGAGGAGGCCAATCATCTGTCCAGGTTTTGTCTTCTCCAGTTGCCATGGGGGATCGGGCAGGTTTCGCTCCAGTCAATCCTGCCTCTTTTAAAAGATCAAGGGCATACTTACGCTGAGAGAGAACTAAAGAGTCGGGCTTCCGAGAGATTTCGATCCCCAAAAAGTACTTTGGAGAGCCCATATCTTTTGTGATCAGATGTTGGCGAAGATGGCGCTTTGTCAGGGCTACCCCTTCCTGGTCATCGCCAGTGAGAAGAATATCATCGACGTACACAGCAAGAACAACCAGCCCAGAAGAAGTTTTGCGAATAAAGAGAGAGTGATCGGCAGAGCTTCGCACAAAACCAACGGACGCCACGATCCCGCTGAACTTGTCAAACCAAGCTCGAGGGCTCTGCTTGAGGCCATAAATTACCTTCTTCAGCCGACATACGCGTGTCTCCCCCTGAGCAACATACCCAGGAGGTTGCTCCATGTAAACGGCCTCATGAAGATCACCATAAAGGAAGGCATTCTTGACATCCAGCTGGGAAATCGGCCAATCCTTATTTACCGCCACAGAGAGAAGAACCCGGATAGTGCTGAGACGAGCCACGGGGGAGAAAGTGTCAAAGTAATAAACCACATATGTTTGAGTGAAGCCCTTAGCAACAAGGCGAGCCTTATAACGATCCACAGTGCCGTCGGGGCCAAATTTGACCACAAAGACCCAGCGACAGTCAACAACATCAGTGCCGAAGGGAGGAGGAACAAGAGTCCAGGTACCCCGCTCAGTGAGGGTAGTCATTTCCTCATCCATGACCATCTTCCAATGAGGAATAGCAAGGGCCTCCTGGTAGAAGCGGGGTATGGCAGTGACAGAGATAGCCAGTGCAAATGCCCTGCGAGAAGGGGTAAGACGATCATAGGAAACAACAGCAGCAAGGGGGTGTAGGTACACGTCCGCACCCCTTTGCGAAGAGCTATAGGAAGATCCAGGTCAGTCGGGTCCGCGGCATCCGGAGCATCCGTGGTAGAGAAAGCTGGCCCGGGAGTAGAGAGCGACGGCAGCGGGGAGGAGGGAGAGGGTGGTGGAGAAGGGAAAGAGAGAGGTGGAGGGAGAGGAGGGGACGGAGACGGTGTAGGGGTGGAGATTGTAGTAGGAGGCGAGGGAACGAAGGGAACGAAGGGAACGACAGGAGAATCAGAAGCTGGGAGAAGAGGAGAGAAGTCATCCGAGAAGTAGGAGGTATTCTCGAAGAAGGTGACGTCAGCAGAGACGAACTGCTTACGAAGGACGGGATCAAAGCAACAATAGCCTTTCTGAGAGGTGGAGTACCCCAGAAAGACACATTTGGTGGAGCGAGGGGAGAGCTTATCACGGGTGGCAGAAGGGGTATGCGCAAAGGCAGTGCATCCAAAGATTTGGAGAGGGAGAGGAAACGGATCCTTGCCCGGATACAGAATGGAGAACGGGGTTTGGCCGTGGAGAACCGTGGAGGGAATGCGATTGATAAGGTAGCAGGCAAGGAGAACAGCATAGCCCCAATAGGAGCGAGGAACATGCATCTGGGTCATCAAGGTGCGAGCGACATCGAGGAGGTGACGGTTTTTGCGTTCGGCCACACCATTTTGTTGTGAAGTATAGACACAACTAGCTTGATGAATAATCTCATTTTGCATGCAGAATGTAGAAAAGTCATGACTGATATATTCTTTGGCATTATCAGATCGAAAAACTTTGATAGAAACACCAAACTGAGTTTTGATCATGAGATAGAAGGACGTCCAGACAGAGAATAATTCGGAGCGATCTTTGATTAGATACACCCACGTACAGCGAGAGAAATCATCAATGAACGTGACAAAATATGAACTACCCCGACCAATGGTAAGAGTAGGAGAAGGACCCCAAATATCAGAGTGGATAAGATCAAACGGACGGGTAGAGCCACGAACGTGCTTTGGAGGGAAGGAGGAGCGGTGATGCTTGACAAGCTGACAGGCCTCACAGTTGAGCGGAGGACTTTGTGGAGGAAGGTGGGGCAGAAGTTGACGAAGAAGACGGGGAGGAGCATGACCAAGGCGGAGATGCCATTGGAGAATATCTGTGGAGGTGGAGGAGAAGGTGGGAAAAGCAGAAATGTTGTCCAGGAAGTATAGGCCGCCACTCTCAGTCCCAGTAGCAATCGTCCGTTGGGAGTACGGATCCTGAAAAGAGCAAGAAGTAGAAGTAAATGTGACGGAACACTGTAATTGCTTGCAAAGAGAGGTAACAGATAATAAGTTGCACGGGAACTCGGGCACGTATAGAGTATCCGCCAAGGGAAGAGACGAAGTGACATGAACTATCCCGGTTCCATGGACTGATGATGAAGAGCCGTCAGCGAGAATAACCGGGGGCAACCGATCATGTTTTTCTAGGAGAGAGAAAAACTGGAGATTGTCAGTCATATGATTTGTAGCACCAGTGTCGATCAGCCATTTTCCCTGAGTAACAACGTGGGCACGACCAGAAGACGTGACAACCGAGGCGAACGGCTTGGAGGAGGAGATGAAAGCCATGAAGAGAGGAATAAGAAACTGCAGCGGTCTCGGTGACAGCACACCAGCGGCAAGAAGGGCCACGACCAAGGTGCAGAGCAAGGCAATAGGGGAAGAAGAGGGAAGCACAAGCCGCGCGACTGAACAGGAGGTCGCGGCGACGAACAAGCAGGAGCGGCTAAAGGAAGAACGGCAGAGAGGCCGCTCAAACAAGGAAGAATCCGCGCGAACAGAGAGAAAGCCGCGGGGAGAGGAAAAGAGAGCAACCCGCGCGAAACCGCAGCGGTTTAAGGGAAGAAGCCGCACGAACACGAGCGGCTAGGAAGCAGAACAAGGCACAACGGGGAAGAGGTCGCGCGGACTGAAAAGGCCGAGCGAACAGAAGAGAAGAGGAAGTAAGGAGCAGCAGCGACAACAACAAGTCGCAAGCCGGGCGAACAGATTCAGGCCGCGCAGCTAGGGAAAAACAGGTGGCTAGAAGGAAACAGGTCACTGCGACAACTAAACAGGTCGCGGCGACGAAGAGCAGCAAGAGAAGGGAAGAGAGGCAACAAGCCGCGCGAACAGAGTAGCGGGCGGAAGAGAGGACAAGCCGCGAAGACAGGTCGCGAGAAGCAGAAACAAGCGGCGAGAAACAGAGAGCGCACACAATCAGGAGGAAAAGACCGTGTGCTCTGATACCATGTTAAAAGTAGCGAACATGCAGTAGCAAACGTGTTAAAAGTAGCGAGCATGCAGTAGCAAACAGATAGAGTTTTGAATAATTGAAACTTTATTATCCAAAAAGAATATCTATTACAAAGGTATGCCCTCCCTTATATAGAATGAAGGAGAGAAGAGATAATACAAATAAGAGATATCAGACTAAAAATTTACAGGACTAAGCGGACTATACAGAACAAACCACACAAGCCGCGCGGTTAGACAGACGGGCTAACCACACGGCTACCACCAGAGAGAAAGAGAGATTGCCAGCGTAGACCGCTAGACCGCCCGGTCTCCAAGCCGGCTGAGACAAACCGCCAGACCGCGCGGTCTTCAACCCGCCAAGACAGACCGCCAGGTCACCAACTTCAACAGAGCAAATTAACAGTCATTGGGACATCCGTGTCTTAAAATGTATCCTATATATCTCATTTTAGGAATCTAGAGTGTGAGTCTTGTCAACTGCATAAAAATTATTAGCATATCCCATTTCCCAGTAATGTCAATAAATGTGTGCATCTGGCCAATTTCATTAGTTTACTCAGATGAAGAACATTACAAAACAGTTGTACCCAACTTCCATTTTGGTTATTTTGCACCTTTGTTAATGACTATTCTAGAATAACAATGAATCTTCTTAAGGGCCATAGAATATTGTTTAATGTTTTGTGTACCATTCCCACTGAAAAAAAACTAATTTGATAATTGTAATTTGGAAATTTTTTGGTAAAAATTACATGACGGTTGAAATATGTAATGGGTTGCTGGCCCAATTAATTATTGCATCTTTAATTATGTTTCATCACATCGAATGTCGTGCGTATTTTATTATGTTACCATAAATTGTGTTGTATTTACAAGTTTGCCCCTTTGTATCATCTATTTAAGAGACCCATGGGGTCTTGCAATATTATGAAAGAAAGAATCTATTTTCCTTGTTCCTTGCGAGATTTCAAAAGCTCTCCTCTAACAAGCAAGCCCCGCTTAGGCATCCGCGGTATTGGCTCCGTTGTATCTCCCACCATCGGTTATCCTCGTATCTGATCACTCTCGGGCCACCCCTCCGAGTAGGCACATAACAAATTGGTATCAGAGTGGTGGAGACCAGTCCCCATCAGGTCGACGCAAAATTACCGGACATCGCACCCATCCAGACACTATCGGCCCGTATTGTCGCATTGTGTTATTTTGTAATTTTCGTAAAAAGTTTTGTATTTTGTGAAAAACATTGTGTGTATATATATAAATCTATAAATATATATATATAAGTTAAATTTTATAAAAATATATATTTATATATATAAACATACAGTTATATATATTTATATATATTTAACCCCCACCCGGGTCAAGAGCAGCATCGCAGAAGCGGACTGCCCCGATAAGGGCGGAAGCTCCAGGTAGGGTTAAGCTCCAGCCGCACCATCCACGATCCGCGATCCAGCCCCACGAAGCTCCGTCGCCGCAGATCCAGCCCCACGAAGCTCCGCCGCATATTCGGAAGTTCCAACCGCCAGCCACGATCAACTCCACGCAAAGTTTCTGCGGCTATCCATCGACCACGAACCGTCCGCCATGGCCGCACCTTTGAAGCTCTGTCAGTTACTTGTTATGGGGTTTTTTTTTCAGTATTGTTGAAGCCCTATAAAAGGGATAGAGTGTGCTCTGCATTGGGGGATGATTGATGAAAATTTGATGAATGTTGAACGAAAAATATTAATGTTGTGCGTTTGCTGCGAGTGTTTCCCGATTGTGAGTGGGATTAGGAGAAGATGAATAGTGAAATCCATTACAGTTTGCTGTAGTTTTTTTCCTGTATAAGCTTAGTATTAGGTGAAATCCTGAAATTTGCCTGCTCTGATTCCGTGAGAAGAAGCTGAACAGTAACAGTAAAGTTATTGTTCATACCTTGCTGTGATATGAATTCCCGATTGGAATAGGAATTAAGTGCTGCTCGCTCTTGTTTCCCTGTTGCTGTTCAGGATGATAAGTGAATGTATGGAGTTAATGGGTTTTTTTTTGAGATGTTAGGAATTAGGAAATGTTGGCTTCATGCTTGCGTGCGAACCGTGGAAAAGATGGTGATTTTCCTCTTCGTGCGACAGAGATTACGTGGAACCTCTTTAGAGGAGCTAGAGATTTCGTGGAACCACTTTAAGTGTGTCGAGCGAGTGAATTTTAGGTTTGTTAGTGTGTGGCTTTCTTACTTGTTGAGTGATTTCGGGGAACCACTTTTGTGTGAGAGTGAGTGAATTAATTCCTTGGTGCCCATGTGCGATAGCGGCCGACCTCGGAGCGGAGATCGAAGGTGACGAGTAGTTGCTCGCGTGATCGCCATCGACTTCGAATACGGAAGACGTCTCTTCCGCGGGTAATTGTTTCTATCTCTTCCTTTGTGTGTGTCTCAATATTTTCTCGTAGGTTAATAGACTATTTGCTGGGTTTTCACCCGAGTTTCGTCAGCAAACGCTACGTCGAAAACTCCAAACGGAAACGTATTTGGAGTTCACGATTTCCGTGTTGCTACGACAAGGGGAACGGAACGAAAGTTGCAAACCTCTTTCCCCGGATTTAAATTAAACCATTTTTAAGAAATTTTAATTTTAAAACAAAATAGCGACTTTGCGCCTTATTAAAAAACATAGTTGCCTCATTTTAAATTTGTGCAAATTTCGCTCAAAATTTTGCAAAATTAATTTAGCCATCGCATGCATTTAGGGTTTCCTAGAAAAAGCCGACAGACCCGTAAACCCTACGCGTCGTCCTGCATCAAATTGGTATCAAAGCGAGGTTCCAAAATTTTTTTAAGTTTTGGGATCCGCCCTGCGTAGAATAGGAACCCACATATCATTTTCAATTTTTTTTTTCAAAAAAAAAAAGATTTTTTTTTAAGCATTATCATACATTGCATTGGACGTTTGTTCGCATGTATCTGCGTAGAAGTAGGATGTATCGTGTTGAACGCTGTCAATCAAGCCATGGGAACGAAGGGGAACAACCACCCCAATGGTTTTTACCTTTCGTCTGCCAAATGACGGCATTAACTGAGAGTACTTCCCAATTGCGTGAAAGGTTAGCACACCTTAGAGGTAGGGTGAGTAGGTTAGAAATACCCCCTCGAGCGCAATGCCGCCTCAAATTCGAGATGAGCATTCGGTCCGTGAACATTACGATGTTCCTCATCAATTTGTGGAAAGGTCTACCTTTAGGAGGAATCCTTTATTTGAGGATTACGACTTCACTTATACTCACTCATATGGTACTCCATCAAGGAGATCATTACGACACTTCGATGATCATACTCGAGCACCGTATACCACTTCCCGAGATCGAGTTGACCCATCAACACATTCACAGTATGTTAGGGACGATCGGTACGATGACTATCGTCGTTATTATCCCCGTACTCGAGTGGATCATACTAGTCCATCGACACCTTATTATGATGATAGAGCTCAGTATCCCTCTAGTTATCGATACTATACATCACCTCTATATGAGGAATCAGAGTCTTTACATGTGCGACCACCACCACACGATCGTAGGACTCATGCCTACCCACGAGCATGTCATGATTATGTTGGGGACACTCATCATGATTACCCTCGAACTATCTATAGAGGTCGTTATCGTCACGAGTACGTCATACCTAGTGATCCTCCTAGTGTTCCAAAGGTGAACATGATGATAGATATTACGGGGCAGCAAGAGCCTTCTACTGCCCGAAGCAGGGAGACATCACCGACTCTATCTGAGGTTCTAGTACAGGATGTGTGGAGTCAACCCACATGTGAGTCTGCTCCACTTAGTGAACCTATCTTTGATTCCATATCTACTAGCTCTCTTTTGAGTGTAGATTCCTTGCACACTTCACCTAGTGGCACACCGAGACACATCACTACACCCGATGTCACAGCAAGTCCCATCACCACACCTGATGTTGCACCGAGTGACATTACGTTAGAGAGTCGAGAGCTTAGTAGTGATCTCGAGGTAGTCACCCCTACCCTATCTGGGAGTAGGACCCCTTCTGATGGTTCATTTCTGGAGGACCATCACTCGACTGATGAGTCATTTGACGACCCTCCCATTGAGCTTCCAGATGAGCCACCTCATCCTTATGCGAATGAGCTTTATCTGAATAGTACACTTGCGAGTTTTAAGACATGGATACCTGCTCCATTATCTCACTTGATGTTGATAGTGCTTGGGCATAGTCATCTGGTTGCTCGCACTCTAGATGAGTTATGGAACGTACCACCTGTTGACCATCGTATTTGCGATGAGTTTTTTTATGTCCCACCTGGTGAGCCTCTTGATGCCTCACTTTCCCTTAGCACATTTATTACGGTTGTCACTCTTCGTGCATATTTATCTGAGAGCACTCCATATGTTATTGGAGCCTACGTTTGCACGCGTCGCATTTGCGACGAATTTTATTATACCCCTCCCGGTGAACCACCAGATGATCCGCATATAGGTTCACCGCACATTTGGTATGTTTCCATCTTTAGTGACACATTCGAGTTTGAGGGTGCACTCACTGATTCGTTGAAGTTATATCGTGTCACGCACACTTGCAGAGACAATTCGCAGACCATGTTGACACATTTGGTCACTAATGTCTCTGATTTGCACTTGAGTGATCATCGCCCCCGCGATGAGTTCTTTTACGATCCACCCTCTGAGCCTCCTGATCATGTGCTTCTTTCAGGAGTTGCTCTTGGTATCTGAAACCATCGGTTTGTGGCGTTAGTCATATTAGTAGTTCATTTATTGCATTTGTATGATATGCATAAAAATATTTTGAGTAGAAAGATGCATAGTACTTATGATTTTTATGCAACTCAATCTGAAAAAGAGCATAAAAGATTTTAAATAAATGACTTGGTCATGGTTCAGCTAGAATCCGGAGCGGTTACCTTCGGGCACCGTAAAGAAGCTAGCTACTGTAGAACTGGACCCATTCGAGTAGTATAGCGGATTGGGCTAAATGCGTATGAACTTGAGATGTCTTCTATTTGGGGAGCAAATCCTGTTTTTAACGTAGCCAAGCTGACTTAATTCGATGATTACTCGCACGAGTCTTTAGAATTTTCATTGCCTTCTCCTCCATTTGTTTCTTCTGGGTTGGTGAGTGAGAGTGAGGAGCCACATTCAGGACATACCGACATTCATTTCGCTACTGACACTTGCACCGTAGTTTCTTCTGGTTTCACTGCCAGTTTCAGGTTGAGCATGGACACCAGGAGAATACTTTATTACAGTTTTCGAGCACATATTGGACAGTGACCACTACTAATAATGGTTTTCAGAGATACTTGGTTCATTGGCATGAATGTTGATTTCTCCCGCACTACCGCTCGGAGCACTCACCAGAGATGAGTGATTTCGAGAGGGGGAGAGTTGGTGGAGACCAGTCCCCATCAGGTCGACGCAAAATTACCGGACATCGCACCCATCCGGACCACTATCGGCCCGTATTGTCGCATTGTGTTATTTTGTAATTTTCGTAAAAAGTTTTGTATTTTGTGAAAAACATTGTGTGTATATATATATAAATCTATAAATATATATATATATATATATAAGTTAAATTTTATAAAAATATATATTTATATATATAAACATACAGTTATATATATTTATATATGTTTAACCCCACCCGGGTCAAGAGCAGCATCGCAGAAGAAGCAGACTGTCCCGATAAGGGCGGAAGCTCAAGGTAGGGTTAAGCTCCAGCCGCACCATCCACGATCCGCGATCCAGCCCCACGAAGCTCCGCCGCCGTAGATCCAGCCCCACGAAGCTCCGCCGCATCTTCGGAAGTTCCAACCGCCAGCCACGATCAACTCCACGCAAAGTTTCTGCGGCTATCCATCAACCACAAACCGTCCGCCATGGCCGCACCTTTGAAGCTCTGTCAGTTACTTGTTATGGGGTTTTTTTTCAGTATTGTTGAAGCCCTATAAAAGGGATAGAGTGTGCCCTGTATTGGGGGGTGATTGATGAAAATTTGATGAATGTTGAACGAAAAATATTAATGTTGTGCGTTTGCTGCGAGTGTTTCCCGATTGTGAGCGGGATTAGGAGAAGATGAATAGTGAAATCCATTACAGTTTGCTGTAGTTTTTTTCCTGTATAAGCTTAGTGTTAGGTGAAATCCTGAAATTTGCCTGCTCTGATTCCGTGAGAAGAAGCTGAACAGTAACAGTAAAGTTACTGTTCATACCTTGCTGTGATATGAATTCCCGATTGGAATAGGAATTAGGTGCTGCTCGCTCTTGTTTCCCTGTTGTTGTTCAGGATGATAAGTGAATGTATGGAGTTAATGGGTTTTTTTTTGAGATGTTAGGAATTAGGAAATGTTGGCTTCATGCTTGCGTGCGAACCGTGGAAAAGATGGTGATTTTCCTCTTCGTGCGACAGAGATTACATGGAACCTCTTTAGAGTAGCTAGAGATTTCGTGGAACCACTTTAAGTGTGTCGAGCGAGTGAATTTTAGGTTTGTTAGTGTGTGGCTTTCTTACTTGTTGAGTGATTTCGGGGAACCACTTTTGTGTGAGAGTGAGTGAATTAATTCCTTGGTGCCCATGTGCGATAGCGGCCGACCTCGGAGCGGAGATCGAAGGTGACGAGTAGTTGCTCGCGTGATCGTCATCGACTTCGAATACGGAAGACGTCTCTTCCGCGGGTAATTGTTTCTATCTCTTCCTTTGTGTGTGTCTCAATATTTTCTCGTAGGTTAATAGACTCTTTGCTGGGTTTTCACCCGAGTTTCGTCAGCAAACGCTACGTCGAAAACTCCAAACAGAAACGTATTTGGAGTTCACGATTTCCGTGTTGCTACGACAAGGGGAACGGAACGAAAGTTGCAAACCTCTTTCCCCGGATTTAAATTGAACCATTTTTAAGAAATTTTAATTTTAAAACAAAATAGCGACTTTGTGCCTTATTAAAAAAAATAGTTGCCTCATTTTAAATTTGTGCAAATTTCGCTCAAAATTTTGCAAAATTAATTTAGCCATCGCATGCATTTAGGGTTTCCTAGAAAAAGCCGACAGACGCGTAAACCCTGCGCGTCGTCCTGCATCACAGAGCCACTGATTCTCCATTTCCACTGCGATTCGATCATCTACTTCGCCTGCTACAATAGACATTTTCACCATCCGACGCTGATCCTTCTATTCTTCGTTGCTTCCTTGATACCAGCAGCCACGGTCGACAATTTGAGCCCCGACTTCGATCAGATACGCCTTCCTCCATTCATGTGTTTCCATCACAGACATCGGCAACCTACATCGACGCTCACAGACATCGGTTAGTTCTTTCGCTTCACCGCCGAACGAGGACACCGTCGTGTCCATCACTTCCGTTTTCTTCCGCAGATCGACGACACTGTCATGTCCATCTCCTTCTACGTCGTCTTCCTCCAAAGACCCTTCGCATCACTTCTTCGGTTCCATCGCTTTCGTCGTGCAACAGAGTAGCGCATGCTGCCGTTCTTTTCAGAGCATTGAGCCCAACATCCACGCCTCCCATCAGGAAGCTTCTCTCGAGCCTCGTAAACCACCGATCTCTCAAGCCCATAAGCTTCTTTTCAAGCTCTATTCCCTAAGCACCCGACACATTTTTTCCAAGGAGCCATGCACTAGCTTTCTCTCCGGCACGACTGACCCGACTACCCCTTTTCTCGGACCCACCCAAGAGCCGTCCAACCATCTCCATACAATTCCAACCCCACAAAAATAACTTCCTATAACCGCTCGTAACCACCGCCGGAAACCACAAACACCCGCCTCCAACTGCTGTAACTATCCACTAATTTGACGGTTACAAGTGGTTACTCAGCCTAAATTGGATTCCAGCAACACACCCTAGCCTGGACGATCTCCAAGGAAGTTATCACTGCTGCCTAAACAGTTACCTGGCAGTTTTCCTTCTCAGAATGGTCCAATGTGGCTCTCTCTGTTCACGTATACAAGAATTGGGCACCTTCTCCACTAAATTATAAGAATTGGGGACTTGTTCAAGTGCAAGAATTCATCTCTAAAGGACCACGACATAACTACCTTGGAAAACCGTCTTTAACCGCCGTAACCGTCCATTACCAAGGTAGTAATTGACTGTTACTCCTCCCCGAGGACAAACCAAGGCTCCTCATTGTGATCTTACACCTGTCGGCATCTGTTGAAGTCAGAACAAAGAAAGTTGCTGTTCAGCGACTGTTTCCAGTCTTCCTCGACCCAGGATTTGTCTACCAGCCGCCCAGCAGTGGTTCCAGACCGATTACACCATTGGGCCAGCCATTCCACTTCAATTTGGCCTTCCAACAAACCTTACAGCAACAATCATCATCAATCCAGAGGATTTTGCTCCAACTGGCTGCCATATCTGCTCCATTGTCGCTGTTTTTCAACGTGCAGAAGTCGTCCAGAACACCCAACTGCTGTACAGAAATTCCTGCACCTTTTGGCTGACCAGTCCACAGTTTCCAGCCCTCCAAAACTCTGTTCTGAGCCCTACCTGTGGTGTTTCTCCCACGGACAGTCCAATTCCAACACCCATTGCTTCCAGGAACTCCAAATCAGAGCAGGAAACAATTATTTTAGTGCTGAAGCAATACCAATTCCGCTGCCCAAGTCTGAAACTGCCGCGGCCCTACAACTTTTGCCGTCAATGCTTGTGAAACATAACCGAGCATTAAGACAGAAATGGTGCAAGTGACCATAAAGATTCTATTTTTGTAAGAGATATAAATGGTAGTAATGAAAAATCTAATTAAGAAGATGAACTAATGTTTGATGTTGATTATTTAAAATAAATTTGGTTGACTTGCCTTCGTCTGGTCTACCTCTTGAGCCTTGCACCTAGGCTCTAACACCCCTTCGTGCCTTGGTGCGTCTTACGCCTTTAATAACTAAAGATGAATGTTAGTTGAAAATATATGATTTTGCTCAATTTTTATGCATTTACTTACTGAATTTATTCGCTAAACATTTGGTCCAAGCAATCTTACTTTAATTGTCGCCAGTACTCTTCATTGTTTTAAAGCAAAATCTCTATCATGTGTGTTTGCCTTGCCTAAATTACTTTCATAATTTTGTTGCAATTACATTTCGATAAACGCATATGCATGCATCATTGTTTTAAATTTCTTACAACCTAAATTTGCATTCACTCATTAGAGTTCCATTGGAGCACATACACACTCATTAGAGTGAAGTCTCATTTTTCCTCTCAAATCAACATGATATCAGAGCCTTAGGAGTTCGTTTCTAGCGTCGCTTCCGCGTCCAACTTTCGCATCCACAAACAGTTGCGCATTCGCGTCGGACTCTGCAAACAGTCGCGCTCCTGCTTCCGCAAACAGTTGCACTCCCGCTTCCACAACCAGTTGCGCTCCAGCTTCCGCCCACAATCTCTTCGTTCTCCGGCGTCCACGGTTTCCAGCAGCCGGTCCCGTCGTTCTCCGCCAGTAGTCGCCGACAGTCTCCAGTAGCCGCTCGTTCCCTCGTTCTCCAGCAATCTCCGTCAGTCTCCAGCAACCGCTCGCAGTCTCCACAGTCAGCAGCCTCCTCTTCCATCGTTCGACGGCTCTTTTACAGCAGATTGCGGTTGTTCCGTTCTTTTGACACCGGAAATGTGGCTCTAAACTGATGGCATTTCCGGTGCTGGTACTTATTGGAGGTTCTTTCATGATCTTGGTATCGTTTCTTGTTCTATGAGTCAACCCTAGTTTTTATCTAGTGTTTGTGGTGCTTCTTGTGCTTGTTCTTGCATATCATGTCGGAGAATGATGGATCTCCTACTCTCTCTTCCGGTGTCGGAATTTCCCCCGCTACCTTGTCGTCCGATGTCTTGGCTCGGTCAAGTCATGACCACAATACTCCTCAAATCACCAGTATTCGACTGGATGGTTTCAATTTTCTCCTGTGGTCTCAGACTATTACTCTTACCTTGACGAGCAGACGTTTGTTCTGGTATGTTATGGGGACTATTTCAACACCTGTCAAGGATTCTCCGGATTGGCTACAGCGGGAGTCTGAGAACTCCCTCGTGATGTCATCGTTGACAAACTCTATGGTTGACTAGATTGTTCAGAATTACCTCTTTTTGGAGACTGCGACAGATATTTGGAATAGGGTCGAGGCTACTTACTCCTGCTGGGGAAATGCTGCCCATATTTTCCAGCTGTGACGAAAGATCTTCCTCTTTCGTCATGGTGATCACCCTCCGTCTGTCTACAACTTGGAGTTCACTCAACTTTATCAAGAGTATGATCATTTTGACTCCCTCACTCTTGTGTCTCCTGAGAATGAGATCCTTGTTCAAGCTCGGGAAGATAGGAACAAATTGTTTGAGTTTCTTTATGGTCTACATCGCATCTTCGATACGATCAGTGTGCAGATCCTTGGGAGCTCTCCTCCATTGTCCCTTCCAAAGGTTTTAAGTCTTGTTCAACAAGAATTTGATAGGAGACAGACATGGACCCCAGACACTGCTCCAAAAGGTTCTGCCTTGGCTGTTCAGTTTGGCAGTAGAGCTCCTCGTGATTCCAGGCCCAAGTCCACCGACAAAGATCATTTGTTCTGCGATTACTGCGGGAAGTCCTGTCATACTCGGGGTACCTGTTTTTGTCTCCATGGCTTTCTCGCATCCTGAGGGGATTCTGCACCACATGGAGGTTGTGGTTACCGCCGCCTATCTTATTAAACGTATGCCCTCTCGAGTCCTTGGTTATAACACTCCCCTTCGCACAATTGGGGTGCCTTCTACTCTACAACCCTGTATATTCGGATGGGTTTGTTTTGTCCATATTTACCAAAGAATTAAGCTTGATTCTTGTGCTCACAAGTGTATTTTCATAGGCTATACTCCTACTCAAAAGGGGTATAAATGTTTTGACCCGGTTCATAGGAAGGTCATTGTTACCATGGACGTCACGTTCCTTGAATCTGAGAGCTACTACGGGCCCTCACTTCATAGGGGTACCTATCCTATGTTGGAAGTGAGTTCCTTAACTCCGTTACCACTCCTCTATTATATCACTATCACTCGACTTTATCTCTTATTGCTCCTGTGCCAACTCCTGCGCTCCCATGGTCAAGCCCCTGCAAGTTTACTCTCAATGTCCCAAGGAAACAAACACACCGACCCTTATCAGAGTCTCAGAGAAGACATCTGATCCGTCGTCAGATTCCATTACTCTAAGGGAAGGTACTTCTACACAACACCTGTTATCTCAATTCATCTCTGATTCGTCCCTAAAGGCTTCACATAGAACTTTTGTCTCTTGTATGGTTGCTACTTTAATCCATACTTCGTGGCAGGATGCTCTTTCTGATGACAGGTGGAAGGCGTCTATGCTTGAAGAAATGCATGCCCTTGACAAAAATCACACATCAGACCTGGTACATATGCCTAAAGGAAAGACTGTTGTGGGATGCAAGTGAGTGTTTTCTGTCAAATAGAACACCCAGGGGGTTGTAGATATATAAGACAAGGTTGGTTGCAAGAAGATACACTCAGACGACATGAATTGATTACAAGAAAACCTTTGCACCGGTTGCTAAGAAGAACTCTATAAGGATTCTCTTGTACTGTGCTTCCTGTAAGGGGTGGAGTCTCAGTCAACCAGATGTGAAAAATGTGTTCCTTCATGGTGATCTGAAAGAAGAGGTACACATGAATCTATCTCCAAGTCTCTCTCCTAGAGGATCTGAAGGCAAGGTGTGCAAGCTGAAGAAGGCTTTGTATGGCCTGAAACAATCACCGATAGCCTGGTTTAAAAGATTTCACAAGGCAATGACATGCTTCGGGTACTTCCAGAATAATGGGGATCATACCCTCTTTATCAAAAACAATAAAGGAAAGTTAACTGCTCTGATAGTTTATGTGGATGACATCATTATAATAGGAGACGATCAGGATGAGATTCAGGCATTGAAAATGACAATAGTAAAAGAATTTGAAGTGAAAGATTTGAGAACCTTAAGTATTTCTTAGGTACTGAGGTTGCGAGGTCCAAACATGTGATATTCATATCACAAAGAAAATATATTTTTGACCTCCTTGAAGCCCCAGAAATAAGTGGGTGTAGACCGGCCGATACTTTAATCGAAGTCAATCAAAGGCTTGGAAAAGATGATGGTGACACGATTTAAAACATTCTTAGCTTTCAGATGTTGGTTGGAAAATTGATATACCTGTCACATACTCGCCAGAATATCTCTATGTTGTAGAAGTGCTCAATCAATATATGCATTCCTCAAAGGCCCGTCATGTAGATGTTGTTCATTGTGTTCTTAGATATCTCAAATCGACACCTGAGAGGGGTATCCCGTTTTCATCAAATGAAGAACTGACTATTGAGGTGTACACGGATGCTGACTGGGCTGGATCGATTCAAGATTGACGGTCCATGTCTTGGAATTGCATTATGGTGGGTAGAAATTTAGTCACCTATAGGAGCAAAGAACAATATATGGTTGGTTGACAGATCTGACGCAGAGGCGAAGTTCAGGACTATGGCTCATGGAATCTGTGAAGGGCTATGGATACTATCTTGACTGATCTTAGACATAAAAGTAGCGAGTCTATCAGAATATATTGTGACAACAAGGCTGCGATCAATATTGCTCACAACTTTGTGCAACATGACCGTACAAAACATATTGAAATCGATAGAAACTTCATCAAATAAAATATAGATAAGAGACATTGTGGTTACCATTTGTGTCCTCTGAACAACAATTGACAGACCACCTCACAAAGGTATTATGCAGTAGTCTCTTTAAAGAGCTTGTTGGCAACTTGGGTATGGTCGACATCACAAATCCAACTTGAGGGGGGTGTTGAGATGAGTTTATCTTTATTATTATGTTTCCGCCACGCAATTGTTCAGTCCCACATTTCATATCTTCCTTTATGTGTCTTTTGTAACCCTTTATATATTCTTTATATGGATGAATAAATTTAAGTCTCATTTTTCCTCTCAAATCAACAAAAGGTATTCTACATTATAAAAGCTTAAATTGTACGTATACATATATCCATATTGAGGAAATGCCACAAAATAATACTATATTTACACCCTAAAATATACTTAACTTTCAATAACAAATATCTAAAAACACCTATAAATAAATAGAAAATCACTTGTCACTACATGAATACATAAAATACTGTAAGTTAAGATTAATATTGAAATAAGAACATTAAAAGAAAATCTCAATTGAATAACTCAGTGTATACGAATGTTTGGGTGACAGAAAATCAAATAAACGAATATATGAAAAATACCTGTTGCATCAAATACCATGATATAACAATCAAAAACACGATATGTAAACTGTCATTTCAAAAACTAAAGATTCTTAATCTAATAAAATAATCAAGCCAAAGAACTTCTAAAAGCTATAAATTAAATGCTCATTAACTCAAGGCTCTGCTATCATTATAAAGTTATCAGTAAATAATAAATCAAATGATTTCCACTTGCTATCACAACAAAACTAGAATACCTAAAATATTATAAGATTAAAATGTGTTCATACTGTCACTAGCTATTAAAAAAACTATTATAAACGATAAAAAAACTGAAACATAGATTACCAGAGGTAGACACCATTTTGATCAACATGAGAAGTTGCCAAAATGTCCATAGAAGGAGAAAGAGAAATGGCTGTTATAGATACATCTACTGAAATAGCATCTATCTGCCTAGCCAGGATGACATCCCAAATCCTAAGACTTCCATCCATGCTAGAAGATAAAAGCCATTTTCCATCATCACTGAAACACACGTCAGTAATACGGTCTGTGTGACCTTCAAATTTGCGAACCAATCGGAACGCCACGACATCATATAGACGTAAAACCATATCATCTGCTACAGTGGCCAGAAGACCTGCAAGGATATAAGATTTATTGAAAATTTTGACAAGTATAGTTAAAAAAAAAAACTACTACGAATATACGAGGTCAGAAAGTTCACTATATCGTGCTGTACTACAAAGAGAATCATGTGCTAATTTTAAATAATTATATTCACAAGCTTTATTGCCTGCAGGTGAAGCAATATCATTTTTCAACAACTATCCTTGTCAGCCATTTGTTCGTTGGTACACCATTTTGTAATTGTGGGAACAGGAATTTGATGCATTACCATTTGTTCGTTGGTACACCATCTTTGTAATTGATCTACCAACTTCCCATCTAGATTTTACTTTACACCCCTTGAAATCCCATACCTGCATGTTTAAGAATAGCTGACAATGTCTAGGTGTAGGATCAAAATTGATAATGAAGAATGTGCACATGATATTGATGAAAGATGAATATAAACATGAAATGCATTTAAAATAGTACAAAGAACTATATTAACAATAGTGATGGCTCCATGACAGACATGGAAAAAAGAAAAGACTATAATTAAAGTTGAAAAAGCACAAGTGCCTCAGCAGACAAGCTAATTAAAAGTAGACTGATTAACTGACACAGATTTAGAGAGCAAATCGACTTAATTTTTAATTCACGTTAATCTTGCTTCATAAAATTTATACACGCATTGTTTTTATAAAATTGGGTTAAAGTAGGCTTATTTTCAAAACCCCGGTTAGTACTTGGATGCATGATGTGACATCAAAAATTTTAATTGTTACTTTTATAATTTTAATTAGGGGTCGGACCAAAGTTAGCGCCGGCATCCGAATCGAAAAATTGAGGTATCATGTGTTTTAACCCCATGATGATCAGTTGATTAATGAAATAATTCTACGAATTTTAATTAGACACGAATTGGGGATTTTGCTGGAGCATTCATTGTTGAAATAATAAAGTTTTATTATGCAACAACATTTTTGTAGTAAATGCACAGTTGTAAAATTCACGATTTTAAGAACTAATGGTTGCGGTTTTAGTAACTTAAGACTCCCCTCTCACGCAAAAACTGTGGACCATGATTCTGCACAAGTGCCTCTTCTTTTGGCCTTGTCTCCCAGGCTCAGCCGAACGCATGAAGCCGAAACCATTGCTCTCGATCGCAGCAGGCTTCCTTCCTGTTGAAGTCAACGACAACAAGCAGCACAGTAACCATCTCCCTTGCCCTAGGCAGTCCAACAAGCCATCTTTTCTATCAATCAACCACCACTTCCACAGTTTGTTCATTTAACCGTTGATTTCCCCCCTTCCACTAAGTTTCTCAAGAACTTCTCGGTTCCTCCTACAACATATGTTTAATTTCAGGAAGTGAAAATTCCTTCATTCCTTGATCAGAAGACAGCCAACTGGAGAAGATTTGGGTAATTTCCAATTCAACCTTGTCAATCATGCCGCCGCACCGTGTGTATGAACATAGTCCCACCGAAGTAAGAAATCTGATTCATTTTGATTAGACATACTAAGTAGTTCAATAAATGTATTTTCCCCTTACATATATTAAACAATACTACGAAGATATATAAAAAAGAACATGAAATTATGTATATCAAACTTTAGTTATAAATGAGAATAATAAAACATAAATTAATTGTTCTCTCATGATAATATGAATAAGTTATGCTAGAACGAAAGAAATATTTTTCCTCTCGGTTTGACATAACATGAATAATATAAATAGTAAATCATGTGGCCATGTAACTCCCTATAGATAGAAGAACGATATGAAAACACAAGTATATGTGTAGTGTATAATTATTATGAAATACAAACCTATAATGCAAGCATAAGGAAGTTTTCAATCCAAAATTTTAAAGTAGTTTTATGTATGTGTTCCCATAAGATTAATCATGTTGACCACTAATAGAAGATAAAGATTAATGGAAAACTTCACTTAAGAATAGTGGTCTTATGTCGATGCTCATTTGTGTTGACAATGCAGACCGCTATATGAAGATTAATAAGGGCGTGATCAAGTATTTTCTCTCGCGATTGATAGACGCACACTATCATACTCATAGGATGTAGTCGACCATATGAACCTCAAATGGGAAAGTCGACACCCCATGAAAGATTATTAGATGTATGTGTTCGTGACTGAGATACACCAAAGCACTTACATTTGAAATTAGGGGTTCAGGGACTCAAACCTCTAGAATGTGTATAAAAATTTACGCAACCAACAATAAGAAGAAAGTGAACATTGATAAAATAATTCAATTTTTCATAACATCAACAATAGGATATACACACACATATAGACACACACACATGAGAGGGTGATCCCAACACCCTACGTGAGTCTAAGCTATATCTACCATATACAGTATCTAACACCCCCCCCCCCCCTCAAACTAAAGGGAGATAAAAAAACCAAGAGTTTGAACAATAGATATGTATGTGTAACACCCCAACCTAGTTTAACAACCCATCAGCTGTCCGGCCGGGTCCAGCGACAAGAAGTCAAGTAAAAAATAGTATTAAAAACTAGTGCATAGCAGACACAAATGAAAAGAACTGAAATGTAAGCTTACAACGGAAGTTGCATAATAAACTAAGGTTAAAAGTGTACCTCAACGAGATGAATTCAGAGAGCCACTAGAGAGAAAAAGGAACCAAACCACTGAATATCTGAAATATTACACAAAGTCTGGCACAAAAATAAATTCTTAAACATTACATTACAAGAGTCCAAAACAACAGTAAGCTATTAAAGTACAACAACTGAAAAGGAAAACAAACTATATGAGCGACTGCAATGACACGCTCATCCTAAGCGAAGTTTCCCACCTGGGTCCCTTGTAAAAACATGGCCAAAACATGGGTCAGCCCAAAGGGAGAGTAAGAAAAATTATCCCTCCTAGTAACACTAAAATTTGTTGTAGAAGAAAAGTAGGCATGCTTTAAAATACTTTTGCTATAAGAATAACTGTATATTAAGGTACTGTGCATGGTTTTCTGAAAAATAAAACTAGCAAAATAAATGTCTGTACTATTTACTCATAATGTGTGACATTTACCCAAGTTCCGAATAAGTTGGTTACTAGGAGTTTCTAAGTTCGGTCTAAACTTGAGTTCTAATGTCACTTACGGTTGTTGCTCGACAGAGTTCCAGGCTGAGTAGTCCCTAAAGCGCAATACTAGTCTAACGATCTGAGTCACACTGACGAACACAAGTGTTCTGGTGTCTCGCGACACAGACTCAAATTTACTAATTTCTAAAACGGGATACATCTCCCAAACAATTTGACTCATTGGGTATACTACCACCCACGAGAAGGATAGTGCGTCTCTATCGAACACGGGAGAGGATCTCCACCGTGCCTCTACAACATTCTCTGTCTAATGTTACTCTGCTTGTGAACTTGTGTGTATGGCTAAGGCGATCCACTACGATGGTTTAAAATGTTTAGAGCCACACTTCTAACTTCAATGTTTCCTGCTCGTCAATATAAACGAAAGACTATATTGTTCGGATGGTCTAACTGTTTTGGGACTTGTTAAAATTACACGCATACTGCTTACGCTAGTTACATATCAAGTGCAATAGCAAACTCTATTGATATTAGAAATTTTCTTTAAAGTCGTATCAAGTTTACTGAATTATACTAAACCTAGTTATACAGGCTATCTGATATGCCTAGCCAAGAAGGATAAGAATTTCTTACAGTGGAATTCCGTCGTTCGTACACAAGACGCGACGACATAGCTTTCCTGGAAAAGTAATTTGAAACCCTAAATGATCCCCGTTTACTCTGAAAGGGAAAAAGATCACTAAAAAAAATATCACACACACACATATATATATATATCTAGGGACATTTACTTAAACCTCTAACAGTGGAAGATAAAGCTTTTCCGAACAGAGCAAAACAATTAAAAACTGAAATTTTCCAGTTCCGACAACTTCCTGAAGATGAGAGAGCCGAACGTAACACGATCGCGACCAAACTCTCCGACTTCTATTAGGGTTGACGAGGAAACCCAAAAAAGTAACCCCCAAGCCCAAAATCTGAGAAAGAGGGTTGAAAATCTTGAGCCATATTGGAAAGCAAGGAATTTGAGAAACGAGAGGGAAAGAGGGTTGAGTCACTACCAGAAATCCCAAACTGAGGAAGAGGAAAGAACCGGAGCCGTCGGTTCAACACACGCCAAGAGGGCAGCACGACCCTCTCTGGATGGTCGCCGGCTGCGGGTGAGAACGGGGAAGGCGGCAGGGCTTCCACTGACGGCGGTTAGAGGCGGTAATCCCGATCGATGCAGAAGGGTGTGCCGCGGGGGAGGAAACAGTTGCTGGAGAACAGAACCGTCTGCGGGAACTAGAAAATCGCGGCTTCCAGGAGAAGAGGGGGGTAACTAGCCGCTAAGATGTTTTCATGGGTTTAATAGATGTCGACATTAGGCGGTTTTGGCAACTGCACGGGGAGAGCGAACCGGCATGACTAGACCAAAAGAAATGAGCAACTCCACTTAATTACTAAAGTGTCATTACTTCTCTAACACTTGGAATATTTTAAACATTACGCCCTCGCGCTAAAACTTTAAAATACGTCAATCACAACATAAGGGCTACAGAATTAAACCCACTAATTGACGCTCAGATTTCAATCTTACAGAATTTATACTTCGACCAGACTCTTGTCTCGATCAAGAACACTCGCGATCCGATCCTGAAATTTAATTTTATTTGTGTTAATTTACGGTTGTTACAGTATGTTGGTTCTACATCTGTGGTTTAGTCATCGAATCTACAAACTGCTGCTCAAAAGGAACGAAGTGAGCAGCAAGAGTACCATGACTATACTGCTCATGTAGAAAGAAAGCATTCACCCTGATATGCTTGAAGAGAGAGTGTTTCACCGGGCTCAGAATAATCTGAATGACACCAGTGCTATCACAGTAGAGTAGGATCTGGAGAAGCGACACCAAGGTCCTCAAGAAGCCAATGGAACCAAATAATGTCCTCAGCGGGGGTCCCATGGCCCGAAGCTCAGCCTCAATGCTGGAACAAGAACCACCAGATTGTTTCTTAGACTTTCATGCAATAAATGAAGAACCTAAGACCAGACATAAACCAGTGACAGATCGACGGTCAAAATGATCACTAGCCCAGGTAGCATCCGAGTAAGCACAGAGCTTCAAAAAAAACTACAACTGGAGAAGAAGAGACCACGTGAAGTCATCGCCCAGAGATAGCACAGGAGCCGCAGTAAGTGACCATAATGCACAGAGGTAGGCGCGCAACCATACTGGCTCAAAACATGAACAACATGGGCAATGCCAGGACGAGTAATAGTGAGGTAGACGAGACTCCCAACAAGGTGACTATAGCGAGTAAGATTAAAAAGTGGAACCACGCCATCCAGACGTAGCTAAAGGTGAAGCTCTATAAGGGTGTCCACGGTGCAAGAGTCAGAGAGAAGCACGAGCTAAGAGATCTGATGTGTAACGCCGCTGAGAGACCTGAAAAACCACGGTCAGTAGAGACAACTTCAAGGCCCAGGAAGTAGCTCAACTGTCCAAGGTCAGTCATCTGAAACTGCTGCTGAAGGTGATGCTTAACAAAGGCCGCATGAGAAAAATCATCGTCAGTAACAATCATATCATCCACAAAAAGTAACAGAAGAGTCCGACCATGAGAGGAGTGTACAAACAGGGCTGGATCATGTGGATTCGGCAGAAAACTGCGGGATGCAATGGCTAAGCTGAAACGTGCAAACCACGCGGAGGGAGCCTTCTTGAGCCCATAAAGAGCTCGTCGTAAGCGACAGATAAGGTTTGGAGGAGAGGAGAGACCGAGAGGAGGAAGCATGTACACCTCCTGTTGAAGGTTCCCGTGAATAAATACATTCTTCACAACGAGCTGGAACAAAGACCAGTGACAAACAACTGCAACCGCGATAAGAGTACAAATCGTAGTTATGTGGGTGAACAGAGCAAAGGTCTTGTCATAGTCTCGTCCCTGCTGCTGCTGAAAACCATGAGCCACAAGTCAAGCGTTGTACCTCTCCACAGAACCATCCGAGCGAATCTGGACTTTGAAGACCCGCTTTCAAGTAATAGACACAATGTTAGACATGACAGTCTGCCACTCAGGTATATGGGTAGTCTCACAGTAGGAAGTCGGCTATGGAGTACCGCAAGCAGTAGTAAGAAGGGAGGACAGGCCGGCGCTAGTGTAGCAAGGCTAAGGCGGTCGGGAGGATGTCTCTCACAAGGTGGGTAGCGACACGCAGGAGGATCATCCATAGGACAATCGCTAGAGGAGACAAACACTAAGTCTGGGGGAACAGAAGGGGGATGATAAGTGTAGTGATATGAAAGAGGGACGACGAGTTCGTCAGAGGAAGAAGTGGGTGGCAAAGGGGAGTAGTGGGGAGGTGAGATTGAAGAGGTCGGAGGTGGTGAGACTGGAGAGGACTGATGAAAAGGAAGAAGAGGGAAACATACCGAGGGAGAGACGATATGAGGCGGTGAGATGGGAAGGGTGAGAAAGAGCGCATCAAAAGGAGTAACATATGAGTGTGATGTCGAGGAGACAGGGGACACAAAGAAAGGGTGAGACTCGTCAAATGTGGCATCACGTGAGAAGTCAATGTGCAACAGGGTCATAACAACGATAGAATTTATGCTCGGGGTTGTATCCAAGAAAGATACTGGGAACATACTGAGCAAAGAGCTTAGTACGCTCACGTGGAGGGACTAAAGCATAACACAAACAGTCAAAAACACATAGATGAGGGTAACAGGGGGTCGAGAGTACAGACACGCATCAGAACTCTGGCCTTGAAGGTAAGTGGAAGGTTGCATGTTAATAAGGTAGATGATTGTGGAAACAATCTCATCCCAAAATGAGAGGAACGTGTGCGGATATGAGGAGGGTGTGAGCTGTCTCTATAATGTGGTGATGCTTTCTTTCGACGGGGTCATTCTGAGCGTGAGCAACGAGGCAGACAAACTGAGAGAGTGTCGTGGGTAGCTAGCAGATCGCGAAAAGCATGAGTGAGATAACCCCCCCCCCCCCCCCCCCCCACCACCACCACCACACCCCGAGTATGAACAAAAAATACGTATAGAAGCAAAAAATTGGGTGTGAATTATAGCAGAAAAGATAACATAAATCTGAAAGAAGTCAGAATAAGACGAGAATAGTCATCAGCAAAGAGAACATAGTACTGATGTCCGTCCTTGAATATAAAAGGTGCGGGGTCACATACATCAGAATGAACTAAATCAAAAAGATGCTGAGACATAGGCTCATTAGACGGATAGAGATTGTGGCTGTTTACCAAGCTTACAACCTGTACAAGAGTATGATCGATCAACAGAAACAAGACCAAGGAAGTCATGACTGATGAGAGACGCAAGACGCAAACCACTGGGAAGACCAAGATGATGATGTCACTGAGAGAATCCCACTGAAGGAAGACAAAGGGTAGAAGTTGACGCCTGACGGTGACGATGAAGTGGATGGAAGATAGAGACGATCAAAGACTTGCACCCCGCTAGGACGATGGTTAGCTCCAAGTAGTGTCCCAGTTAGACAATCTTGCACACGATATGTAAACTCATCAAAAATAACAAGACAGCCGTGAGATGTGAGCTAATTGGCGGATATAAGGTTTAGGACAAGAGGTGGATGACATCATACGTCATGTGAAAGGAGGCTCCAGAGTCAAGCAACCAGTTAGAGGGAGAGATACCAACAGGGGCAAAGGCTGTCGACTGAGAGGCAGAGGCGTCAGAAGCATCTGGTAGAAGTACAGAGGCAGATGAGCGAGGCGGTGAAACCTAGGAGAACTGATGGGCAATCAACTGGGCATCAGATACAGAGTGAGATTGCGCCGGAGCCGAAAAATGAGCGAAAGGGTCACCAGGAGCACGCTGCTGACAAGACTGTTGAGTCCTCTGAAGCTTGAAATACTCAGATTTGACATGAACAAGACACTAACAGTAGTGATTGCAGATAAGTGGAAGACGAGGAGCACCAAATTGAGCTACTGGAGGTGCCGGAGGAGGACGAGTAACATGACGATGAACAAAACACTGATAAATGTGAGACGATGCCATCAGGGATGAAACATGAAATACTCAGATTTGACATAACCAAGACACCGACAATAGTGACTGCGGATAGGTGGGAAACAAGGAGCACCAGATTGAGCTGCAGGAGGTGCCGGAGGAGGACGAGTAATATGGTGAGGAACAAAACACTGATAAATGTGAGATGATGTCATCGAACCAATAGAGGACGGAGGTGGCCGGAGAAAAAGACCAGCCGAATAGGTCGGGGCTGCGCGATCTGAAGAAGATAAGCCGAGAAGGTCGGGGCCACAGTTAGGTCTCCGACAAAAGTTGTCGATGTCGACGCCGGATCGGGGCAAGAATAGAGCTGTGACGAGAGAAGCTCCAAGGATCGTGGATGTCGACGAGAGAAACTCCAGGGATGGTGGATGTCGACGATAGAAGCTCCAAGGTTCCGCGAATCAACGACGGGAACCCACGGGAAGCAGCGACGGGAAAAATAATCCAGCAACGACGGGATCGGCGTGAAAACAGGAATGATGGGAAGTAGCGGCAGATCGACGAGAAACAACGACTACGGGAAGAAACTATGGATCGGTGCGCGATCGGGATCGTGGATCAGCGATGGGGAGCGAATCGTTAATGAAAGGAGGCGGCGGATCAAGATCGACGCTCGTGGAAAACCCTAGCTTCTCATAACATGATAAAATAATTCAATTTTTTCATAACATCAACAATAGGGTATATATATACACACACACACACACATGCACATGAGAGGGTGATCCCAACACCCGAGGTGAGTTTAAGTTATATCTACAACATACAGTATCTAACAAACAGAAGTCACCTCAACATTAGATGCAAAATCGAAATTTAGAATCCCTGCACTTTAATAATTCTAAATTTAGAGAAAATGTAATACAAGATCAAAACATAGAAACAATGATTTATGTTCACCAAGTACTTTCATAGAAAAGCACGCATGAGACCATAGTTAACTTTTCATTAGTACAACATATTATTTTAATGCATGCATGCATATTTTCTTTACGTCATTTTTTTGTTACTGAGAAAAAGAGTTTTTCTTACTCACGAGACGGGCCAACCCTCTATCTTTGAACATTTTTTTAAAGGGAGCACAAATAGGGAGATTTGCTTAGGATAATCTTTTGATGATTCTTTCCAATTTAACTTATGTTTTCCCTTTCAATTAGTTGCATTACTTTTGTAGATTTAAATGTATCAGATTCCTTTAAAGTTTCCCTGTTTCAGTATATTAGATTTCCTATATTTTACAAATCTAGTGGCTCTATGATTTGCTTAGGATAATCTTATTTAACCTTAACATTAACCATTTGTTTCCTTTGTGCACTTTAGTTATTTTCAAGCAATGTACCAATTTTATTATTGTTTGCATAGTTTACTTCATATCAATGACAAATGCTGAAATATTCAAAACTAAAATGAAAATAACATAAAAATATAAATAGAAGAAACCTCAACAATGATAAGAAATCAATAAAAATAATAGGAGTATAAAAAATTTATCTAGTTTGCAATTCAATAAAAAGGAAAAGATATGGTCTTAATAATTTCAAAAAACAAAGTGCTCGATTCTAAAAACTGAAACCCATACACAATTTGGCAGTGCAGAGAATTTCTTCTTAAAGTGTACTACCACTACTATACTTAGAAATTAGAACATAAAAATGGATGTGATGAAATGTTACTCTTGGAAGGATAATGTGCAAATTGACATGTTGGGTAGCTTTAGAGATATTTATCAATTGAGGATATATAATGAATATGAGAACATATAAACTATAAAGACCGAAGAAAATGATCAATGATAGGCATGCGTAATGGAGAAAGGAATGTGTTACGGAGCTGCACGATGACGAGACGCCGTGGTGGGTCTACACGCGGAGGAAGACGACGACGGCTCCGTCCGCGGGAGCAGAGACCGAAGACGCGGCGCCAGCCTGACGTCTTTATTTATTTCAATTTTGTTATTTCGTATTTTGTTGTACGCATTTATTTATTTCTCTTTATATTGTTATTTCCAATTATGTCACACTCCGCGCCTATAAGGGGTGGAGTTGTACTTTCTTCGAATTTATGCTTGGATGAACGCACGTCACCCCCGATTCGGCTGAACGCCCTAGTTGTCGTCTGCTTCCACTCGTCAAGGCCCCAATCCGCGTGTTACAAGGAGTTCGAACAATAATCGGCCTGTTTTCGCCCGTTCGCGACCAAGCCGCCGCCCGATTACACGGATCGGCGCCGATCGTACAGAGGACGCCACACGATCCCCATTTTCCGCCAATTTCGGCCAAAACCTCATGTTCCAACCGTTGCCGAACGTCGCCGGCCCCAGGGCTCCCACCACTCGCTTCTCCGACGACCCCGATTCGGATTTCGCCTCTGAAGCACTTAGCTGTCGCATCGAGGCTTGAGAACAACTTGTTGCCTCCATGCACGCCTCCCTCCTCGCCCTCCACTGTAAGATTGACTCCCTCCAGGCGTCTGTCGTGACCGTGCTCGCCACGTCCAGTGCCCGCTCGCCTGCAGATAGCGGCTCTCTACTTGGCGGCGGGACGCCAGTCGTGCCCTTCGGACTACCGCTTCCAGGGCCGGATCGCTCTCTCCCTCGATATTCCTCCGTTTACCGGCGTAGACTCGATGGGGTGAATCGCCAAGGCGGAGCAATATTTGGACCTCAATTACACCCCGGAGCACGACAAGGTGTCTACGACTGTGGTTGGCCTGGACGGCTTGACCCTCCACTGGGCTCGGTCGCTCCGCCAATCCAATCCAAGCCTCTCCTGGTCCGAGCTCAAACAGGAGATGATTCGGCGGTGCGACACCCGCTACTCTGGCTCTTCCGCTATCGAGCGACTATGCGGCGTCCGCCAGACAGCCGTCCTGGACGACTATATTGACGAGTTTGTCGCCTTGGTCACACATGTTTCGGATTTGCCACCCGACCATTATCTGTACTTCTTCATGCAGGGGCTCCTGCCCCATATCCACTCCCGGCTTCGCACGCACCATCCCCGCACAGTCTCAAACGCACTTGACATGGCGCGTCTGGTGGAGGACGACCTCGCCCCCAGGGCGCCTGCTCCTGCAACTAGTAACCACCCACCTTAGCCGCCTGGCGGTCCCCACCTTCAACAGCCCCGCAGCGGCCGCCCCCTGGGGGAGACCGACCTGGACGACCGGTGGTCTCCCAGTGTATCTCCAACAGTACTTACAATGAATCTCGCAGCAAGGGCCTAAGTTTCCGGTGTCGTCAGCCCTATTCTCATACGCATGTGTGCTCCATCAAGGAGTTCCACGCCATCATCAACGGCTTCGAACCGGAGGTCACCGAGATATCCGAGGGTGATGGAGCGGGGGACACCACCTCATATACTGTTCACCGTTTAGAGTTACCTTGTTTCTCGGTGGGCGGCATTTCGGGTCTGCAGACCATAAAGTTGGCATGCACGTTGCGTGATCGTTCCATTGCGGTCATGGTGGGCAGTGGTGCGAGAGACAACTTCCTCTAAGCCCAGCTGGCGCACCAGCTGCACCTTCCCTTGGTCTCCTCCCCTGACTTTACGGTCTGGCTGGGTGATGGGAACCGCCGACCGATCCACGGGTGCTGCACCGCTCTCTCCCTAACGGTGGGGTCCTGCCTGATGACCGCAAACTTCTACGCCTTCGGGCTCGGCGGTATTGACGTCATTCTGGGCGTGGCTTCGCTACGCACGCTGGGCGAAGTGCGGGTCAATTGGGGGAATATGACCATGCAGTTCCTGCAGGAGGGCCAGACGTGCGGCCTAGTGAGTGACTCTGCTCTGTTGCGCACCCCAGTCTCGGCCCGTGCGATTCAACGGACTACCTACGTCGACTTTTTGACATGGATTTAGCCGCCCTCTGCTCCGACACCACCTCCGTCACACCCGGTCGACCATTAGGCATTACTCGCCGAGTTCGACGACATTTTTGAGGCTTCGACCGGCCTGCTGTCGGCTCGCCCGACGGATCACGTCATTCCCCTCCAGCTCGGGACGGTGGCAGTGTCAGGACGCCCTTACCGCTACAGCCATGTGCAGAAGGACGAGATCGGGCGGCTGGTTCAGGAGATGTTGATGGGGGGCCTCATCCGCCCCAGTGTGAATCACTCCTCTAGCCCGGTCCTCTTGGTCTGGAAGGACGGTAACTGGTGTTTATATGTAGACTATCGGGAGCTCAACAAGGTCACCATTCAGGGCAGGTACCCGATTCCAGTTATTCAGGAGCTTCTAGACGAGCTCCACGACGTCATATTCTTCACCAAGCTGGACCTCTAAGTGGGCTATCACCAGATCCGAGTACGACCCGAGAACATTCCCAAGACCGCCTTCCGGACGCATGACGGTCACTACGACTTCTTGGTCATGCCTTTCGGCCTGACCAACACACCGACCACCTTCCAGGCGACAATGAACAACATTTTCCAGGCGGTTCTTCATCGACACGTTCTCATTTTTTGATGATATTTTGGTATACAGTTCTTCCTGGCAGGATCACCTTCAGCACGTACGCCTCACTTTGACTACCATCTGGCGTCATCGCCTCAAGCTCCATCAGAAGAAGTGCTCTTTTGGGGCGTCGAAAGTAAGCTACCTCGGCCACACCATCTCGGCCCGGGGGGTCTCCATGGACGAGGAGAAGATTGTGGCGGTCCTTCACTAGCCGACTCCTACATCTCTGCGGGACGTCTAGGGCTTTATCGGCTTGACGGGATACTACCTCCGCCTCATACAAGGGTACGGGGCTCTAGCTCGACCACTTAAGCAGCTCCTGAAGAAGTCGGAGGGACCTTTCCAGTGGACGGCCGCCGCCGCCTTCGCCGCCCTTCAACTAGGCCTGCAAACGAGTCGAGCTCGAGTCGAGCTCATCAAAAAGAGTTGGATCGAGCTCGAGCTTCTTTTTTCGAGCTCGAGCTCGACGAGCCTATTTTAAAAGGCTCGAGCTTGAGCTTGACGAGCACGATTTGAGCTCGAGCTCGGCTCGAACTTAATATTATGTTAATAACATAAAACTATTATTTTACTAATATTATATTAATATTATGTTAATATTATAATATATTAAAATATTTAATACTAATAACATATATATTATATAATTAAAAAAAGCTCACGAGCCGGCTCGCGAGCTCGTGAACTGGGTTACTTAGGCTCAAGCTCGGCTCGAAATCAGGCTCGAGCTCGACATGCTCGAGCTCGAGTCGAGCTTTTTTCGAGCCGGCTCATCGAGCTTTCGAGCCGGCTCAACTCAACTTGCACCCCTACCTTCAGCAGGCCCTAGTCTGTGGGCCGGTACTGACCATGCAAGATTTATCTCTGCCATTCTTAGTGGAGTATGACGCATCGGGCTCCAGGGTAGGAGCTGTACTTGCAGGCGGGCCGATAACTTACTTCAACCGTGCTTTCTCCAACACTGTCCACAACCGTTCCGCGTATGCGAACGAGCTCATGGGCCTCGTTCTCGCTGTTCAGCATTAGCGCACATATCTGGTGGGCCGACCCTTCTTGATCTGCACCAACCACCACAGCCTCCGCTACCTCCTCCAGCAGAAGATCGTAATGCCCGCCCAGCAGGTGTGGGTGGCCAAACTCCTGGGCTATGACTTCACCATCGAGTTACACCTGAAAAGAGCAAATCGGGCGACCGATGCCCTCTCTCGGCAGAGCCAGTCGCCAGAGCTCACGACTATCTCTCGACCGATGTGGGAAGACACGACGACCATCCAGCACGAGGTCGAGGCCGACTTGGTTTCATCCGAGATCCGGACGTCGTTCATCGCGGACACCTCCTCCCACCCACCATACTCACTTGTAGGGGGCCGCCTGTTCTTCGAGGGCCTCCTTGCTCTAGCACCCACTTCTCTAAGCATTCCCCGGCTCCTCGCCGAGTTTCATGCTACTCCCTCTGGAGGGCACGCTGGGGCCTTCCGTACCTACCGTCGTTTGGCGGCCTCTCTCTACTGGCCCCACATGTTTCGACAGGTTAAGGCATTCGTGGCCGCCTGTTTGGTCTGCCAGAAGGCCAAGTACGAGGCAACGTTCCCAGCCGACCTCCTTCAACCACTTTCCATTCCGGACTGCGTTTGGGAGGATGTGGTCATGAATTTCATTACTCGACTACCGCGCTCTCGGGGATTCGATTGTATCTTGGTCGTGTTGGACAGACTGTCCAAATACAGTCATTTCATAACCCTTCGTCACCCCTACACCGCCGCCACAATCGCGGACAGCTTCATCAGCAGCGTTGTCCGTCTTCATGGGCTTCTGCGGTCGATCGTGAGCGACCGTGATCCACTTTTCTTGAGCACCTTCTGAATAACACTTTTCCGGCTACAGTGGACTCGCCTCCGCTTGAGCACTGCTTACCACCCACAGATGGATGGTCAGTTTGAGGTCCTCAACCGTTGCTTGGAGACGTACCTCCGTTGCTTCGTGGGGGAGCAACCCCGCGGATGGGCCAAGTGGCTCTGCTGGGCCGAGTACTCTTACAACACTGCCTACCACAACGCAGCAGGTACCACTCCGTTTGAGGTTGTCTATGGTCGTCCGCCACCCTCCATTCTCTTTCATCTGTCGGGAGAGTGTCGGGACGAGAATTTAGCCACCGCTCTGCAAGACCGTGACACCATCCTGGATCACCTAAAGCATCACCTCCTACGGGCCCAACAGAAGATGTCCTCCTTTGCAAAGAGGAAGCGGCGCGGCCTTTCCTTCCAGATGGGTGAGAAGGTGTTCATCAAATTGCACCTTTGCCTCCAGCTGTCTATGGCCCGAAGGCCCTACCCGAAGTTAGCCCCATGGTTCTTTGGCCCATTTGAGGTACTTGCGTGTATCGATGCAGTCAACTATCGCCTACGCCTCCCTGTCGCGAGCCACATATACCCAGTCTTCCACGTTTCTCAGTTGTGCCATGTGGCGGGCAATCACGCCACCACGAACCACATTCCGGCCGACATCGATCTTGTCGACTAGGCATCGTAGTACTCGGCCAAGATACTTGACCGCCGATGCCCTCTGCTTGGAGACCCCACTTCGAAGGAAATTTTGGTCGCCTGGGCAAATCACCTAGACTCTGATGCTACATGGCTCACTCGGGATGACTTCCGCCGCCAGTTTGCTGACTACTGCCTTGAGGACAAGACACATTTTCCAGATGGTGGTCTTGTTATGACTTGCACGATGACGAGACGAGATGACGAGTCTACACGCAGAGGAAAACGATGACGGCTCCGTCCGCGGGAGGAGAGACCGAAGACGTGGCGCCATCCTGACGTCTTTATTTATTTCCTATTTTGTTATTTCTTATTTTGTTGTACGCATTTATTTATTTCTCTTTATGTTATTATTTCCTATTATGTCACACCATGCGTCTATAAGGGGTGGAGTTGTACTTTGGATTTATGTTTGGATGAATGCAGATTAGGGCTACTCCTAAGTTTTCCCTCTCAACCCTAATCCCCTTCTTCTCCCTCATCCCCGTCGGTCCTTCTCTCGCCGGATTCCTCTCGAATTCATATCAGAATGACCATTGATATTTAAAATACTTGGCTGAGTTTGTAGTTTTACAAGCTAATCAAGTTATGCAGCACATAATCAATTAAAAATTTATTTTTTAAAATAAAGATTAGTGTTTTCAGCAAAAGATACGCAACCTTGATGTCTCCATGAAATCCGGCACTTATCAGCATACAGTTAGTGTTATCGCAAGCAACTCCAACTACTTCCCCTCCATGAGCACTATTTTTTGATTCAGAAGCATCCACATAAACACCTCGGCTGATTCCTGATTGTAGATTAAACCTTTCAATCCATCCACCTTCAGTTCCCAAGACAGCAAAATTACCACAAGCACTTATTGCACAACTCTGTCAATAAAAAAGAATTGAATTTAAACACCAACTCCATCTGAATTTCAAATAAATACCCCCCAAAACACAAGCATTCCCCCCTGGTTATGCAATGCCAAATCTTCAGTTCACACTTACCCAAATTAACAATGTTCTCTATGTAGAAGATAAAGTTGTACAGTTTATCTCGTCTAAAATTTACCAAACTGGCTCAAACATGTAAAGATGATAGGAAGCAAAAATTCATCCAATTAAAATACAAGTATGAAATACCTTAACTGGTGTTTGATTCTCTGCAGATGGTGATAGGATGTGCTCACCAATTACAAAATTTTGGAGACGCCACACATAAGCTTTTGGGGTATCCATGTGGCAAGTTACAACATTGCACCAATCACGCTCACGAATTTCAGCTGACAATGTTTACGATAGAAATCAAATGAAACAAACTGTGTAAAATAACTGTACTGTAACATTTCACGGATAAATCTAACATATACACTACAGATAACTGTGTCAATTTGCAAGTTACAGTATTGCACAAGATATGCTCGTGAATGTCAGCTGAAAATGTTATACGATAGAAATAATAATAACTGTTTTACAGCAATTCATATGTAAACTAAATAAGACGTGTACTACAGAGAATCAAACAATGAGCAAGTGGCTGCAGTTATTGAAATGCTCGTTGTGGAAAGCCAATTTTCTTTGGTGCACAATAAAATAGCGTATGGTAAAAAGATAGATTTGAAGAAAAGTATCGAGGCAGATTATGAAGGGGATTGCTTGAAATTTGTTTTAAATAAAAAAAATTGTAAGAATGAAAACTATTGTCGTGTTTGAGTTCATATATATTATTTTATTTATTAGTGAAATAACACAAACCTTGCATTAATTAATAAATTTCACATGAGAAACTAAATGAAAACAAACTCGGAACAAATGTTGAAAATAAGATATCTAAACGATAAAAAGTATATATCATAGAGGTAGGGACCAACATGAATATGAATATTGATCAATAACTGTGGTATAAAGCCCCATAGTATTTCCAAGGCCTATCATAAAACATTATTTAGTCTACCTAAATTTGTATGGATTGCCAAATTATATATATAGTATTATACATAATTTGTTGGAATATGGGTGGACACATCCTTGATTGGAGAACAACAAATTTTGATATGTATTTGATCTCTCTTCGCAAGTGTTTTCATAGTGTGCAGATTCATGAATCACATGGGGATACAAACCTTGGAAGCTACAACAAGTATCAAGCTAAAACAATAAATCAAAGGCCAACTTTGCAACCAACCGCCGGAAATAGCAACTACCGCCCGACGACAACACTCGATGTACGATGACTTGCGGTCAAAGACTAGCTGATATTTGTGGTTTCCATAAATAGATCAGGAATAATGATAGCGCCGGGTATATCCACTACCACACGGCGATAGATTGGAATTTTTATTATGGCAATAGCGCATCTCAACGCGGCTTGGAGGGAAGACACGAGCAGGAAATTCAAGGAATGAAAGTTTAATGCCTCCACGTGATATCTTACTACCGCCATGTGTTAGCCCTTACCTAAATAAGGAAATCTCCACTGTTCTAAGGAATGAAAGAGACAAAGGGACTAATATTTCGATATAACCACCTGACGATAGCCACTACAACAACTGAAAGCTCCCGGAGAACTATAAATACGCATTTTCTCTCAGGATTTTCATTCCATCGCAAGACTAATATTTTGACATTACCTCGCGACGATAGACACAACTACAAGCGATAACTCCCAAAAAACTATAAATAAGCATTTTCTCCGAGGATTCTCATTAAATCACAAGATATTTTGAAGAGAGGCTCTCCTTAGCTATATAAAGAAACTCCAGTATTCCCAACCTTCAACGCTAAAGGATCCATACTCAATCATATTCACTATTCCATACTCAATCATATTCAGATTTATAACATAAAGAGAGGGGGAATTGCATATTAATATTTCAAGTAGTCGCAAGTCATTAAAATTTATTTCATTTTTACAAGTTAGGAATAGATTACAAAATTACTTAAAAATAGAATCAGAACTTCTATATTAGTTGCATCTACAAAATTCAAAACAAATAGAAGATCAGAGGTTTAGAGCTACAATCCACTGTTCACAGAGCTTATGAGGTTAACATGGTTTCTAATAGAACTTTTTCCATTGCCAAATTAATTTTATTTAGGGTTTGGTAAATAATGTAATTTAATTAGCTAATTAGACGTTGATATATAATTGAAAATAGCCGTGAAATGAAAACCATATTGAAAACGAATATATATTAATATATAAAAAATGACAATTGAACATAGTGGGGACTGAATAAATTACTAGAAATCTACGAGCAAATGAACCCATGCATCAATTATTTTCATTATGAAGTAAAATAAAAAAGAATGCTACATTAAAAAAAGGATGGATGCTACAATATGAGAAAATAAATGATAAAAAATATTGGCAATACATAATACCCTAGGCAGCAGGAAGCTAAAACCAAGACAAAAGTGTTGCAACAGTAATAGAATA
The DNA here is from genome assembly GCA_039583875.1 of Platanthera guangdongensis. Lineage (NCBI taxonomy): Eukaryota > Viridiplantae > Streptophyta > Magnoliopsida > Asparagales > Orchidaceae > Platanthera > Platanthera guangdongensis. Next base: position 154,121,534 of record CM077154.1, read on the forward strand.
GTAAATTGGTTATTGTAGACAAACATGAAATTGAAAGAAATAAAGGAATGATTTTATTAATTTCTTAATAAAATTGATTACAAAACATATGTGTAGGTAAATATATATAGGAGAAGAGGGGAGAGCCTAAACTCAATCCCAAGATGTGAGACGAAATCCTAACTCCGAAGAGGGCTATACATGAGCCTCTTTGATGGGTTTTCCTTATATTTTCTTCAATACTCCCCCGCAAGCAGGAGCATACAAATCGTAGGAGTCAAGCTTGGACATGTTTTAAGTCCAATTTCACGAGTTGTACCTTTTCCCGAATAAAGTGACAATCAACCTCTATATGATTGGTACGTTCATGGAACACAAGATTCTTGGCAATATGAATGGCAGCTTGACAATTGAAGAACAAGATGGCAGGAGAAGAGAGTTTGACACTCAGGTCTTTCAGAAGCTAACCATGTAAGTTCGGAGAAAACAAAGGTCATTGATTGTGTTATGCCGCTGATACTCTGCTTCTGCAGATGAACGTGCGACAACAGATTGCTTTTTGTTTCGCCAGGTAACAAGATGTCCACCAAAATATGCACAAAAACCGCTTGTGGAACGGCGATCATCAATGGATCCAGCATAACTAGCATCAAAGTAGGCAATGAGAGATAGAGACGAGGAGGGCTTATATGCAAGCCCTTGTCCGGGAGCCGACTTCAAGTATCAGAGAATGCGCTCAACTGCCTGGAGATGAGAAGTTCGAGAAGCATGCATAAACCTACTAACAACCCCAACGACAAACGATATATCAGGTCTTGTAATTGTCAGATAAATTAACTTTCTGTTACGACCACATAATGGCCGATTCATGGGTCAACAATACGTGCGGTGGCGAAAGGAGGCAACACAAAATAGGGCTGATCCTACCGGTTCAGCCCTCCCCAATTAAACCACGGAGGCTTGGGGACCTGCGGGTTCAGCCCACACGGGGGGGGGGGGGGGGGGGGGGGGGGGTGCGACCGACCCCTCTTGGCCAAGAAATATAAATACCTCTAGGGCTGGTTTGGCAAGGACAAACAAAGAACAATTCAGGTATTTCCCTCTCTCTCAAATCCTAACCCTAATTCTCCTCTTCCTCCTCAAGTCTATTTTATTCCCTTGTCGTCTCTATCATTTGGTATCAGAGGGCGTGTTCCCCCCAGCCCAGCCACCATATTGTGTCTTCCGCATTGACAGCAACTCTTTTTCCGCCAAGATCGTCGCCTGTTCCGCCCGATCAACAGCAAATCCCGACGCCCCGACCCAGATCAACTCCTCCCGCCCAATCAACAGCGAAACCCGACGCCCGATCCAAATCACGTGTGTTCCGCCAATCGCGCCTCGTCCGCTGAACAGCAGTTTCCGCGTGTTCCGCCAGGGCCTCCAGAACGCCTCTTCGGGAGTTTCCTGCAATTTCCAGCGACAGCTTCCAGCAAGCCTTTTGCGTCGGATTGCTGCGACTATCTCCACTATCATTGACACCGCCCGCGTGCAGCGACTACTCTACGTCGAAACCAACTGCGGCTCTCTTTGAAACCCTACAGTCTACAATGGTGACTCGTTCACAAGAAAAGTCCTCGAGGATAGCAACCATAGAGGAGAACTGCACCGGGCTCTCCGATACGGTGACGACCATTGAAGAAAAATTAAGAGCGTTAAAGAAACGTCTAAAAGAGAGACTGGACGCTCGCATGGAGGAAATCAAGAATCTGTTATCCCAAAGTGTCAAGGGCAAAACAACGATGAACGAGGAATCAAGCACTCATCAAGGACCGATCAATTTCCCTGAGCCCCCAACAGGGGACGAGAGGACTTGATTGACCAGCGACCTAAGGAGATGGTTTCCCCTCCTCGAGATGGGATTCTGCCTAACCCTATGGGATTGGGACAAGCCAACAACAGTAGGACAAAAGGAGGTTGGGGGGGTACAGGCCGACACCGACGGGTACAAGGCCGGGATATCAACACAGAGAGGAAGGAGGATACCCTAATTGGACGGCAGAGCGTTGACGACCTATTAGCTTCAGCCAGGAGTATGGAGCACATGGCCAGCAAAACCCGAGAGCTTACATACCACCAAAAATGACACGCATGAATTATCCAACCTTCCAAGGAGGCGACACAGTGGAATGGGTGCAAAAAGCGGAGTTATTTTAGAACTACCAGAAGATTCCAAAAGAGCAGTGAGAGCGATTGGCGTCCTTTCGCCTAGAAGATGATGCATTCCAGTGGACTCAGTGGTTCCTCCGAGGACGTGACTATGTCTTCGTGGGCCGATTTCGTTAACGATTTCACAGCCACATTCGGGCCTCTCAAGTATGAAGATTTTGAGGCTCTCCTCCAGAAATTAACGCAGAAGGGTTCAGTAATTGAGTACCACACAGAGTTCGAAAGGCTGGCGAACAAGGTGCAGTGGGAGGAGAAGACACTCCTGAGTTGTTTTGTTTCCAGACTGACGGAGCACATTCGGGATGAGGTACACGCGTACATGCCGCATAGCTTGAACCACGACATCAGTTTGGCCCGAATTCAGGAGGAGTGCTTCAATCAACAGAGAACAAGGATGGCTAATGGGAGGAACACAACGAACCCGCCAACGGTCAGATGGGAACAAACTGCGACAGAAAAAGCGATAGTGAAGAAACTAACATGGCCCTAGCTACAAGAAAGATAAGAGAAAGGGCTATGTTTCAACTGCAATGAGAAATATGGCCCCGGACATAAATGTCAGATGATCCAGGTATACATGCCGAGGGAAGAAGAAGACGGGGAGCTGAAGGCGGAAGATCTCGACCTGGCTGAGTTCGGCGTATACATCCAGGCTATACCGGGTGGCACCACACCCTTGATTATGCGAATCAACGGAAATATCTTCCAACAGAAAGTGACTATTTTGATTGACAGTGGGAGCACCCACAACTTCATCAACCCCGCTGATGCACACCGGCTGGGCCTTGAGATCAATCGTGATGCTGCCTTTCAAACTATGGTCGTCGACGGAAACAAGCTGCAGTGTGAAGGAGTCCGCAGAGGGGTGGAACATCGGGTGCAAGGGTACGTGTGTTGATTGGAGGTTTACTTGTTGGCCATCAAGGGGTCCGACATGGTCTTGGAAGTCCAATGGTTACAATAGTTAGGGAAGGTCACCCTGGACTGGGACCACATGACGATGAAATTTATCCAGGATGGAAAGGGCTACTGCCTGAACAGCTTCAAGACCACACCCATGAAGGGGGTCACCCTTCGTTGCTTGGAGAGGTTGTGGGACCAAGAAGTCCCCATGGCGGTGATCATGGAGCTGGCGCCACTACCCACTTCTCCACATGAAGTGTCAGAGCAGATGAAATCCTTGCTAGTGCAATACTCCGACATCTTCCAGGAACCACATTCGCTTCCACCACGGAGATTTAGAGACCACCAGATCATCCTCAAGGAAGGAGCCGAGTCGACAAATATTCGGCTTTACTGCTACCCGCACATTCAGAAGCCAGAGATAGAACAGAGCGTTAAGGAGATGCTAGCATCGGGGATTATCAGGACAAGCACCAATTCTTTTTCTTCACTCATCATTCTGGTGAAGTTGGATCCTCGGGTTATCATCAAATCAGAATGAAGGACGAAGATATCTACAAGGCATTCTTCCGGACCCACGACGGTCACTACAATTTCCTCGTGATGCCCTTCGGGCACTCCAACACACCATCTACCTTCCAGGCGGTGATGAACGAGATCTTCTGACCCCTCCTCCGCAGGTCCATAATGATATTTTTAGATGATATTTTGATCTACATCGCGAGTTGGTAGGAACACCTCAAGGATGTGGAGCAAGTGTTGTTGATTCTCTGGCAGCACCAGCTCTACGCCAAGCTATCCAAATGCTCCTTTCGACAAGCAGTGGTCAAATACTTGGGCCATATAGTCTCGGAACAAGGGGTACAAGCCGATCCAAAGAAGATTGAGAGCATGCAAACGTGCCCCCGACCACGCACGGTCTGTGCCCTTCGCGGCTTCTTCGGGCTGACAGGCTACTACCAGCAGTTCGTGAAAGATTATGGAAAGATAGCATGACCGCTCACACGGTTGTTACATAAGGATGCGTTTTGCCGGCAAGATGAAGCGGAAACGGAGTTCCAGGCTCTCAAGACAGCGATGACTACCACGTCGGTGTTAGTCCTACCTGATTTCACTAAGGAGTTTATCCTGGAGACCGATGCATCAGACGTCGAGATAGGGGATGTCCTCATGCAGGAGGGCCGACCGATAGCTTTCTTCGGCAAGGCTTTGGCACCACGGACACTGTGCTTATCCACCTACGAGAAGAAAACGCTAACCATCATACATGGCGTGGTCCTATGGCGACCATATCTTCTGGAGAGACACTTCAAAGTATGAACTGATCCAGAGCCTGAAACACTTCTTGGAACAACGAGTGGCCTCTCCTCTGCAGCAGAAGTGGGTGACGAGGTTGTTGGACTATGACTACAAGATCGTGTACAAACAAGGGAAAGAGAATGTGGTGGCAGACGCACTGTCCCGCATACCAGAGGGGACGCTTCACCACATCTCTGGGTCGCTGATCGAGGCTTTAGATGACATACGATCAGAGATTCTACAGGACCCAGATTTATGCCCAATTGTGGTGTCACTTCAACAAGAGCAGGCTACTACTCAAGGGTTTCACTTACAGAATGGGCACCTATACTACCACGACATGGTGGTCATACCGGCTTCATCACCATGGAAGATCACCATGTTGCACGAATTTCATTCATTGTCGATAGGGGGTCATGCGGGCATTCTTCGCACCCTTCAGCGGGTACGAGCCAATGTGTTCTGGAAGGGCCAACGGAAGGATGTTAAACAATTTGTGCAGCAGTGCGAGATATGCCAGCAAGAAAAATACAAGACCACGTCGCCTGCGGGTCTGCTTACTCCTCTGGAGATTCCACAACAAATTTGGGACAGTTTCTATTGACTTCATCGGCGGCCTACCAAGATCTCAGGGGCAGACATTCATCTTATTTGTAGTGGATAAGTTGTTCAAATACGGTCACTTCTTGGCCTTACACCATCCCTATAAGGGGGAGTCAGTAGCTAATTTATTTGTACGGGAGATAGTTCGGCTTCACGTCATTCCTCGGGCCATCTTCTCTGACCGGGACTCGGTGTTTGTGGGCAACATGTGGAGGGGGCTATTCCGGCTACAGGGCACTTGGTTGTGTATGAGCACTGCCCACCACCCCAAGACGGAAGGGCAGACGGAGGTGCTTAATCGGGGGGTTAAGACATACTTACAATGTTTTGTGATGGATGCACCCCGCACTTGGACCCGCTGGCTCCATTGAGCCGAATACTGCCACAACACCTCCTATCATACTGCAAGTAAACTCACTTCGTTTGAAGTTGTGTACGGAGGGTCCGACCGACCTTGGGGACATATGAACCAGGAGGCACGACACTACCAGATGTTGATCAAGAGTTGCGCGATCGGGATCGTACTCTTGCCCATCTGCGTGAAAACCTCCTGGCCGCTCAAAACAGAATGAAAGTTCAAGTAGATAAACACAGGACGAAACAGGAGTTCACAGTCAGAGATAAGATCTTCCTCGGGCTTCAACCATACAAAAAACCTCAGTGTCTCGGAGAACGAATCAAAAGTTAGCACCGCGCTATTACGGGACCTTCAGAATCAACCAGGGAGTGGGACCGGTTGCCTATACATTGGCTATGCCAGAAGGATCGCATATTCACCCGACATTCCATGCATCCTTATTGAAAAAGATCGGGGACACAATACAGGTGTGCCCTATCCTTTCTGTAGCAACCTACAGTGTGGAACTACAACCGCTTCCAGAGGAGGTACTGCTTACAAAATGGAAGAAGCGCGGTGCTGAGTACCGCCAGGAGATTCTCGTCAAATGGAAGAACTTATCGGGGGCACACAACATATGAGTTGATTTGTTCGAGTTCTAAGAACTTTATCCAGAAAGTCATCTTGAGATCAAGCTGGCTGCTGATGAGGGAGAGAATGTTATGACCCCGCATAACGACAGATTCACGGGTCAGCAATACGCGCGGCGGCGGAAGGAGGCAACACACAATAGGCCCTCCCCAAGTAAACCACGGCGGCTTGGGGCTGAACCTGCAGGTTCAGCCCACATAGAAGGGTCGACCGGCTCGGCCCCCTCTTGGCCCAGAGGTATAAATACCTCTAGGGCTGGTCTGGCAAGGACAAGCAAAGAACTATTCAGGTATTTCCCTCTCTTTCTCTCAAATCTTAACCTTAATTCTCCTCTTCCTCCTCAATTCACTTGTATTCCCTCGTCGTCTCTATCACTTTCCCACAAGACGATAATATTTTGGGTTTGGTAGAAGTGTATCGGAGTTGGAGGAGCATACACAGAGCTTGTGGTTGACATTCATGGGTATGTCAGCTGGTTTGCAACCAGAGTAGCCCACGTCATAAAGAAAATCAAGGCAGTACTTTCTTTGAGATAAGACAAGGCAGTCGGGTCGAAGGGATACCTCAATGCCAAGAAAGTATTGGAGATTCCCCAAATCTTTGGTCTGGAACAAGGAAGTCAAGTGTTCATTGATCAAATGGATGTCTTTTGAATCATCTCCAGTAATTAAGATATCATCAACATAAACCAGGAGTATCGCGGTGTCTGTCGGTTGATGACGAGTAAAGAGAGAGAAGTCAACAGAGCTCTAGGTGAATCCAACATCACAGATAACTTTACTGAACTTGTTAAACCACGCGCGAGGAGACTGTTTGAGAACATAAATGGATTTCTTGAGATGACAAACAAGAGACTCCCTCGTAGTCTCAAACCCGGGAGGTTGATTCATGCAGACAGTTTCTTGTAAATTGCAATTGAGGAAGGCATTATTGATATCCAATTGATGCAATGGCCAATGACGATGAACAACGAGGGAGATTAAAACACGAACAGTATTCAGTTTGGCGACCGGAGATGTCTCATCATAATCCAAGTCTTGTTGTTCAGTAAAGCCAAGAGCCAAAGGCAAGCCTTCAGACGATAGATTGTCCCATCTGGACCATGTTTGATGACAAATACCCACTTACAACACACACATCCCTCGCCGGGAGGAAGAGGGGCAAGATCCAAAGTTTGGTTTGCCCAAAGAGCAGACATTTCCTCCTCCAAAGCCGCCCGCCACCCTGAATGTTAGAGAGCCTCCTGCACAGAGTTAGGGGTAGACAAAGAAGATAAAGAAAGAGCAGGACACCTGAGTTTCGGAGAAAGACAGTGTAGGGAAACATAATTCACAATTGGGTGAGCTATAAATGGCGTATCCGGATCGTTGGAGCACAGAATGTCATTAGTAGAAGGTAACGGGCTTGGCGCATCAGAAGGAGAAGGAAGACGAGTGTACACAAGAATCAGAGGAGGTTTGGGCGGTTGGGTTGGGAGTGGAGTGGGTAGGAGAGGTGGTAGTGGTGAAGTAACAAGAACAATTGGTCGCAGAGAAGGACACGGTAGTGGTAGTGGAGGGTCAAGAGGTTGAGAATGATACGGCTAGTGTTCAAGAAAGGTGACACCGACCGATATAATAATCTTCCGATCAGTAGGAGAATAGCAGATATAACCTTCCTGAGTGGAAGAGTACCCAACAAACAAATATTTTATGGCACGTGGGGCAAGCTTGTCAGTAGATGGACCCAGGTTGTGAACATAACAGACGACCGAAAACACGAGTGACTGCAAATGGAGATCTAGAGGGAAAAAGGTGAAAAGGAGCATGAAAATTGAGAATATAGGAGGGCATGCGGTTAATGAGGTGGCAGGCCGTAGAAATTGCGAAAATCCAACATATGGTGGGAACATTCATTTGAAACAAAAGGGTGTGTGCGACCTCAAGAAGGTGACGATTCTTGCGTTCGACGATACCATTTTGTTGAGGAGTATAGACACAAGAGCTTTGATGGAGATGTCGAACTCAGTACACAAGTCGGTAAACACATGACCTGTGTATTCCCGAGCATAATCAGTGCAGAGTATTTTAATGGTAGTAGAGAATTGGTTGCGAGTCTCAAGAATTAAGGCACGAGGCAGTTCAGATCGATCATGAAGAAAATACAATAATGTCATACGAGAGTAATCATCAATAAAGGTAAAGAAGTAACGATAACCAAAAACACTGGCAGTTTTAAAGGGTCCCCAAATATCTGAATGAATCAAAACAATGGGAGCACCGCTCAGAGTACAATGTGGTGAAAAGGAAGAACGATGGTGTTTTCCCTAGATACATAACTCGCATGTGAATTCAGTGAGGGACAAATCAGGAAGAGATTTCCGGAGGATGCGAAGAGGGGCATGTCCAAGACAGCGATGCTAATCGACAGAACTAATAGTTGAGAGAATCAGGGGGTGGAGGTTCAAGATGTAAAGCTCATTAACCAGTTTTCCTTTACTAATGATAGTCTGCGTTCGGCGATCCTGCACAACACAAGAGATAGAAGAGAAAGTCATATAACAATCAAGATCTTATGTAAGGCGGCTAATAGATAGAAGATTGAAAGGAGAGCCTGAAACATGAAGCACCGAGCAAAGAGTAGGGGATGAGGTAAGGGGCACGTCGGCTGATCCAGCGATTGAAGTATAATCCCCATTAGCAACCGTAATTAACTTGAGATGCGCAAAGTTCAAGTATATTGAAGGTTTTGTTGGGGGTAATATGATGTGTTTCCACGGAGTCCATAACCCAGAAAGAACTGTGTGCAAGACATGAAACACCCCCATCGAAAATAGACGTAACAGAGCCAGGAGAACGACCGATCGTCCCTTGAAGTTGCTGAATTTGGGTGCACAAGGCATTAATGTCAGCTTGAAAGTTGTTTGGAGGTGACTGCTGAGACAAAAGAGATGGGGAAGCATGACAGGCCATTGGAGGCGACCTTGCGAAAGAAGCCGCAAACAAGAGCAGAAGACCAGTGCGGTAAGGAGCGGCTAGGCACGCAACAACGAACAGGGTAGGCAGTCGTCAAGCAACAACGAAGATAATAGCGGCAAGGGTGCAGCCACGAAGTCAAGAGATAAGCAGACCACTGGGCGAACAAGAAGCTGCATGGAGAAGCGGGCTGGGGAAGAAAAGCGCCTGGAGAATTTGATGTGGCGGACTGAAGAAGCTGAGAACAGGAAAGGGTGGCCGGAAGAAGTTATTGCGGCGGACTGGAGAAAAGATTGACCTGGGTGCATGGACAGCTCGCTGAGACCCTAGCGACCAGAGAAGTGACGACGACCTGGCGACTAGAGGAACAGCGACCAAGCAAATATACTGCAGGCTGAGACAGGATGACGACCTGAGGTACAGTGGCCTGAAGGGGCGGCGACTTCCTGAGGAACAACGCCTGAATGAGCGGCGGTGGCCTGAGGAAGAACTGCGGCTTGAGAGTGGAACTGTGGCGGTCGGAAGAACTGCGGCCAGGGGAAGAACTGCACCGCGAGGAAGATCAGCGGCCTGAAGAACTGAGGCGGCCAGAGGAAGATCTGCGGCCTGAGGAAGATATGCGGCTTGAGGACCAGTAGCGGACAGAACAGGAGTAGCGGACTGCGAGAAACTTTTTGTGGCTTGGAACTTACGGTCAAAGCAGCAGATAGAACTTTCTGCGGCTTGAGTACCAGCGGCGACTAGGAAACCTGTGGCAACACAAGTGAGTAGCAACTTGCAGCGACAAGACGCTGCGGCAAGAAAGCAGCAACTTGCTGCGGCTAGAACCCGCAGAAAGGAAGTTGCGGCTAGAAGAGACAAGCGACCTGCAACAAGAAGCAGAGAAGCAAACGCCAAGTGGGACCCAGAGAAAAAGCAATATAAAGAGGGGGTGGGTGCGGGGGGTAGACAAGCCAGAGGGGAGTGAGAGCTTGCGGTTAGGAAAAGCCTAACCGTACAAGGCAATGAGCAAAGGAAAATGTGCGGTTAGATCAAAGCTAACCGCCCAGAGCAGGTAGCACGACAGACCAAAGCACAGGTAGAAGCGATTTTTGCCTCTGATACCATGTAGATGTAGACAAACATGAAATTGAGAGAAATAAATGAATGATTTTATTAATTTCTCAATGAAATTGATTACATAACATATGTGTTGGTATATATATATATAGGAGAAGAGGAGAGAGCCTAAACTCAATCCCAAGATGTGGGAGTAAATCCTAACTCCCAAGAGGGCTATACATGGGCCTCTATGATGGACTTTCTTTATACTTTCTTCAACAGTTATCAAATAATTAATGAAGGGAATTGTTATAGGCACGACACTTTTCTTTATTCGCAACTCAAACAATTAAATAAGAGACTTAAAAACACTCTTCCTAAAAGACCTAACTGCACGACCCTTCTCGCACTGAACCTCTTCCCCGTTCGTGATACCACCAGAGCGATCTTGATCCTCCCTGCTACTGAAGCCGCCTCCGACGACGACAAAGGCCATCTGGGCCGACGGTGACGTCGGCGAACAATTCCTTCTGACCTGACGCCCCCTCCTACGAAGTTCCATTCCTATTTTGAAGCTCACGTCAGAGTGATCCCGTTCCATTCTAGTTTAGATTGGAAATTTTATTGTTGTATTTTGTTGATTTTCGACAGTGACCGGAAACCCTATGATTGAAATTGTATTGTTAAGATTCCAATTAAGGTATGAGTTATCCACTGTGATTTCTAGTTCAACGTTGGTGCCAAACATCCAACCCGGAAACCATAATGTATAATTTGTTGGAATTCATTTTGGCTTAATTATGTTGCAATGTGAGTGTGATCATGCAATGCTAGTGTCAAGAGATGTTATAATGATCTTCATTTCAATGTATATTAATTATGCTGCAAGTATGAGTGTATGTTTAGGTTTTTGTTTATATGCAGCCCGTGATCAATTGCCTACTTTTTTCTCTGAACATACTACCGATGTGTTAGATGTGCTAAGCGATGGCCATTGCGGATTTCAGGTTATTTGCCGAGGCTTTAATAAAGATGAAGATTGGGTTCAAGTAAGGAAAGACCTCCACCTAGAACTTGAAAATCATAAAATCTTATGTGATTCGGTATTCGACAAAACAAGACGACGAGTTGTTAGATTCTCTCGATTGCACAATCTCTCCTGAGTCCCGGCCCGGTTGAAAAATGGATGTTATTACCCGATATGAGTCTTCTTATTGCATATTTCTACAATCTTGTCGTAATATAGTTTTCAAGTGATCAATGTTTTACGTGTCTTCCACTACATTATATGCCACAAAAAGAGCCTAACTTATTTGCATAATTGCATTAGATTCATAAATGAGAATCACTTTGTTACTTCTACGTGAAAATTGCACATTGCCACCATTGTTCTCTCAACGGAGAAGGTTTCATGGGAAGATTGTGCAAACATGGGCTTATACATACATGTCACGGATTACACTTTCATCGAAAACCAAAAAAAGTATTTCAATTATCGGTTTGGAGAATTTTTATCAAGGTGAATAACCACTACTTTCTTTTTTTCGTTTCTAAATAACATATTTACTAGAATGTTTATACTATTTACTTGTGTTTTTGTAGGAATATGAAGGTTGTAGACAACAATGAAGACAATATTAAAGACTTTTTGTTTCTAATATTTTGCTTTTTAGCTAGAAATCATGTTGTAGGTTTGTGATTTCCAATTTTTAATGAAAGAATCAAGTGCGGTAGCTTTAACAATATTGCGGTGCAATTAACAATTAGGAGTGCATCAATCAATTCTTACGATAGCGTGGTGCCTCTAACAAATGAGTGCGACTGGCAAAAATGTTGTGCCTCAAACAATTCACGTAAGGAATCTATTCAGCCCAAGTAGAATAACTACAAGATGATCTTTTTCAAGCAATAAATTTATAATTAAGAAATAAACATTTTACCAAACTTTCGAAGAAGGAAATTTGATGGGTGGGAAAAGAAAGGTTTGACATGGAAAATGGTGCACGATGATGGGCATCAGCCGCAGGATCGACGCTGGGGTTCAGGGAACCACTTGACGAGACCCACATTCGTGTACACAGGAGGCATTGATTGGATCGGCGACTCGAGACCATGAGCGCGCCCGGAGTGTTGTTTTATATTCTTCTATATCACTTTTATTATGGACTTTGTTTAGTGTGATTCGTACATTGGGTGTAACGACCAATCATAGTCGTTCACGTCGGGTGCTTTTGCCGCCTTTTGCTATAAAGGGTGATGGTTGTTTGTTTGAGGCATTGTTAGTCTTGTGAAAGATTCCAAAGTCGACAATAACATCGTCGTGCGACGCATCGAGGTCCCCAAGTGCAACATCCTGGTTATTTTCTAGCATATCCCGTTCGTTCAGTTTTCCTGTGAAAGGAGCCCTACCTGCTCGCGTTCAAATCTTGTGTCGGCGCCCCTCCTTAGCCGCAGCCTCAGCGTCGTCACCTCCCAAGAACTCATGCAGTCCATTCTCCTCCCAGTCACACCGCAAGTCCTGCTTCCCCTTGGCTGCAACCCCCTTCTAAAAAACTCATACAACTCGTTGTTCTTCCACTCAAATAGCAAGTCCCACCTTTCCTTAGGCCACCAACCCTCCCTCCACTTTCACTATGATCGACAAACCCACCCCAAACAACAGTTCCCAGTCATTGTGTAAAGCTGCAAGCTCGAGCCTCCATTCGCAATTTCCTGCAGCCGAAGCCACATTTGACTCGCAACAACTGCGCGCCAACATCTCCCACCGGATGAACAATGCACACTATTTAGGAATCGTGATTTGTTGAGTTTTTTCTATTTCATATAATTCTCACTTGTGTAGCCATTCTCGTCATGGCGTCAAGGCGAACCAAGGCGAGCGTCGGGCGCCTGAACGCTTTGGCGACAAGGAGGACGCCTAGGCAACAATAAGACGAGCAAGTCGCAAGGCGACAACAAAATATATAAAGAAATTAATGCAGACTATAAACAACGGTTATTATAATAACAGATATCTATAGTTCCAGTTTTTTTTAGAACTATGAAAGATAGTTTACCAACAGTCCAACATGTTAGTGTTACCATGGTGATCTGCAAGTGGTCAAACAGGTAGTCTCACTACCAACGCGATATGAGTCTATATGATCGCACATAATAGCGTCTGGAAGAAGTTGGAGGAATGAATTGTGTTGGTATTACTCATATGTGATATGAGTGAAGGACCAAACACTTGACTTATTGGAATTCGTCAAGACATCAGCTGATTCATCGAGACATCTCAGTGATTCGTCGATACATCTCAATGATTCGTCAAGACATCTCAGCTAATGATTCGTCGAATCAATACAGCTGATTCGTCGAGACATCTCAGTGATTCGTCGAGACATCTCAATGATTCGTCGAGACATCTCAGCTAATGATTTGTCGAGTCAATACAGCTGATTTGTCGAGAAATCTCAGTGATTCGTCGAGACATCTCAATGATTCATCGATACATCTCAGCTAATGATTCGTCTAGTTAATTCCATTTGTTTTGGGTCTGCGGATAGCGACGGATCAAGCCCGTTTATACTCGTGGGTATAAATAGCAGTTGTCTTAGGGTTTTTCAAGACCGAGAACCCCGACACTTACGGATCAGGAAGTTTTCGACGGAAAGTGTTTTCCCGAAGTACTGATCCCGTCGCTCCTGTAAGCCCCGATTCTGGCACCCGCCGCCGCCGCCGCCTCTCCTAGTGCATACCAAGCAGTTTGTGGAGACGCAAAGGGCTTTCCATTCTCCATCCTGGATCTTGTTTGACAAGGTGGCGGTGTTCTCCCAGTTCGTGAGGATTCTTGTAGAGTCGCAAATCCGATTTTGCGTGAACTCACCCGTCGGTATAAGACTGTTTTGGAGCATCTTGATTGAGTGCCGACGCAGTCCCGCTCAGGTATACTCCTATCTAATGTTGCAATTATTTCTTGATCAATGTTCATCGCAAGATCCAAATTTCTCTTTAGGGTTTTCTTGAACCTTATTCGATTGCGCACATATGATGTGTTGTATAGATAAACCCAACACAACACATCCAGTCAGTCGCACAGGTATTATACATGAAATAACAATCAGTCAATCACACAGGTTCTGTATAATTGTTTGTGTTAATTAAGCACACATATTTTCTAAAATAAACCAGCATGAATAATACGATTAGCTTCAGCATGAATAATACCACTACATTCAAAAATTCAGACAACATGAATCATACATTCAGACATTCAGACTTCAGCATGAATAATATAACATCATACACACTAGTTTTTCCTCATGAATATATTCAGACTTCAGGAATATCATAGTATACTATCATAGTCAAATCCAAAATATCATCATCATACACACTACCTTTTACTCATAATATCATACATAGTCAATTATAACATGAAAGTGAAAGACAAGAAAAGTGAACCAGCATGAATAATATTTTTGACATAAACTTTAAACAATCATAAAAAGATCAAAAAAAATCATCATCTAGTAAGTCATTATTGACAGTAATGCATTGCGAAAACCATCAACATTATCAAAATAAATATGAAAATAATAACAATATTAATTAATAATTAACTAAAAAACACACATTTATGTAATCATTAATAACAAAGTTACGTACATTCAATTCTTCCCATAATTGATCTTTAAGTTGTTTATCAACTTCCTTTTATCTAGCATATGTAATTGGCACATGATACCTCCCAAAAGATCTCATAAAGCTCATCAATTTATTTATATCAGGCCCGAGAATAATCCGACCATCATCACTCACAAAAATAATAAGCTTCTCCCCCCATCATAAGATTATTCAATTCATTCATTTTAGTGGTTTCTCTTGTTGACTTTGATGAAGATCATTTATCAGTCACTTTCTTGTAATAAGAAAATCCTAAAAAACCTAAACCATCCAAAAACTCCTGAACAAAATTCATAAAAAACCGCAATAATATTGAGATACTATCACACATAAATATATATGTTAGTGTTAAATGCTAATATAGAACTATAGAAACACTAGGAAAATATGAAATAATAGTTACACACTTTCACATAAATAATTAATCTTGAAACATTCAACTTGGTGATCAAATGACAGTTACAAGAAAATGGGTTACACACTTTCGCATAAGCAATACGAAATAATCTAGGGTTCAGGATAAAAACTGAGAAAATGACAGTTACACACTTCACATAAACGAAATAACAGTTACACAGTACACACTATCACCTAAATGAAGAAATAATATACCAAAGAGCTCAAAACTGAGAAAATGAAGAAATAATATACCTAAATGAGATATGACGAAGAAGAATCGTCAAATCGAAGCAAAGGAGAGCAAAAACTTTCACAAAATCGTCTTTAGGATTTTTCGACAGAGTAGCGACTGTAAGAACAAAAAAGTCGAGGTAAAAATTAAAATTTACGGCTTACAGTTTAAAATAAATATAATAGACAACGATTTTTACAAAAACCGCTGTCTATTCTTGGGTTCAAGTTAGAATAGATAGCGGTTTATATAAAAACCGCTGTCTATGCTCGAATAGACAAAAAACTGTTGTCTATTCGAGCATAGACAGCAGTTTTTATATAAACTACTGTCTATTCCCATATTTTTTAAAAAAATAAGGCGTTCAACGCCTTGTTTACAATTTAGCGTCTGGACGCCTTAGGCGTCGCCTAGGCGATGCCATGACAAGAATGTGAGCAAGTGTGGCTTAGAATCCTTCGTAGGAAGGAAAACTTGGTTGTTTACTTGAAATTGTCTTGAATGTCGTGTAGACTGCTAAACTTATAAAATCTTTTTTGCTAAAATTTAATTCTGGATTGAAACACATCATACATGCAACATATAGATTCGGGTCATTTGAGTCCATTTCGCACCACTCGCATATGCTTAAATTAGTGTTGGCACACCTCCCACAATCTAACCTGCATAAAATTTAAGATCAAAGTCCCAGATTAGGGCCACTTGCATGTTATGTAATGATATGGCTTATCGTCAGTCCATGTCCGACCAAAACCTTACCGACAAGAGAACCACCAACTCCAACTCCGAAATGACACCTACAAAATTTTAACGACTGATGTTAGATTGGTTAGATCAAATAAATGTCCAATTCGACGATCTACACAACAACATAGATATCCTTGAGAATTATAAAGAGTATGACACTCCTCAAAGAAGGGAGAACTCGACCACTCCACTTGACGTTCATTTTGAGGAAGAACGAGGACGCCCTCCAACCTCAAGCTTAGCATGTTAGGAATCAATTACCACAAGAGCCCTCCCCACATTTGAGGTGACCCGTTGATCACATTCAAGAGCTTCGATTTGGACCCACCCCAGAAAGGCAACTCCTTCCTCAGGAGGACTAAGGCACCCAGCCCCACATGATCGAGTCCAGGGCCATTTTCAATATGCACGAGTGATTACTTTGGCGGTTATCCTATGTTGTTAAGCCTCACCAAGCTCAGATGTTTGCGCATTCGTACGTCTTTTTTGCGTCTTTGGAACATAAAAGACACGTTTTGGTGAGATTTTTATTGTAAACATTTATTTTTCAAAATAAATAAAGAAATAATGAAAGAACTTAAATTTTTTTGCGCGATTTAGTGTTTGCGAAACATAATTAAGCGTTGAGACTCAGATATGATGCAAGTGACACATTGATTCAAATTTTACTCCATCAAGATAGATAACCGCCCTGTTGTCCACTGAGAGGGCATGAAGAGCCAGCTGAAGGACAAGTCTTCCCGCCTTTTATCGGAACACAAAGCTGAATCAATTTTATGCGTTGAGCCAAGGAACGCTCTCTGTGGCAGAGTACTTGTCTCGATTTGACAAATGGACTGTGATGAGTGATTTACAAAAGGAGGCTAGTGTCACAGCTTCTGAATTCAGTTCCGAATTGAGAGAAAGTTAAGTAGGGAGTTGATCCCCTATCTCATAGAAACAGTACAACAAGTTTATTAGTATCTACAACTAGCAGGTGCCCGTTGGGCTCCATCCCGACCAGACAGATCCACATTTAAGAGGGCATAACCCCTCCTGCAGGACCCTATCGTGTTACAATGGATACGAATGGTAATGTTGTAGCCACCGTACCTCCCACAACCACCCAGTCGAGGAACATTTAGTGTTATCGTTGCACTAGCAGGGGCAATATGACAACCCAATACCCACAAGAAATATGTTAGTAGAAGAAGGCGAGCCCAGTGTTGATGTTGAGAAGGTCGCTGACGAGGAGATTATTGTCATCGCCTAGGACAGTTGAGAGAGCAATGTTGAGCGCTCCCTAGAGCAATGTCACAACTCGCATTTTCTTCGTATTAAATAATACATCAGAGTTAGAGAAAATACGCGTCATGATGTCACGTCGTGCGGGGGACAACTGCAGACGCCCAGGCAAATCAAACCTTTCATTTACTTAAGAAAAGAAACATGTAAATTTGTTTAAAAACATAATTTATATTTTAATTTTTACTGACTGTGTCCCTCGATCTGGTGGGTCAACTAGTCCACAAGCAAAAGGTATAGGTTTACACAGCGAAAAATACTAAGTTTGATTATTTATTATCATATATGAAGATGAAGATTCGGCAATTTATGAAATGAATATGCGACTCGTAAATTGTATATAAGTAGAAAGGTAGATTTGTAGTGCTTCAAAATAATGTGATTTTCAGTTAAAAAGTATGCTATGACTCTATATCAAAATGCAGTTTTCTTTTATAGTAGTTGAAAGTAACTAACATGCACCCTATCATAAAACCTTCCCAAAGAGCAATTGTATAAGTACAATAAGTAACAACAGAAAACTAGCAAGTACACTAACAATAGAAACAACCACTATGGGGGTCAACAAGCTGACAAAACCCATAGAAAAACAAGTCTAAACAGTCTAAAACCACATCTACCTCAAAGTAAGAGAGGCAGAAGAACAAAGGACTGCAACACACGCAGCGCTGAAGACTGAAGCTCAACCAGTCCAACCCGCCACTACTCCGAACCTGAGGTCATTTCAAAGAAACAACACCTCAGAAACAAGTTGCAATCAGTGCTATAGAAACCAAAGAGGAACAACAAACCTCGAGTAGCAAGAAACTGGACGAACAAGCTATCACCAAAGAGTCAGTATAATCATAAAAACAAAAAAAAACATGAATGAACTAACTATGCTGCACAAAGTAAGCAAGCCCACAACCGGGAGCGAAACAGATGCATGTATATATATATATATATATATATATATATATATATATATATATATATATATATATATATATATATTTCATCTTTTTAAATATCAATTCATGATTTAAGAGAGATTGATCAGCTCCACATGGCATCAAAACACCGGGCAAAGCCTTGGTGTATGACCCACAAACAACAAAGGCACTGAGGTGGCAGTCCTTTATCCGCTGCCAACCAACAGTCCATAAAACAAACCATCAAAACAAGGCACTGAGGTGGCGGTCCTTTATCCTGCTGTCAACCAACAGTCCATCAAATATCATATATTTTATTATATATATACATATAAATGCATCAGACCAAGAAGAACTTTGAACAAACTGGTCGGCAAAGAACAAAACCGCTTTCTCGTAACGACCCGGCTAAGTGCGCACGGCGCCGTTAACAAGGACTAAAACCAGATCGTAGCATACGATCGACACAAAGACACAAATTTGTTCTGGTAGAACTTCAAGGCCTTAACCACAATATTGTCTAAGTCAAACAACATAAACAAATCAATTAACGACGCTTACGACTAAAAACAGAGATCATAAGGGGACGCTAGCTCAAATCGCAACGACGATCCAAATGACACACGCGAAAATGCAGCGACGGATGACAACAAGGGTTTTCGTCAACTAAAAACAACGGAAAAGCGGCGAGGCTTCCAACAAACTACATTCCAACGATACAAACGACACTTACAGCAAACAAAGTGATAAACATGGTCAAAACGACACTTACAATCGAGCGGAGAGATTAACTTGGTCAAAGCGACACTTAAAATCAAGCAGAGAGATTAACTTAGTCAAAGCGACGCGACGATCAAGACGTCGCAACGACAAGCGACACAGCAGAAGGCAGCAAACTTCCGACGTACAGTTCTTCGTCGGAAGACGACAAGGATTCCGACCAACAAAACTCCAACGGATCATACGATACTCCTGAACAGCAGGGCGACCTTGGGCTTAGATCTCTCCGACAATGGGAAGGGCCGCTACGGGCTTGGTGGACGTGGGATTTGCTCCAACATGGTGAGTCCCTATTTGGAGACATCTTATGGGCAAAATACGAGCACCGGTTGAGAGACCCTAAACCCTAAACATATTGATGATTGGCGTCATACGACGGTCTTCTATACTTTCTTTCTCAATGCACACATCCCCTGCAAGTTGGTCATCGATAGCGGGAGCAGTGTGAATATTGTTACACATAGGGTCATAGAGCGGATGCAGGTGACTCTTGAGCCTCATCCCCATTCATATCGAGATATTTAGGTCAATAAGACAACAATACATGTTACCTAGAGATTTCTGGCTCCAATCACTCTTGCTTCATTCGACGACTGTGCTTGGTGCGACATCCCATGGAAATCGCTCACACTCTGTTAGGGAGACCTTGGCTCTTCAATGGTGATGTCACGTGTTTCGGTTAGGGAGACCTTGCTCGAATACATGTGTATTCTACAACAAGGGTCGTATGATTACAACTGACACCGACCAAACCCAAGGAAAAATCCATGGGGTAGGTCACACCCTCCACTATTACGAGTTCATCCAGGTTATTGCACATTCTAAGTTTTAGTGAGTTTATGAGAGAGAACATACACGCTAACAAATTTTACGTTGTGTCCGCCTTCATGGCTTCTGATCACCCTGCGGAGATCCCGGATCCACCCTCTGAGGTCTAACATATTCTTAAAGAGTATGTCGATACTGCGTCAAATGATTTACCCGACGAGTTACCCATATTATGTGACATCCAGCACGCCATAGATTTGACATCGGGGGCATTATTAGATGAACCCAGATGAGCATGTTTAGCTCAAGAGACAAGTGGATATGCTTCTTCAGAAGTAACTCATTTAGAAGAGTCTGAGCTTGGTTGTTTGCTTACTTGAAATTGTCATGAATGACGTGTAGACTGCTAAACTTATAAAATCTTATTTGCTAAATTTTAATTTAAGATCAAAACACATCATACACACATCATATAGATGCAGATTATTTGAGTCCATTTTGCACCACTCATATAAGCTTGAATTAGCGTGGGCACACCTCCCACGGCTACCATACATCACATGATTTATAAACTAAGAGCCACATAGTCATCCTATGTTCCAACATATATATGTGTGGCATTTGTCATCTCTATATTTGGAATAATGAGACTACCGTCATTATTGAACATTTCATGCGACATACCAAAAATTTAGATAAAAATATAATTTTAACATATCAATCGCATAAATATAATAACAACATATACACGTGTGCGTGAGTATTTAGGCACCACGTATTAATTCCTAATATTTTTGAGAGGCTGTTTGGATGAGCTCATATCTTGTCTTAGCCTAATATCATAGTGTACAAATGTTTCATTTTTACAAGGGCATTGAAGGAGACGGAATTCACTTTCTAGGGTCGTGCAAATGGAAAGTGTAATTCTATATTCTATATTCATTGAAATTATAAAAAAAGGCAGCCCAGTGCAGAAAGCATCCCCGGGGTCCGGAGAATGGTCCTACGACAAGGGTGAAATGTAAACCTCACCCTGCATTTTTGCAAGAGGCTCCTTCCAGGACTCGAACCCGTGACCTCAAGGTCACACGGCAACACCTTAACTGATGCACATAGGCTCAACTTCATATTCATTGAAATTATCCCATGCTAAATTTATATAAAGATTAAAGCTAAACCCAACTTCTAAAACACTGAAAAAATAATAGTTCTACAAAGAAAATAAATAAATAAAATTAAACTCAAGCCAATCTAAACCAACTAAGAAGCATGCTGTGAAATATTCAAGCAGTGTTCATGAGCAATGAATACAATATTTAATTTAAATCCAACCAAATCTAAACCAACCAAAAAAAATTGTGAAGCAATCAATAGTGCTCGTCAACAGTTTGGATGAGCAGTATATTTGGACGTCCTGAATGTCCATTTATCAGTGCTCGAGTAAAAATATTTTCATATTTACAAGTACATTAAGTATGTACGTTCTTTATTTCAAAATCAATTACAAATATATCATAAGAAATGCACAATGATTCTGATTTTTTGCCAACAGCAAAGCTCATGTACTGGTATTTCAATCAGAAGAATGTCAGCCCAACAAATGAATAATCATAGTTCTTAGAGAAGGGAAAGAATTTTAAACTAATTAATTCTACTATATAACCAAAATCAAGATAGAAATCCATACCACAGTCAAATGCAATGACAGGCTTCAACTTGATGTCTTCTTCCTGAGAAGCGTGGCAAATAGTCATGACCTCATTTCAACAGGGACACTCGGTAAAAATCAATGAATTATATCTGTCAAAAAGAAAGTGCAAAACCATACCTTTAACCGGAGCTTTTTTGCTCTTTTAGTAACATGACGCTGAGAAAGCTCTCTGCTTTGTTGGTCCTGTTGATCAAGACACATAGGGTCAGTTTATTTCCAAGTTTTTCTTTCGTTGAGTTCCGACAGCAATGCTGTTTTTTTTCAGTTTGTTTCGGCGTTCCATCGCCAACAAAGCCAGCTTTTTCCATTGCCAACGGAGCTTTTCGACAACAGCTGGGATTAGCTATCCAACGCCCGCGTTGCCATCGCAATAGCATCACTGTAATAAGAGGTGAGGGGCGGTGGCGCCGTGCATCGGCGAGGGGCGGCGGAGGCAAGCTCCGGCAAGGGATGCGGACGACGTTGAGGTGGCAGAGATTTGATAATGGCAGAGGTGGCGTTGTTTTCTTCTGTCAGAGAGACAATGAACAGTCAAATAATATAACCGGCGAAGCTCTTTCTACGGCCATGGACGTCGGAGCTCCGCTGCCCCCTCCCGCCGACGAGAAGCCCCCCCCCCCCTGCCGGCGAGAAGGCAACCCCCCCCCCCCCCGCGACTCTGACGCTATGCTCCGCCACGGGCTTTTCCGGTGATGTAAAGTCTAAAGTTATTATTTTTTTATTATTATGATTATTATATTACAGTATTATTATTAATATGATGATGATGATTATTAATAAATTAAATTTAGAATTAATATTAATTATAATCTATTTTAATTCGTGTAATTGTATTTTTTTAGAATTAAATGTAACAAAAACACCACCATTGTTTTACCAAACTATTTCTTCATTCTGAACAGCTCTGTCATCGTTGTTTTACCAAACTGTTTCTCCATTCTGAATAGCTCCATTCACACGACTTCATTCCCTCAACTCTATTCTCACAGCTCTTTTTGACACTGTCACCGCTGAAACAAACTGACCCATAATCACATATACTATCAATTGGCATTAGACCCAGTTGGCTCATCCCTGTTAAAATTTTAACTTATACACGTTTGAGGATTATTACAATATAACAGATTTATTTTGTTATAAGAAAATTAATTATTACTATAAATAACAGAAATAGCGCCAATTACTTTGAATTTAGTTGTTGGAATTGGCATCCTAGAGAAGTTCAAGAGACCATTTGTGCTATAGGGTAGGCTAGTGGAGCTCGGGAGCTAAAACTCTAGGTACGGGTGCGGGGAACACACTAATGCAACGCTAAATGCAATGCGACTGTAGGGTAACGATAACAATTATTATAAGCAATGAAATTAAGATTACCACACAGATAATTAAAATAAAAGAGACAAATAATTATTTTCAGCAATTGGGCAACGGCTTCCTCCGCTCGGAGGGCCAAGGAAAGCGTGCGGAGAATAATTCCACAAGCAATTATTAGCATAAAAGAAAACAACTACTACACAACCATAATCGCAGCACAATATAGATAAACAACCAAACAAAAATGTCGAGTCACAGAATACAATATCATAAATGCTCACAACGTAGAGGGCTGAACCGAGCCACCGAAGGATTTGAGGACCGGATGTAAAGACGGGCGATTGGAGGTGGAACCGGTGGCGAGGCAACGGTGACGGTGGCTACCTTCGACGAAAAGTGGTGGTAAAGGATGGTAAAACGGCGGATCCGGCCACGAATGAGTAGATCCGGACTGGGGGTGAGTAGATCCGCTATTTAGGAGCGGATTCAGGCAAAAATGAAAGGTTTGTGAGGTGGAAATAACGGATCAGAGGGTGGTAGCACTAGATCAAAATAGATCTAGGGTTTTCGGGGCGGTGGGAAGTGGATCCACGAAGGACAAGGGAAAGGAGTAGCCGGCTAGGGTTGGGAAACCCCTTGGGTGGCCGGTTTGGGGAAGGGAGGAGGCAATGGTTCCAGGAGGAATCGGGGAGTCCGGCGGGGAAGAAGGCTGGAGGAGAAAGTATAGGAGTGAACAATAATTTTAATTAAAGTATAGGCGTGAACAGTAATCTAAATTTTTTAACAGTAGATGGAAATTGAACATATACGGAATCTGGACAGCGGTATGTGGCTGCGTTTGGGAGGGTTGGGGGCTGTGGGAGAGGATTTGGAAGGGGGAAAAAGGCTTAGGGTTAGGACAAACCTTGGGAAGGAGTTTGACGGCCTAAGAGTCGTCACCTAGGGTACCACGACGTCGACACCGGGGAGGGATCGCTGGAATCCAGGAAAGCTTCTTCTCCAAATTCAACAATGCCTCAAATCAGCCTCTAACACTCCTACTTATAAGAAAAGCAAGTTAGGGCATCCCCATCAACGGCTATGATTGGTCGGTGGGTTAGCCCCTTAAAAACATCAAAACAAACTCAAAAAAATAATATAGTTTTTTGACTTGCGGCGGCGTCCCGGACGCAACCGCGGAGTCCGATCGGCGATCCGATCAAGTCTTCCTGCGCGAATACATGTACGTGGGTCCGCCTTGCGACGAACCCCTCCAGGTGCATCTGATGGTTCCCTATCAACCCCCCCCCCCCGACTGAAAAGCCTTCATCTTCGATGAATGGAGATGATCGTACTGAGGTCGAAGTCCGAGGGCGAGCAGATCGAGCTCTGCCGGTAGTATCTAAGTGTCGTCAGTGTCAGGGCGGCCCCGCCAATGTACCAGGTAGCGACAATGCGGCCCGTCCGAGGTGGGAACAAACTGGTGGGATCTGATCTCTGTGATGCTCTCATCTCTCGCCTCTCGGAAGGTGGATCCCGGTGCGATCGGTGGTGCCTGCGGTGGAACCAAAGGGGATGACTTCCCGGGTGGGTGGGTGGCAACAATGGGTGAACTAGGATGGTCATCAGATGGTGGTGATTTGTGAGGGTGGTATGGTAACGACAGTGAGGGCGGGGGTGGTTGGGCATCTCCACTGCTCGGCTCCACATACTCATGAGGCTCATAGTATGGAGTCAGGTCCTCAACATTAAACACAGAGTGAATTCACATACTGGTTGGGATGTCAAGTCGGTAGGCGTTGGTCCCAATACGACTAATAATGGAGTACGGACCCATTCGCCTCGCGCTTAACTTCTTGGCAGGCCCCGAAGGAAGCTTCTCGGGGCGGACTCGCACCATTACTTTCTCGCCTATGTTAAATATTTGCTCTCGTCTTCGCTTATCTGCATGAGCTTTGTAATTTTCATTACTTAATATTATTTGTCGGCGGACCGACTCATGCAAATCATGCAAGTGATGTGCAAATGAATCCGCAGACTCACTAGGGCGGGACTCTAAAGGGCTCGACACAAGGTCTATGGGTTTCCTCAGGTCATATCCTGACACTACATGAAATGGACTCAACCCGGTAGACCTATTGACTGAGCTATTGTAGACAAACTCTGCTATCGGCAAATCTAAGTCTCAACTGCCGACATGCTCTCCTACCAGACATCGCAACAGATTCCCTAAACTCTGATTCACTACCTCAGTCTGTCCGTCCGTCTGTGGGTGATATGTCGAGGAAAACCTAAGGATTGTGTCAGTCTTGTTGTTGAAACCGAAAATCGGTCTCTTGTGGAGTTCACCCTTGGGGAAGGGGTGATCGCGCATCTACTTCGCTCCTGCAAGCAAAACAACAAAGGAAACAAGGAAGAACTGACCTAAGGGCTCGGCGGGGAGGACCCACCACACACCCGGAAGATCTTAGAGCGCTTCCCCTCCTTAGTCAAAGGCCGAGCTAAGGTATCCTCAAAAAGCACTTGAGAGATGGAGCAAGGGAGCACAGGAAGCATGCTTTCTGAGGTACCCTTTGGGTCCTATTTATAGATTTCTGAAAACGGCCTGCAAATAGCCAACTTACGCTGTCCTGAACGGCTATGTGCAGTCCAGGTTGGCCTGCCAACAGCGTAACTCCGCTGTTCTGAAAGGCTATGAGCAGGCCAGCGGGGGCAAAACAGTAAAAAATACCTTATAGACCTGGGCGAGCTGAGAAGCTCGACCACCCCTGAAGATCCTGCACGCATGCTATCTGCCGAGCTCGTTAGGGCGAGTGCGAGCTGGGATACTGAGCTCGCCCTTCGATCGGCCTTCATTAGTCAAGCTCAGCTCGACGAAACCCAGACTTGGCTCGGCAAATGCCGAGCGCGGGGTCGACGAATGCCGAGCTCGGGCTCAGATTTCTCTGTCGAGCTCGCTTAGGGCCTGAGTGATCTGAACCGGCCGGTCTGGTTCCTGGCGACCCCACTCACCGGATACGGGGTTGTACACTTGTGCCACAGGGTTTTCCAGAAGTAGCTCATGAACCTCACATCGAGGTCCGACACAATCAACTTGGGCAGGCCATGCAATCGAAAGACGTCCCTCATAAATACGGATGCAACGTGAGTCGCATCTGTCGTCATCCGGAAGGCAATGAAGTGTGCCATCTTCGAAAACCGATCAACCACCACGAAGATGGAGTCGTGCTTCCGCAAGGTGCGGGGAAGTCCGAGAACAAAGTCAATGCTAATGTCCTCCTAAGGGCGGCGTGGTACGGGTAAAGACGTATAAAGACCGGTGTTCTGCTTACTTCCCTTTGTCGTCTGACAGATACGACAGTGGCACACAACTCGGGCTACATCCTTCTTAAGGTCGGGCCAGTAGAGACGGTCCTCGACAATGGTGATAGATTTATCTCGCCCAAAGTGGCCCGCGGCTCCGCCCGCATGCAACTCCCCAATCACATAATCTCGGTAAGATGTCTGGGGAATGCATAGGCGGGAACCCCGGTACAAGTATTCCTCATAGATCTGATATCCCTCAACAGGGTCGGGTGGGTCTCGGGATAGGGCGGTGTAAATCCCACCAAAATCAGGACACGTCGGATAGTCGAGCATCAACCCCTCAAGTCCCTCGGCACTCGCAGTCATCGTCTGCAACAGGGATATTCGGCGACTCAATGCATTAGCCGGCTTGTTCTCAACACCAGTGCAGTGCTTGAGAACATAATGGAAATCCTGCAGATACTTGACCCACTTCGAATGCTGGTGGCCCAGCTTGCGTTGCGAGTCCAGGTAACGTAGGGTCTGGTGGTCGGAGTACAACACGAACTTCCGGGGAAGGAGATAGTGCCTCCAGTAGCGTAGAGACTGGACTATCGCATAAAACTCTCGATCGTAATTCGAGTACTTTTGCTTACCCTCATTCAGCTTCTCACTAAAGTAAGAAACTGGGTGTCCCTCTTGACTCAATACGCCACCTATACCGACATCTGACGCGTCACAGGCGACCTCAAAAGCACGGCTAAAATTCGGCAGTCGTAGGACTGGAGCTGTCGTCAACCTCTCCTTAATCTCCTTGAAGGCTCTAGTGGTTGTGGGGGTCCACTGAAACTATCCCTTCTTGAGACAGCTCGTAAAGGGGGTCATGATCGTGTTGAACTCCAGGACAAACCTCCTACAGAAGGTGGCAAGCCCGTGAAAGCTACGAGACTCGTGGATATTCTTAGGCACAGGCCAATCTCGAATAGATTTGACCTTCTCAGGGTCTACAGAGACTCCAGTAGAGGATATGATAAAGCCCAGAAAGTGGACAGACTCGGAGAGGAATGCACACTTCTTCAGGTTCACATACAGTTTCTTTTGGTGAAGGGTGCCAAAGAGAAGTCTCAGATGATCGAGGTGAGCAGCCTAAGTCTGGCTATAGACTAGTATATCATCAAAGTATACCACCAGAAATTTGTCCATGTAGGGCCGCAACACCTGCGTCATAACTCGCATAAATGTGCTCGGGGCATTGGACAACCCAAATGACATAACTAGTCACTCATATAGACCGTCCTTGGTCTTAAATGTGGTCTTCCACTCGTCCCCCTCACGAACTCGTATCTGATGGTGCCTACTACGAAGATCGATCTTGGAGAAGATCTGGGCACCAGACATAGTATCCAGTAGGTCATCGAGTCGTGCACACGGGAAAAAAATCCCCTAACTATGTATTTTTCAACAGCAAAGTTTTCCCATTGTGAGAGTGATGGCATGCAATGTCCGACTCAGGTGTATTCCCGCAAGGGCACTGATCCGCTACACAGTCGGACGATCCGAGCCCGCGGTTGTGTCCGGATGATCGATCTGAGTCGATTTCATATTTTACTTTTTATGTTTTGAGTTGTAATTAGCGTCTGATTGGCCCAAACAATATGAGACGTCCGATTCGGATGTTTATGTGGATTGTACGGTTATAGGCAGCGGTTATTACTTATTATCTTAAGTATATTATAGTGCAGGTGGTTCAAGGGGGTGGATATCGAAGGTTTGAGTGCATTTTTTGCAACCGTCGATCATCCTTCTTCTCGTGTGACGCCAGAAGGTTATGCCAACCCCGGTGCGACACCAGGCAAGCACCCCTTTGCCTCCCTATTCTTCCGCGATCAACCCAACGCCTCCCTCGGGAGCAACCCTTCTTCTTCCCTTACGTTCCTTCCTCTCCATCGTTCTCTCCAACCAAACTGTTGCAGTCCAGTCCGCCGATTTCCCTCCAGGAAATCCTTCTCCCACCCATTCTGTAGCATCTTCCAACCCAACCACCTCCCATCTCCACTTCCCCAGTTCAATCCAGACGACCTCCCTATTTCTCACTGTCGATGGCCGCCATCCGTCTATAATCCCTTGTCGGCACTCTTCCCACACTGCAGCAACCTTGGACTCCCGCCGTCATCCATCAGTTGACACCTCCTGCACGTGTAAGTCGTTATTTTGGAGTTATTATTTTCTACTATCGTGTATTTGGCACTATTCCTACAGTGGATGTTCATTTTATTTGCTTAGTTCGATTGTTGCGTGATTTGCAGGGCCTATTAAGTGCGTGCTAAATAATAATTGTGCATATGTCGTATGAAGAGTTGATATCTGTTTTCCCTATTAATATATGTAACTGTACGTGCCTCTGTTAATTTTTATATAAATTAATTACTACTAAAATTGTTAGTACAGACCCACTCATGTATAGAATTGTTTTCTCTCTTTCTTCCTCCAAATTCACTCTTTTATTTACACAAGCAATCAGTTTTTTGTGCTCTCTCATGTTAGAAAATCCGGTTAGATTTTTTTTAACCGATCCTATCCGCTCTGATCTATCTGATCTGTCTGCGGCCTCTGCGGCTTTCGGTTCGCGGTATCTGCTCCGACCTCAGCGACTTGTTCGCTCTCCACCTTCCTTCCGTGGCTCCAGTTTCTTCCCCCATTCCCTCTCCTTTTATAGCCTGGCTCGTGGGCCCCTCCTCTGGTGCATCCGCTCGAGTTCTCTAACTCGCGGATTCTTCTTCTGTCCGCTCGAGTTCTCCATACCGCGGCCTCCTCCTCGAGTTCTCCATACTCGCGGATTCTTCTTCTCTACTCGCGGATTCTTCTTCTTTCTCTATCCGCTCGAGTTCTCTACTAGCGGATTCTTCTTCTGTCCGCTCGAGTTCTCCTACTCGCGGCTTCCTCCTCGTGCCCGCTCGAGTTCTCCTACTCGTGGCTTCCTCTTCTTGTCCGCTCAGGTTCTACTCGCGACTGTTGAAACCAAGAAATCGGTCTCTGTGGAGTTCGGGGTCCCTAAAAAAAGGGTGACCTCACACTTACTGCACTCGGGCAAATGTCACGGACCAAAAACTCAAGAAACTAGGAACAGACCCTCAACTCTAGCGTGGAGGTCTCACCTCACACCCGAAAGACCTTTGAGATCTCCCCCTCCCTAGCCAATGCTGAGCTAGGTGCCTTGGAGGATGAAGAGAGAGTGAAGAAGTCCTCCTCTCCAAGACACCCCTAAGGGTCTATTTATAGTTTTTTGGGAACGGCCTGCAAATAACCAATCTCCGTTGTCCCAACAATTACCGAAATGCCCCAAGGTTTGTCTGTCAACAGCCAAATCTCGTTGTTTTAAGCAGCTAATCGCAGTATACCGGGGGCTGACCCTCAAGCCGGGCGAGAAGTCCAAGTCGGGCGAGTAGGCGTCTTGGCGAGCTGCGGCCTGGGCGACCTGAGGCCTGGGCGAGACACGGCCTAAGCGAGCTGGCGGCCTGACGAGCTGACGGCCTGGCGAGCTGGCGACATGGAGAGTCGGCGGCCTGACGAGCCGGCGGCCTGACGAGTTGGCGGCCTGGCGAGCTGGCGGTCTGGCGAGCTGGCGGCCTGACGAGCAGGCGGTGTGACGAGCTGGCGGCCTGACGAGTTGGCGGCCTGACGAGCTGGCGGCCTGACGAGCCGGCGGCCTGGCGAGCTGGCGGCCTGACGAGCTGGCGGCCTGACAAGCTGGCGGCCTGACAAGCTGACGGCCTGACGAGCTGGCGGCCTGGCGAGTCGGCGACCTGGGGAGCTGGCGGACTGGCGAGCTGGCGGCTTGGCGGCCTGACGAGCTGGCGGGACGCGGCCTTGCGAGCTGCGGCCTGCTTGGCAAGACGGGACCCTAGAGTCGGCCTCTCTCCGCACTGCCCCCTGACAACAGGTCGGGGGGAGGCAAATATTGCATCCCCCTAGTAGTATATTATGCAGGTTGAGCCTAAATTGGCCACCAAGAGTGTCAAAGCTCTCAAAAAGCTTAGAAAACGCGCAGCAAGTCTCACGCCTTGTTTGGGGCCCTCTATTCGCGAATATGGGGTTGTACACAATCCCCGCTCTTTTTGAGTAGGTTCCACGTTCGGAAAAAACATCCAACCCAACGTATTCGCTGCGTAGCCTTCTTGAAGGCGAAAACACGGCCTCCCGTGGGGGTCAACCTGTCATGCCAGCTAATGGGAGCCTGGGTGACGAGACAGCCTCGGGGTAGAAAACAGGGTCTCCCCGAGGGGTCAATCTGTCATGCCAGCTAATAGGAGCCTGGGTGACGAGACGGCCTCGGGGTAGAAAATATTTGGCCTCCCCGAGGGGTCAACTTGTCATGTCAGCTAATGGGAGCTTGGGTGACGAGACGGCATCGGGGTAGAAAACACTCGGCCTCCCCGAGTGGTCAACCGGTCATGCCAGCTAATGGGAGTCTGAGTGACGAGACGACCTCGGGGTAGAAAATACTTGGCCTCCCCGAGGGGTCAACCGGTCATGCCAGCTAATGGGAGTCTGGGTGACGAGACGACATCGGGGTAAAAAACACTTGGTCTCCCCGAGGGGTCAACCTGTCATGCAAGCTAATGGGAGCCTGGGTGACGAGACGGCCTCGGGGTAGAAAACACTTGGCCTCCCCGAGAGATCAACCTGCCCTGCCAGCCAGTGGGAGCCTGGTCAGCGGAATCTTCTCGGGGAAAGGTCAACTCACCCCTCCAAGAGATCAACCTGCCCTGCCAGCTAGCGGAATCATCTCGGGGTAAGGTCTACTCACCCCTCCGAGAGATCAACCTGCTCTAGCTAGTGGGAGCCTGATCAGCGGATCATCTCGGGGTAAGGTCTACTCACCCCTCTAGTGAGAGTCGAGAGATCAACCTGATCAACCTCTGCCAGCTAGTGGGAGCCTGGTCAGATTCATCGGAATCATCTCGGGGTAAGGTCGGGGTAAGATACTCACCCCTCCGAGAGATCAACCTGCCTGCCAACTTGTGGGAGCCTGCCAGAATCATCTCTAGTGGGATCAATCTGCTCTGCCAACGAGTGGAAGGTCAGCGGAATCATCTCGTCTACTCACCCCTCCGGGTCAACCTGCCCTGCCAGCTAGTCCACTCACCCCTCCGAGAGATCAAGCGGAATCATCTCGGGGTAAGATCCACTCACCCCTGCAGCGGAATCATCCGAGGTAAGGTGCCGAGAGATCAACCTGTCCTAGTGGGAGCCTGGTCAGCGGAATCATCTCGGAAGGTCATCACCCCTCCGGAGGTAAGGTCGGGGTAAGGTCACTCACCAACCTGCCCTGCCAGCTAGTGGGAGCCTGGTGATCTCTGGGTAAGGTGCTCACCCCTGTCAGCTAGTGGGAGCCTGGTCAGCGGAATCATCTCGGGGTAAGATCCACTCACCTCTCTGAGAGATCAACCTGCCCTGCCAGCTAGTGAGAGCCTGGACAGCAGAATCATCTCGGGGTAAGGTCGACTCACCCCTCCGAGAGATCAACCTGTCCTGCCAGCTAGTGGGAGCCTGGTCAGCAGAATCATCTCGGGGTAAGGTCTACTCACCCCTCCGAGAGATCAACCTGCCATGTCAGCTAGCGGGAGCCTGGTCAGCAGAATCATCTCGGGGTAAGGTCTACTCACCCCTCCGAGAGATCAACCTGCCTGATCAGCTAGTGGGTGTCTGGTCAGCGGAATCATCTCGGGGTAAGCTCTACTCACCCCTCCGAAAGATCAACCTGCCCGGCCAGCTAGTGGGAGCCTGGTCAGCGGAATCATCTCGGGGTAAGGTCTACTCTTTTGTTTCACTATAGAGTTGATAAAAATATCTTTTTCATCGCTCTTTAATATCAACATCATTCGTTAAAACTGTATCTGTTTCATCCTCTATGCATTTTACTTGGCTTAAATTTTTTGTCTTTTTTTCTCTAGCTTGAGCAATTTTATAAATATCACGCTCTCCATCTTTGATATTTAGTGGCTTATAAAATTTATCATAAGTTTGATTTCTTTATTTACTTACTGCATGTTTAGCTTCTTTCTTGACGGCTTTATACTTGTTGGGTATTGTATCCATAATAACCTAGATTTGTGTGAAGTCACCTTTGAACTAAAATGAATTAAGTTTGTATTTGATGTTATCCTTTAGTTGAGTGCTTGCATGTTATTATTGGCAAATGTAGACCAATGTCAGTTTACAATGAGTCACTAAACACAGGACCATGCAATGTAATCGCTCATTGTGTGATTCATATTGTTGACTCATGTGTAACCTCTATATTGGGATGTACTTCATTTTCAAGTACTAAAGAAATGGAAGAAAGGAATGGTTATTGGTTTAAACAAAGAAGAAAAGAAAATTTTTCTAAAAATTTTCGAAGTCCATTTCTCGAGAAATTGAAGATTGTTTCTCGAGAAGTCTAAGTCTATTTCTCGAGAAAGCATAGATGTTCTGGAGAAACCATAAGACTTCTCTGGAAATTGTCTGAAAATATTCTAAGTCTTTTCTCGAGAAATGCCTTTAAGATTTCTCGAGAAACCAAATCCATTTCTCGAGAAAGCAAAGTAGTTCTCGAGAAGGTCAAATTATTTCTCGAGAAAGCTGTCTTTTTCTCGAGAAATCAATGGTTCAGTTAACATAATTTTCGTTAAGTAAATTTCTCGGGAAGGTCGGGTCATTTCTCGAGAAATTATATTCTTCTCGAGAAATCAGTCTTTAAGTTCACAGAATTTGCGCTAAGTAAATTTTTCGAGAAGACCAGACCATTTCTCGAGAAATTACTTTCTTCTCGAGAAATCTGTCTTCAGTTCTAAAATTGCGCTAAGTACTTTTCTCGAGAAATATTATCCTTCTCGAGAAATCAGATATTTTACTTCAAAGAATTTTCTTCAAGTCTTTTCTCGAAAAGCCAAGTCATTTCTCGAGAAAGCTATTCATTTCTCCAGAAATAAAGTTCTCGAGAAATGGACTTGCAAAATTTTTTAAAAAATCAACTAACGGGATTTCAAATTAATCTAAGTTAATGATGATTGATCCACGTGGATCTTTCCTTAATGACTTATGATCGTTAGACGATGATCTATAAATAATCTTTTCAGGGATTCTCTAACCCTAATTACAAGAAGAATCATTACAGTAATCACAATTCGCACTTTCCAAAATCGGGAGAAGACGCACGTCTTCATCGCCATTTCTTTTTGCCACTAATCTCTTGATCCAGCGATTCAAAGCAAGACAAGATTCGACAAATTCCAAGATTCGTCAACATCTATTAGATCCTGTCAGATCCAAAGTTTTCAGATCCAGTTTTCTCGGTTTTCTTCCTCGACATATTCACCAAAATTTTCAGTTTTCAAAAAGAAAGATCTTTGGAAATTTCAGATCTGGAAGAGTAAATTTTTATTGTTGATTGTAAAAATTGTATTAACTTTTGTAGCAGCTTTGTCTCCGAGATTGTAGAAAGTTTGTTCTTCCGACTTTGTAGATCCGTTAGGGGATCGAATTTGTAGATCCAGTTTGTAGATCGAGTTTGTAGATCTGGTTGTGGATCGAGCTGTAGGAGCGTTGCTCCGAGGTGTAAAAATTGTGATAATCTGAGAAAGGTGAAGTAGCTGAATCTTACCCTTCATGGTAGATAGGCGAGGCGGGACAATGGACGTACCCAATACGGAGAACCACTATAAAAATCTCTGTGTTTGTGTGCATGTCTTTTCGATAATTTGTATTCCATAAAAAGACACGAACATCACATATTCACCCTCCCCCCTCTAGATGATTTAGGTAGACGCTAGATACTTTCAATTGGTATCAGAGGCAGGTTGGTCAATAAGTTTAACACCTTGATCAAGATCTCTGATCTACTAAAGAATATCATAGCAAGCGCAGTGGACAATTCAATGCTCCAGAACTTATTCCACTGCAAATCTGCTAAAGAAATGTGTGTCTGTCGTGTTGCCCTGATGGAAGGCACTGAAGAAGTGAGAGACGATCGCAGATCGTTGTTGAACCAGGAGTACGAAGCCTTCAAGCAAGGTGCAAATGACTCCATAACTGATAACTTCGAAAACTTTTTCAAGATGTCAACGGCCTCAGAAACTATGCTCGTGCGTTCACTAATGGCGAACTCAACGACAAGTTTCTAAGATCCCTGACTAAGAAATGAGACACCAAGGTTGTTGCAATTAGAGAATTTGGGAAGGTGCCAGAGATTGATCCACAGAACCTGTTCGGAAAGCTGCTCTCCTATGAGCTTCAAATGAATACACGTAAGGCGGAGCAGAACAACAAAATGTCTAACAGAGAAAAGTCTGTGGCCCTGAAGGCAGAAGGGTCAAGGAAATCTAAAGTTGTGTCACCTGTAAAGACACGTGCTCCTGACACTCCAGAAGACTCTGAGTCAAGCACGTCTGGCTCCGAGCTATCGGATGGAGAGTTCTCCATCATCTTCAAGCAGTTCAAGAAGCTGCTAAGCAAGAGGAGACACATGAAAAACACAGATTCCAGGAGATCACATCGTAACGGTGATCGTTCCAAGAAAAGCTACAACAAATAAGACAGTTATAAATCCAAACCGAACAAACAGTTTTCTTCTGACGTTGTTTGTTACTGCTGCAATAAATCAGGTCACATGATTGCGGAGTGTCCTCACAATAAGAAGGATAGCTCCAGTAAGGACAAGAAAAGATCCTTTAAAGGGAAGAATGAAGAAAAGAGCTTCGTCGCCAAAAAGTCGAAGACTCTCAGTGACAGTGACTCGAGTGAGTCGAGCTCTGAGAACGAAAAAGCCTACTTTGGGCTTATGGCTCAATCTGACGAGGAAGTGGGTGACTCTGAATACCATGGGAAGGTAAACTCACACACTCTTCTTTCAGAGTCTGAAACATCCACTAATGGTCATGAAGACTACTCCTCTGATGAGAACGAATCAGAGTTGATGGCTCAGCACGAGCACCTGTTAAAGGCTTTCGACAAATGTCGTAAGGTGGTCCGAAAGCAATTAAAAGAGATTGCCTCCCTCAAGGCAGTGAAAGCAAATCTGAGGGAAGAAATTGCACAATTACTTTCTCTCAGAGATGAAGTTCACTCCTTGAAAGAAGAACTCAAGGGCTCTGCTGAGACATTAAAACTGAAGGAAAAATATCTTGATGAGCTAGAAGAAAAGCTCGCGGTGGAGAGAAAACTCGTTGGGAGTTACTCCAAGCCGAAGACTATTCTCCCTCTCATCGATGAGTTCTCGGCTCAGAAGAAGGGTAGTGGTCTTGGCCACGTCGGTGGAAAGGGTAAGGCTGCCAAGAAGGCTAGCGCCAAAGAAAAGGGGAAAGCTCTCATGAGTCAACCATCGTTCAGGAAGGTAATCTTCCCAACGAATAAGTTTGACCTTGATTCATCCTATGGTCATCATGCTAGGCCTACTCATGTAGAGCCCAAGACCAGATACCAGGGATGGACCCGTCCCCGTGACTTTGGTGTCAGCGTGTTCAAAGCACCGTATGAAGAAATTCAGATGAAGAGTTATGGTTCATATGTACATGGTCATAACAATAAGAAGACATCAAAAGCTAAATTTGTTGTGCATAAGGTTAAGGAAATGGGAACCCCCAGTGTATGTTGCAACCAGGAGGCTTCCGTCTCTAAGAATACTATCCCTGCTCTACCTCACGTTCAAAGGGTAAAGCAGGAGTTCAAAAGGAGGTACAACAGATTTGACTGTTGGTGCTGCGACAAAATTGATCACTTTGGCGCAGATTGTTGGTACAACCCGGCCAATTTTGTACCTCCACGAGTTAGCTATGCGAGACAGGCCACTCGCAGGGTTAATGTCCCTCGCGGTGTTCAACTGACCAGGAACCAAGGACTCAAATACGTTTGGATTTTTAAGGTAAAATGATATGTTTTTGCAGGTATGTCCAAAGGCCAATAGAACTCTGATCTGGTATTTGGACAGTGGATGCCCTCGGCATATGACCGAGACAAAAAGCCTTTTGTGTGACTATACCCCAGTCAAAACGGACCAAAAGTCATCTTTGGAGGTTTAGACATGGGAACAACAAAAGGTTATGGTATGATTTCCAACGGCGTAATCTCTTTCACAGACGTTATTTATGTTGAGGGATTACACCATAATTTTATAAGCATAAGTCAACTATGTGACAAATACTACATCGTTGAGTTCTGTAATGACAAGTGTTTGATAAAGTCATCTGCAACTTTGGAGACGGTCTTAACAGGCACTCGGAGCAAAAATATTTTCTGTTTAAATTTCTTTTGCTTAGACAATTCTACCACAGTGTGTTTTATGACAAAAAGTAGTGTGTCGCTCTGTGACCAATGACACGAGAGATTAACACATATTAATTTTAAAAACCTTAAATATGTTATTTTCTCACAACTTAATGGGTGGTGCCCCCAACATTGAGTGCCTTAAAGAGAGTCCATGTCACTCCTGTCAAATGGGTAAGCAAACACGGGCTACTTTTAAGGGTATTGCTGAGAAAGATTCTTCACGAAGCTTATACTTGCTTCATATGGACTTATTCGGTCTTATGTTTATTCACAGCTTAGTAGGTAAGGTCTATACGTTAGTGATTGTTGATGACTACTCGCGTTTCACTTGGGTGTTCTTTCTGAAACACAAGTCAGACACCTTTGATTCATTCACTAATTTTGTCTGGCAAATTCAGAACGAATTGGACGGCTCAGTGGTCAAAATCAGAAATGACCACGGAACAGAGTTCGAGTCTGGTGCAATGACAAAGTTTTGTGAAAGTCAAGTCATTTTTCATGAGTTTTCCTCCCGGCGCACTCCACAACAAAATGAAATTGCTGAGAGAATGAATATAACTCTGATTAAAGCATATTCAACCATGTTGAACGACGCTTCACTTCCGGAGTACTTCTGGGCTGAAGCAATCAATACGGCTTGTCACGTGCAAAACAGAGCACTCATCAACAAAAGCTATCGTAAGACCCCATATGAGCTATTGAAGGGCAGAAAACCGACTAGGTCCTATTTTGGAATCTTTGGAAGCAAATGATTCGTATTTAGTAATGGAAAGTATTACCGCACAAAGTTTAGTGAAATGTGTTTTGAAGGTATTTTTGTAGGATATAATAGTCATAGTAAGGCATATAGGATTTTCAACAAGAAAACTCTGGTGGTAGAAGAGTCGATAAATGTTGTATTTGATGAGACTATCTTGCTTCATAGCAACTCGTCTAGTGTTATCGGTGCAGATGCAGGTATCAAGTTCAAGGAGCTAAGCTTGGATGAAACTGTAAAAGAAGAAGCTCCAAGCTCAGTCAAGCTCGTTGATCCATGTTTGGTGAATGAAGAACCCATAGAGGAAGAATTGCTTCAACCTACAGAGGCAGCACCGGATGTTACAGAGCCTGCTGGAGGGAGAGCAAGAAACTTAGGACTCAGACACCTAAGAGATCACCCAGCTGATCAGTTCATTGGAGAGTCAGGCGACAGTGTTAGAACCAGAAGAGGTACAACTAATGAAATTTTGCATCTCAGTTTTTTGTCTCAGATTGAACCGAAGTTCGAGGAAGTGGACAAAGATGCCTCTTGGATCATGGCAATGCAAGAGGAGCTCAGCCAGTTTGAACGATGCAAAGTCTAGGAGCTAGTGCCCAGGCCAAAAGGACAGAACGTGATTGGCACCAAGTGGATATTCAGAAACAAGCTGGACGAACACGGAGTAATAATCAAGAACAAAGCCAGACTTGTAGCCCAAGGCTATAGACAAGAAGAGGGGATCGACTTCGACCAGACATTTGCTCCAGTGGTTCGGCTCGAGGCAATTAGGTTGTTTCTTGTGTATGGTGTCCTCAAAGGCTTCATCGTCTACCAAATAGACGTGAAGTCAGCATTTCTAAATGGAAATTTGAAAGAGAAAGTATGTGTAGCGCAACCCCCAGATTTTATCAATTCTCAATTCTCTGACTACGTTTATTTTTTAAATAAAGCATTATATGGTTTAAAACAAGCTCCCCGAGCTTAGTATGAGACGTTGTCTAATTTTCTTCTTGAGAACAAGTTCACAAGAGAAAAGATAGACAAGACATTATTTCTTAGGAAAGTAAAAGACAAGATTTTGTTAGTGCAAATTTATGTCTACGACATCATATTTGGCTCTACAGAAGACAACTTTTGCAAAAATTTCTCCAAATTTATGCAAGGAAAGTTTGAAATGAACAGTATGGGTGAGCTGAATTATTTCTTAGAACTTCAGGTGAAGCAATCTGAAGATGAAATTTTCATCTCTCAGACGAAATTCACCAATGAGCTTCTTAAGAAATTCGGAATGGAGAGTGCATCCTCTATAAGTACTCCAATGGGTTCAACTGTGTCTCTGGATAAGGATGAGAAAGGGAAACCTTTTGATGAAACCAAATACAGAATTATAATTGAATCCTTGCTCTACCTGACTGCCAGTAGACCAGACATAATGTTTTCAACATGTGTCTGCGCTAGATATCAGGTGAACACTAAGAAATCTTATTACGTCGCTGCAAAGCGAATTTTAAGATACCTTAAGGGTACACCTAATCTTGGCTTACGGTACCCAAGAAGTAATTACGTCGAGCTAATTGGCTTTTCAGATGCTGATTTTGCAGGAAGCGGGGACGATAGGAAAAACACTTCCGGGACGTGCCAATTCCTCGGAAGACGCCTTATTTTATGGAGCAGTAAGAAGTAGAATTGTGTGGCAACTTCAACTGACGAGTCAAAGTATATCTCTGCGGGTAGTTGTTGCGCACAGCTTCTATGGATCAGAAATCAACTCGAAGATTATAATTTGAAGTTCAGTGAAATTTTGATGTTTTGCGACTCATCCAGAGCAATTGCTATCGCAAACAATCCAGTTTCCCACAGCCGGACCAAGCACATCAACGTGCGCTACCATTTCATCCGGGAGCATGTGGAAAACAAGGACATAACCCTCAGCTATGTCCCGACGGACAAACAGGTTGCAGATATTTTCATGAAGCCGCTGGACGAGGACAAGTTCTCTTTTTTCAAGATAGAACTTGGTATGCTCAACATGAAATCCTGAAATGTTCTAATTTGAACTCTAAAGAAGATTCAGCATCAGCCACTCAGAAAATTTCAAGAGAATTCATACTCAGAAAAATCTCAAGCTCAGATATGGATTTCCCGGAAACTTACTTATATTTCTCGAAAACTGCATGATTTCACGAAAAAGAAATATACTTCTTGAGTAATATCAGATTTCTCGAGAAACACTGTCTGGACTTCTCGAAAGGCTATATAGTTCTCGAGAAATGCCTTATATTTCTCGGAAAGCCGAAAGGATTTCTCGGAAAGCCAAAAGGATTTCTCGAAAACCCTTATCTGTCTCGAAAAATGTCCAAATCCTCCAGACAAATTGTTAGAAGAATTTGAACCGACATTTCAGGTACGCCTTTTCATAATTCTTCAAAATTTTAATTTTATATAAATAGAAGAGTCCACAAAATATCTCATTCCACAAATTCGAAAAAGATTTCCCGAGAAAGACGGTTCAGTTCCGCGAAGGCCTCCGCGGTTCTTCCTGCAAAACCAGTCGATTCTTCGCCGAAAAGTCAGAAATTTTTCATTCTTCTCAATCGATGGCTCCTTTAAAGATTGGCATGGGCAGTGAGTTCGTTCAATCTGGCAGAGAAGAAATTTCATATGATTTTCGGAATGTTCTTCTTCTTATTGAATCCGCCGGCCTCTCCTTCATCCTTGAACATCCATGCAAAGTCCTGATAAAAGATGTAGAAGAGTTCTTCAAAAACGCGAAGCTTAAGAGAAGTGGGAAGGTGTTGAAAACTTCAGTCAAAAACATAAAAATCAAAATCAAGTCATTTTCCTTGACAAAGTTTCTAAAATCACCAGTCATTGATGAAAAAGACTACTTGGAAGAACCAGATTATTCCAGGCTTTATCATTATGTGGTCTCTCCCAGTCTCCATAAGAAGTCAGCAAATGAATGACCAGAGCAAACTTCTGGCAGATATACTAGGAAAAGTCCTACTGTGCAAAACATGTTCCATTAGTTACATTTCCTCAGATTTCTTCTGTATGTTGATTGTTGTAGTATGTCGAAAGAAATTCCAATGGGGACATATGTTGTTTGAAAAAATTAAAGAAAGCATAAAAGCACCCAATTATGCAAGGATTATTTCTCTTTATTTAAATCAAGTACATCCTGAGATCTTTGACTTGTCTAAAAGTGTGTTCATTCACCACCTAAAGAAAGTCACGATCTCATCCATAAGCAGATGGGAAATTAGGATTCCAAGGCCAGGTCAGGCCCCTGCATTGCCAAGGATCATAGATGATGAAGACAGGACTCCATCTCCTCCTCATACTGATACAGTTGGCACATCTGGTGCAGCTGTTGAGGGGGAGTCTGCTCCTTCAGTTCTTGAAGAAGTTCAACATACTGAAGTCCCAGAAACAGAGATCCAGTCAGATGTTCCTGCAGCTCAGGTTACAGAACAAGTTGTTGTTGATGATGTTGCAGTGGAAGAGGAAAACATAGCTAAGTCTGATGATGAGAAGAGCACTTCTGAACATGATGGTGGCTCAGGTATGAATGTTGATTCCTCTTCTGATCAAGAAAATCTTGATGATGCTCAAGTGGATATTACTGCAGCTGACATTGACAGAATGATAGAAAATCTTGCTTCAGATGAAACTCTTTTCTTCTCACCAGAAAAGATTCCTGAAAACACCCCTGAAAAGGTTCCAGAAGACATTCCTGAAGAGATTCTTGAGGAGATACCAGCAGATTCTCTGACCCAGGAACAAGTTGAGGGGGAGAATGTCCATATGCTTTCTGATGCTGAGAATGCAGTTACCCCAGAGCCTGCAGAACCTCCTCTGAGGAATTTAGATTTCACTATCCCTACTATTCTGGGTGAGGAAGGGGATGAGATTACATCTGCCCGACGAGACAAAAGCACAATTGTGATTGAAGAAATTCCAATCTGGACAGTTCCAGCTCTACCTCCTCCACCTCCTTCAGCTGAAATAATTCCCGATGATACCTTATTGGGTAAGATAGAATCTATGCTGACAAAACAAAGAGAGTACTTTGATAAGTCTCTCAAAGAGGTCACTGATAAAATCACTGCTCTTGAAAAGGAGATGAGGAGAGGTTTTGCTGAAATTCAACATAATACAGATGAATTCAAGAGACTGCTGAATATTGGTGGAAAAGCTTTAGACTACATCATCACTAGTATTGGTGAAGTTATGGAACAATCAGTCACTTTGGCAAACAATCAGATTCAATTGGTGAAGAAAACTGAACAGCAAAACTTCAACACTGTTGAAGAAGTTGGTAAATTCAAAGATGTCATAGAAACCCTTACTGTAGAAGTCAGAAAGGGGGATAAGGTAAAAGAAATTCTAGACAAGAAAGTCCAAGAGATGAAAATCTGTGGGGTGAACAACTGCAGGCGATCAATACAGGGGTAGAAAAGCAGATTAAGGGGGTAAACATATATACTTTTAAGACTGCTGTGTGGATGCATAACCCTAAACTTTCCAAGTTGATCCCAATGCGCCTCCACCTCCACATCTTGACCCAACATCTGCAAACCTACTTTCTCTCCTAGACCTGAGCAATATGAATTTCCTCTATAAAGTTATTCTTATGTCTGGACTCATGAACAACCAGAGATTCCACAAAAAATACCTTCTGAAGTACATGTGCAAAAGAAGAGGAAATATGATAATGGGGCTTCTGCAAGCAGATCCATTCTCAATCAAGGTACAGCTAAAAGGATTGAAAAAGAATTTGCTGAAGTCTGAAGTCCAACTTCAAAATCTCCAATTTTGGACACTCTGGAGCTGGTTGTGGAATATAATGAAAATAAATATGATCATTACAGTCACTAGGAGTGGGAGCAATATGAGAAGTGTTTGACAAAAAGAAGGATTTATGATCGTGAATATGATCGTAATAATATTAGTGCTCCTCGACCTGCTAAGTAATATCCTAAGTCATACAGCTATCAGAAGAGACAACAAGAAAAGAAGGAAAGACAGCATCAGCAACAATACCAATGATTTGAGATTCTCAGTTTCATAGAATTTTGTGTACTAAAATATTTTTGCGGACAAACTCGATATATATAATATATATATATATATTTGAATTTTGATTATCTTATTATTTCTTCTGTCGTTACATACTTTATTTGTCAGTTAATTCTTTAATTATCTTGAAATAATTCATCTTACTGTAGAGAGTTCTGACTTCTACAAATAGGGAGAGATTGTTGGGTATTGTATCCACAATAACATAGATTTGTTCGAAGTCACCCTTGAACTAAAATAAATTATGTTTGTATTTGAT
Organism: Platanthera guangdongensis; assembly: GCA_039583875.1. Taxonomy (NCBI): domain Eukaryota; kingdom Viridiplantae; phylum Streptophyta; class Magnoliopsida; order Asparagales; family Orchidaceae; genus Platanthera; species Platanthera guangdongensis. The sequence continues at coordinate 154,163,972 of CM077154.1, forward strand.
GTTATCCTTTAGTTGAGTGCTTGCAAGTTATTATTGCTAAGTGTAGATCAGTGTCAGTTTACAATGAGTCACTAAACACAGGACTATGCAATGTAATCGATCATTGTGTGATCCATGGTGTTGATTCATGTGTAACCTCTCTATTAGGATGCAGTTCATTTTCAAGTACTAAATAAATGGAAGAAAGGAAGGGTTGCTGGTTTCAACAAAGAAGAAAAGAAAATTTTTCTAAAAATTTCCTAAATCCATTTCTCGAGAAATTGAAAATTGTTTCTCAAGAAATCTAAGTCAATTTCTCGAGAAAACATAGTTGTTCTCAAGAAACCATAAGACTTCTCTAGAAATTGTCTGAAAATATTCTAAGTCCTTTTCTCGAGAAATGTCTTGAAGATTTCTCGAGAAACCAGTCCATTTCTAGAGAAAGCAAAGTAGTTCTCGATAAGGTCAAATCATTTCTCGAGAAAGCTAAGTCTTTTTCTCGAGAAATCAATTTTTCCTCGAGAAATCAATGCTTCAGTTAACAGAATTTTCGTTAAGTAAATTTTTCGAGAAGGTCAGGCCATTTCTCGAGAAATTAATTCTTTTCTCGAGAAATTATATTCTTCTCGGGAAATCAAACTTTAAGTTCACAGAATTTGCGCTAAGTAAATTTCTCAAGAAGACCAAACCATTTCTCGAGAAAGAAATTCATTTCTCGAGAAATTACTTTCTTCTCGAGAAATCTGTCTTCAATTCTAAAATTGTGCTAAGTACTTTTCTCGAGAAATATTATCCTTCTCGAGAAATCAGATATTTTACTTCAAAGAATTTTCTTCAAGTCTTTTCTCGAGAGGCCAAGTCATTTCTCAAGAAAGCTATTCATTTCTCAAGAAATAAAGTTCTTCGCGAGAAATGGACTATAAATAGTCTTTTCAGGGATTCTCTAACCTTAATTACCAGAAGAATCATTACAGTAATCGCAATTCGCACTTTCCAAAATCGGGAGAAGCCGCACGTCTTTATCGTCATTTCTCTATGCCGCTAATCTCTTGATCCAGTGATTCAAAGTAAGACAAGATTCAACAGATTCCAAGATTCGTCAACATCTATTTGATCATGTCAGATCCAAAGTTTTCAGATGCAGTTTCTCAGTTTTCTTCCTCAACATATTCACCAAGATTTTCAGTTTTCAAGAAGAAAGATTCTTGGAAATTTCAGATCTGGAAGAGTAAATTTTTATTCTTCATCGTAAAAATTGTATTATCTTTTGTAGTAGTCTTGTCTCCGAGATTGTAGGAAGTTTGTTCGTCCGAGTATGTAGATCTGTTAGCAGATCGAGTTTGTAGATCCGGTTTACGGATCAAGTTTGTAGATCTGGTTGTGGATCGAGGTGTAGGAGCGTTGCTTTGAGGTGTAAGATTGTGATAATCTGAGAAAGGTGAAGTAGTTGAATCTTACCCTTCGTGGTAGATAGGCGAGGCGGGACAGTGGATGTACCCAATACGGCAAACCACTATAAAAATCTCTGTGTTTGTGTGCATGTCTTTTAGATAATTTTTATTCCGCAAAAAGACACAAACATCACCCATTCACCTCCCCCCTCTAGGAGATTTAGGTAGACGCTAGATACTTTCAATACCTGGCTAAATTTTCATATTCCTGCAAGTGTAGAGTAATTTATAGGTGATCATCTCTGCCCTCACTTATTCTTGAATTTCCTTTTTTCACTATCAAGATTCTTTATTTGTGGGTGCACGACCTTTTGGTACTCCAAGTACGTTCTTTTTGATTGTCCTTGAATGTAAATACATAACTTCTCATGAGACATTAAGATCAACATAAGAGTCATCAACTAGTTGTTTCATAATTGCAATCTTGAAAGCAACCAGTTTTTCCATCTTCGACTTCCACCACCGAATTTTTGTTCATGTCTTAAATTATTATATTTAATTCGTACGTCTAACACTACTGACATATGTTGTGTTGTCAAACTTTCTCTTGGTATGACTTTGCAATCCTTACAAATCATTTTATCAATTATGTGAGTCATAAAATAATCATTTTGTGACTTATTTGGTCTGCTTGTAAGCATAATTAAATATTCTTCCCTCCTTATAAAAAAAGCATTTATCACAAATAATTCATGTGTTACGGCAAAGTATAAAATGGTTCGACCTTCTTCATTTTTTTCCTTATCTAAATCCTCCATGAACGGTTGTATAATCTACATTTTTCTTCCATATATCTCCATTTAAGTCTCCTCCTATTAAAATCTTCTCTTTTTGTGTGATTTCCCTTACTAAATCATCTAAGTCTTCTCAAAATTGTACTTTAATAGTTTCACTTAATACTACTTGTAGCATGTAAGCACCGATCACATTAATAGTTTCATTTCTTATGACAAATTTAAGAGTTATAATTTTATTACCTTTTCTACTAACCTCAACAACTTCATCCCTCCAAGTAGTATCCACAATAATACAGACTTCACTGTTTGTTTTATTTTTTTTGTATCATAATTTAAAACCTGAAGTATATAAAATTTAGCTTTCTCACCCGCACATCTAGTTTTTTGCAGGCATAAAATATTTATCTTTTTCATAATCATCATATCAACTACTTTCATCGCTTTCCCGGATAACGTACCTATATTCCAACTTCCAAACCGAAGTCGGTCATAATTCTTACGACATACTCCCTAGGACGTCTAATATGAGAAGATTTTTTGCCTATTTAACACTACGCTCAAGCCCTATTGGAGGTGTAGCGGTCCTTGCCAAGATGCCTGACTCTTGTATATCTAACGCTACACCCAAGTCCCGGAGATGCAGCGGTCTTTGCCAAGATGCTGCATTCAGAGTCTCGGACCATGCGGCGCGTTCCTTAAGGGGAACAACCTAGCTTTTGCATAATTTCTCAAATAATCCACATTCATAGGGGTGACTAAATTTTACTTTGATCATCTAACTAACACAACCCTCTCCATTTTTCATCTGGACTTGAGACTGGCATAGGCTGGTTTAAAAATACATATTGAATAAATATTAACACTACCAATAACAATATGTACACCCAATGACAATATGGAAAACAATATGCCATGCCCAACATCCATAAACTATAGCAACGGGTTTATCCGACGAGTATCAGGTATGTATCGGTACTGGAAACATACCTGGTAAGGGTACGCATTAGTTATTAAAGGCTCAAGGCACATCGAGGCGCAAAGGAATCATGGATCCTAGGCACAACGATCAAGGAGCAGGCGCGCGCCTCACGAGAGCAAAGCGCATCCACATCACTTTAAATAATCAGCATCAAACATTGTTTCATCTTATTGATCAGATTCTTCATCTATTTTACTAATAAATCATTTATTGCTATCATTCATCTCTTAAAAACAGAATCAATGTAGTCATTTGCATCATATAGAAGTTTCAATTACAAGGACTTAATCATGCAAAAATTATTGCGTTCTTAAATTTTTCTTTCTTTATTTTGAAAAAAACTTACAATAAAAATCTCACACATGCGCGTCTTTTATGTCTCGAAGGCACAAAAAGGCGCACGAAAGAGCAAGCCTCTGAGCCTGGTGAGTCTTGAGTCTTAGGCGTGCCTTTAATAACATAGGGGTATGCAACCCTCGGGGAAGTATTAGTGCTTCATAGATCTACACCTTCTGGCAGGATCCTTTCAGGTATTCACTATGTACCCCGGCGACGACCACTGATCTCTTATAGGAGGAATATGTGGCAACCTTAGATAGACATGAGTTCCTTCTTAATCAGGGTAGATATTTTTTTACTTTTGGATTACGTGACATTGACGCCATTTTAAACACCGCGAGAATACATATCTTGTGCAAGGACCAGGTCAATTGGTCTACAGTGCCCATGGCTTTCATTTCTTTTGGCTGCTCAATCAAACTTCATGGGGATGTTTCTCTGGCCCACACTTCAGACGCACTCCATGCCCTACAGAAGGCTCAACAGATGGAATTCAGCGCAATCTTATGGCAGATCACCTCCACTCTAACAGTGCCTCTGCTTGGCATTGATCACTATATTCTGGCAACAAGAATACCAGTTGTAGTTCCTATTAGAGGAGTTTACTAGTGTACTCACAGAACACGAGGAATTATGCCCCATTGAGCGGTGTAATACGTCATACATCTCCACCCAGACACCAGTGTTGTCTCTAATAAGACATACCAGTACTGCATGTCCAAGACGATGCTATCAAGTGGCTCATATCTGAGATGCTCATAGTACAAGGACTAGAGTTGAAGATTGTATGAACTACTGCAAGGTGAATAGAGTAATCATTCAAGACAAGTACCAGATACCACTTATAAATATGTATTTAGATGAATTGCAGAGTCACATACTTTCTAAACTAGACGGATGAACTGGTCCCCATCAAACACACGTTCTTCAAAGGACATTCACATGACCGCATTTCATACACATGATGACCATAACGAATTTATGGATTGATATTTTTATTTCTGTCAGACATTCATAAGTACTCCACAGACACGTTCAAAGTTCAAACTATGGAAATTGGTTGAAGTTATTGCTTTGCTCGTACCTCATAAGTTCACCAATTCACCGCCAGCACGAGGCACAACCATCTATGGCACATGCTTAAGCACAATATTTCGGCAATAATTCAGCAGATGTTGGTAGTGAAATTTTGGGATATTATAGGAAATCAAACTGAGCAGCTAAAGCATTACTCCATCAGTCTGAGACAACATCCATTGTGTCCATTTCCTGACCTTTATGGGAAAAAGTAGACGACATCTAACAAAAGTCCAAAGCTGGACATTGCCTTCAAACCATAATACAATATGTGGTCACTGATCACATCGCTCAGTCAATTTTCTTGCGGAGTAGTCTAACTCTACCATCAAGAGCATACAATAGTCACAACTATCTCAGTTTACATTCCTCGAATACTAACTGAGATTCATTCCAAATCAATGGTGGAGCATGCAGGTGTTTTCAGCACATTCAGACGAATAGTAACATCATATTATTAGTGAGGCATGGTTCGTCATGCCCATCAATTTGTGATATCTTGTCACTCATGCCAAGTACAAGATAATCTTTCTCGCAAGCTTTCGAAAGATGTTATCTATACCTGAGCTAATTTGGGAAGTCATTGTCATTAATTTCATCACCAAATTTCAAAGTGATTATGATTATAATGGTAGACCATCTCACGAACTATGCGGACTTCATTCCAATTTGCCACCCATTCGCAACAATGTGAAAAAATTGTGCATTAGAATGCGCAATTCCATGAGCTCCCGCGCTTGGTTGTTAGTGATCACGGCGCCATTTTTATGAGATGTTTCGAGAATATATCGTTCAAACTCTAGGACACTACATTGCGAATGAATATCAGGTACCACCAGCAAAATGATTACAGTCGAGTTGGCAACATAAAAGAGAAAGTGGGCAAGGAGGTTTTTTTTACATGGAAAACCTAGGAATATGGTGAAAAATCACGTGGTCGGATCGGTTCCGACCAAATTTCACTATTTGTTGATGTTTTACAAGCTTTTGGGAGAATTCGAGGGCGACGGGTCATTCCTCGTTACAACTTGTCGGGAGAGAGAGCCGTGTTCGGCGGGTAACAGGCTACCGCTCGCAAAGCTTAATGTTTGACTTTGGTGGCGGTGGAGAACGCGTGTTCTGGAGACTTGGCGGACCTTTTCTCGTGCTCGGAGGTGGGAGCGGAGAATGCTTGCAGTTGTCAGACGGGCGCCGAGTGTCGGGAGCATTGCACGTAGAAGGCTTGTTGGAGGATCCTTGACAGATGACGGAGTTCTTCGGGATGGTTTGCACGTAGGAGTATCGTGGACTTAGAAGAATCTTCAAGACATTCGAAGATCTTCGAAGGATATGATGAAGATTTCTGGAGAGCTCGAACGCGTAGGGGGAGAAGGCTAGGAGGAAAAAAATGTGAGAATGAAGGAGGGTCGGGATCCTATTTATAGGCCCTAGAGGTGGTTACGCGTCTATCCGCAGACCGTAACCACTCTATCTACTATTTACAGTCCGGTTTAATATATTTTAACGGCGTATTATATGATTATTTTCGCTACACGCAGACCGATATAATTTTTGATATTTACATCCAGCCATTATAGGTTGTTACGTCGGTGGTTAAGCAGGTGGTTACCCGTATAATGGACGGTGGAGATTGTCCGAGAATGATCGAACGACGGCGGTAAAGCTGCGGCCAAAGGGCCGGCCGACGGAGAGGAGACCGGCCGATGGCAGGGCCAGTCGGTGACGTGGATGGCCGGGGAAGGTCGGACAGCGAGGGACGGTCAGCGGTCGTGAGCCATGGGCTCGCAGCCAAGGGAGGTTGGCCGCGAGGCTCTTACGGCCGCACGACGCAGGCGTGCGGCCAAGGGCGGCCGGCCGGGAGGCCAGACACGGGGCCCGAGGTCGCACACCGCGGGCGCGCGGCCAAGGGCGGCCGGCGGGGGGACGTCGGCAGCGGGTTCCCGGTAGCTGCGCGACTGACCGGGGAAGGTCGATCGCCGGCTCCCGGCAACCGCACGTCGTAAGCACGCGGCCGGGTGAGGCCGGCCGCAGGGGCCTCGCGGGCATGCGGATAAGGGTGGTCGGCCGCGGGGGCCTAGCAGGCATGCGGCTAAGGGCGACCGGCAGCGGGAGGCCGGACGTGGGGGCCTCGCGGCCACGTAACCACCGTAACGAAAATATTAAAATATTCATGTGGACCTCGATGCGACCACCTGATCAAGCCACATAATCCATTTTGTAAAAACAAGCCACATGATCCAAACAGACTTCCTATCGTCATTGCATTCTGAATCCAGACAGGCCTCCGGTCCACGGTCCTTCTTTAGTTGATCCCGTAGTCCCGATTTTCTTCGGTTGATCCCGCGGCCCCGTTATTCTTCTCTGGCTGATCCAGCAGCCCCGATCATCTTCTCCACAACGATCTTCCTCTCCGGCCTCCTCCGTCCTCTATAGGCCTTGTTATTCCCTCTGACCGTTTGCTTGACTCTAGAGCCACTTTCCACATGACTTAGATGACACTCGCCTCTTGTCTTGCCCGCAGGTCTCTTCCGCCCTTAGCATCATGGTAGCAGATGGCACTATTCACCCCATCAGTAGTCGTGGCCTCCTTCATACGAGCCATTTTCAAGTCCAGATGTTGCCTACATACCCAAGTTATCCATGAACCTTTTATCCACCAGCCAACTCACATCCAACGGTTGTCTTGTTATTTTTGATGAGTTAGCATGTCATGTGCAGCTTCGTCTGACAGGGACACTCATTGATCGTCTTCATCTTCCATCCACTTAATCGTCACTGTCAGTGTTGTCGATGTCGGCCGACATAATCGACATGTCGACCTACATAAAGGATTTGGGCAAAAAACGTCACGGCATTGACATTTTAAGCAAAAAAAATCCTTTTTGAAAATATCTCTGATATATTGGTCTTCAAGCCACGATATATAGGTCTTACCCAATATATTGAGCGATATCTTGTAACGATATATGGCGAATACTAAAAATATATATTTTTCATTTATTTTAAGTGTCCGAGCAGTGATATTTTATTTTGTGATATATTTTGTGCATCTCTCTGAGCCAAGATTTGACTCTTTTCTCGTCTCTCATTTGGTGTTCTTTATGTCATTTACTATCGTCAGCACTTTTTTTGTAAACTTATAAACATACATTATGTGTATATATGTTTATTGTATAATTTATAAACATACATTATGTGTATATATGTTTTTTGTATAATTTATAAAAATACATTATGTATGTAACTGCAAGTGTTTATAAAAAGCAGACAATATAAAATATCCCTAATATATCCCCGCAATCTGACATATGACATTTCAAACTCGAACTGACATGAACCCGACATCAAACATCTGCAACATTGGTCACAGGGGACTTCTACGTTATGTCTTCCTTTAGTGGACTTTTCTCAGTGGCATCACCGTTTCGGTCATCCCACTGGTTCACGTCTAGCTCCTCTCATCAGTCAAGGTTTCTTTGGTCGTGTTTATGTTGATAAGTCACACTTGTACGGATTATAAGCTTGGTAAACAACTATAACTCCTTTATCTGTCTAGTGAATCCAGGTCTCAGCGTCCTTTTGATTTAGTTCATTCTCCGCACCATTTGTATCCAAGGGCGGACACCGATATTATATTATTTTTTTGATGACTATTCTTGTTATTGTTTGGTCAACTTTATGTATTCTCATTATGAAATTTTTCAGATTTGTCACTTTTTCTGATATGATGCGCACACAGTTTTCTGCTTTCATACATATTTTTCGACCTGATTCAGGAGGGAGTACCTCTCTCATGCTTTTCAAAGTCTGCTAGCTACCCACAACACTCTCTCTCAGCATCGTCAAATTATTGAGAAAACTCACACTCTTCTTATCTCCTCCTACATTTAATGTGAAGCATAGACAAGGAACTCCAATGGAGGACGAGTTTGGGGCTCATTCGGGCCAATTGGCAACTTTTCATATATGGCATGCCCAGATCGACGATTGGACACCGCGGATGTGTCTGAATCGATGTCGCGAGTCAAAATCATATGCTACTTTATTACTTTTGGTTTATTTTAGTGTATTTTGAGTGGTCCCGCCTCCGACCAATCATAGTCGTTGAAGGTGGAATGTCCTAGTCTTTGTTTTCTTATAAATAGATGAGTAGGGGCTGGTTTTGAGGGCATTGGAGAATTTGGAGAAGAGAATTCCCGGATTTCCGCGATCCCTCCACAATGCCGACTCTGTGGAACCCTAGGTGACGACTCCTAGGTGTGTATCTCCCTCCCCAAGGTTCGCCCTAACCCTAGACCCATTCTTCCCCCTCCCAAGCCCACTCTCTCAGCCTCCACAGCCCCAAAACCCAGCCACACTGCTGATCAGGTTTATTTCCTGCTTATCTCATGTTACTGTTCAAAAAATGAAATTTATTATTCATACAGTATAGTTTTTTTCTCCCCAAAGCCTGCGGCCTGCTGCTTCAGATTCCCTACAACCGCCGACCTTACAGCCTCCCCTACTCTAAGCCGCTATCCTGCTGAATCCACCCCTCTCGGTCGTCGACCTCCCTCGGCCCCCTACCTCCAGGAAGGCTACTCCATTGCCCCCCTCCCTAAAGCACCTCCGCATCCCGCTTTCTCATCTACAGTCGCCACCCATCTTAAACCCCCTCAATCTCCATGTCGTCGGCCACCTTTACGTGGAAACACCACCCAAAGCCCTCCTCCTCCCGGATCAGCCCCGGTCTGAAGTTTTCAGCCAGGATCTGATCTCATATTGTCGGATCCACCCTTCCTCGCCCGGATCTACCCTCACGTGACCGGATCTATCCACTTCCAGCCTGATTCCACCATCTGTCGCCGAGGATAGCCACCTCCTCCATTTCCATGCCACCGGCTCCACCTCAGATCGTCGTCCACGTATCTCCAACTCTGAATTCTTCTGTGCCTTGGTCAGCCCACCATTGGTGAGATTTTTTTGTATTGGTTTATCATTTTCAGCATTTACTTATTAAGTTGGACATTTATATTTGTTTGGAGAAACATTATCGTGGAATTTTGCTCCAGATTATTATTGTGATTTGCATGGTTTATTCGCAACGCGCACTTTCTTTGGCCCTCCACGCGGAGGAAAGACTAAGCTTGTTTTGCCCAAATAAATTATTGTCTTGTTGTGAATTTATCTGCGTGGGATATTTTAATTATTATCTAACTGGGGCTTAATTCGTCGAGCTTTGCACAACATGTAGGGTTAGGTCACTGTTAACCCGCCACCTATAGAATCGCTCGCGGCTCAGTTGCTGATGAGAGCGCTGGTGAAGGCTTCTTATCTAGGAGATCTGAGGATCGAGCCACGGCCTCAACAACTTGCCGCATGGTGGTGACTCCATGGAGGAGAGCTCGTTGGGGTGTACAGGTTGTAGCCCTGATGAAAGCCACCGGGTGCTGACTCCAGGTGGGCCCCCTGGTGGGACTCCAGAGTGGCGGGCAGGTGTGACTCTTGTGCAGCAGCATAAAAGTGCACTTTTATGATGCAGGACTGACGTCACACCCGCTTACCACCCTGGAGTCCCACCAGGGGGCCCACCATGGCGTAACACCATGGCGGCTTCATCAGTTGGTGATGAAAACTCGCATGAGAGTTCTTTATCAAGGAGGTCGGGGGATCGAGTCCCGGCATCAACAACCTATCAGCCCTGTTGTGGGGCCAAAGATGGGTTGTGGTGTACGGGTCGCGGCCCTGATAAAGTCGTCATAGTGTGACATCATGGTGGACCCCCTGTGTGACGATCCAAATAATGCTCGAAATATTTTAAGTATTCCCCGATGATGAGAACGCAAGGCAATACAATTTTATGTGCTAAAATTTTTTCGAGTTTTCTTTATTATTTGATTTTATTAATTAAGATATCATTGGGGTGCCAATAGCCAAATATATTTTAATTATATCTATGTTGTTATTGTGGGTTGTTATTATCAAATGTGGACTGATTTGAGTTTGATTAAGTTTGTTGGCATGCGTTGGCTAGGTAATGTGCTGGTTTATACACTTGACACATGGAATAAAGTGTTATGGCTGGTGGTGTGGTTTGGGCTTAGTTTGTTGGCACCCAGATCGGTGCATTGATGTTGCTTGGTTCCATATTTGTCGCTAGGCGCTTACTGTTGTTAATAAGATAGGCCCGAGCCTTCTCGTTTCCCGCACTTCCATCTTTGCCCTATTTCCGTCTTTGTTACTCCCGGTTACTTCTTCCCGGCTTCTTCTTCCTCTTCCCAACTGTTGCTCCTCTTCTCTTCTCTTTCTCTCTTCCTCTTGGTAGCTGTTGCTACCATTGGTGTGGTGCAGTGCCTATTGTGCAGTTGTTTCTGTGTCGATGTTCCCGTCTCGCTGCTCTGTGCTGCTACATCTGTGTCGTGGATCATGTGCCCGTGCTCTGCTACTATCTCCTGCAAGCTCTCTCCCTTCCTCTCTTTCTTCTGTGTTGTGCTGCTACTTTCTGTGTCGTTCCATCTTCCAGAGTCGCTGGATTAGGGCTTTTTTGGCTGCTGGTTTTGAGCTACTGTTGTTGTTGCTTTTTTCCCCTGCCTCTTACACTTCTTCTTCAATGTCTCCTCCGGGGATTTTGAAAGAATTTCGTGGAACCTCAGCGCATCCAAGTAGGATCGGTTGTGAAGCACCATCTTCCTCCTCCCGCTGTAAGAATGATTTTCTCCTCTCTTTGTTACTTCTTCTATTTGCTGCCTTGATGTTATAAAATTGATGTCTGCCCTCTATGTTGGCCAACCATTAGTATTAATTTTGCTATTTTGTTTTGGGGTTGTTTTTACTACTTTTTAGTGGTTGTTTTCACTTTTAGAAGTTGGTAGTTTTCGTTGGTTATTTTATTGTTGAGATACTTCGTTTTGGTGGCTGTTTTTAGGACTGTTTGGAAGGAGCAATTGCTCTTTTCGGTTACTAGTTTGCCTAGCCATTTTTGGGCTACTTTGCAACTATTTCTTTTGTTGTATATGTCATGGACAGACGCATTAGGGGCTGATTTTGGGAATTAATAGCGTACTCATATTACTTTTGAGTTGTTTTGGGTTAAGGAAGGATATGTGAACTCATTTTAAGAAAGGGAGGTATTTTGGGGCTTTATGTTAGCTTTTGTTGAGCTGATTTCGTGTTGTTTAGATGCTAATTTTGTGTTGTTTAGCGGCTTATTTTGTGTTGTTTAGCGGCTTATTTTGTGTTGTTTAGCGGCTTATTTTGTGTTGGCAGTCTTGTTTGAGGGCTGAGTTTGGGTTGGATAGCAAGTATAAATATAAGAGTTTTATTTTTGCCGCTTATTTGAGTTGGCTTTCGTATTTTGACGGATTTAAACGTTTTTTACTAAATCTTTTAAACACCAACGTTGCGAATATTAAGTGACGTAACCCAGTTAAAGTGCGTATTATTTCAGCGGTTTCCGAGGCTGCGAGTTCAGAGGATGGCGTCGCAAAATAAGCGTGGCGATGGAGCCAAAGAAAATTTAGGAAAAGAAAAGATGTTGGTGAGTTTCTGATTTCTTGAATTATGTTTATTTCAAGTACTTTTCATAATTCTTGTTTTAATTATTGAAAGATAACACTGCATATGCATATGAGTTTAAACTCAATGATATATCGCTATAAAATACATGTGGGTGAGGGAAAAATAAAAGTGATACAATATTCTGAGGGAAAATTTATATTTCAAAACACCTGCTTTTCAAATACGACAAGATAATAAATTAATAAAACTCTGCATAAGGAAATGTTAAGAATTGAATCATATGATGTAGATGTTTTCTACTGATGGATTCACCAGTAGGGGTTTGCCTACATTTTTCCTCTAAAGGGGTGGTGCCCAATTCAAGTTGCATGTCTTAATATTTTCTACTTTATGTAACTAAACATCAAAGGAGGATCAGGAAACATTGAAAATTTTGAGAGCAAATACTGAAATATTAATTTATTGTGATGTATGCATATTGTTATCTATCATTGTCTGTATGTATATCAGTTCACGAAATACTTTGCTCACATAGTCATATGTTTATGACTAACCCATTGTGAACCCCATTTTTTTAGGCAACATGGCGTCAGCAAGTGCACCGCAAAGAGTTCCCCGGACAGAGGAAGCAAAGCGGAAGCGCGCTGGGGATTTAGCAAAGGTATGGCTCAAGATTTTTATCGGGATTGAGAAAGCTCAAAAAAATCATAAAGCGACCTGCGAGGATTATGAGTGCGCTTTTTTTAATGACTATAGCTAGATTTCTTATTCAATGTAATTTCCATCTGTAAGTAAATGTATATAACTGGAATAAAATGTAGTGTTATGTTTTTTTGTACTATGGATCTTTATCCTTTACTGCGACACTTTTATTGAAACTACGCTCGATTCTTGAATCATTTGGGAAGACCAAAATAAAGTTCTTCACACCCTGGTGGGACTCCATGGTGGTAGGCGGGTGTGACGTCGGTGCTGCATCAACGTTCCTGCTCATTTTTGGGTTGGGTTGTTTCCATTGTTGTCTATCTTATTAACATGCAGCCTTCCACTTTTCATTAGGGCCAGAGTCCTGAAAAGTGTTTTTACTCTCGACCCTCACGTAATCATGTTACACTCATCTTCGTGTTTTTGGTTGTTGATGTTATGTTCTACTCTCTCCACGTGAGCATACCAAGCTCTCTGCTCGGTCTGTTTCTTGTGCCTTTCTTGGATACAGTATTGAGCACAAGAATTATCGATGTTATGACCTCATTGCATGTCGACTTCGCATCTCACGTGATGTCAGTTTTGACGAGTCTCACCATTTCTTCGTGTCCTCTGTCCCTTCTACCTCACATTTATCTGTTACTCTCTCTGACATGCAGTTTCTCACTCTTTCTATCTCCTCGTCTTATGTATCCTAACACTCATATGTTACTCCCTCTGATGTCCAGTATCCCACACCTCTCATCTTTTCGCCTCATGTATCCTCTCCTCTGGTATGTCCACCTCCACTTCCCTTGTCGTAGTCTACTCTATCAACTCTTCTTTCCCTTTCATAATCTACTTTGTCATCTCCTCACTCCTCTACTCCGCCACACAGTTCTCCCTCTGATGAGTTGTCTACTTGGGACAGTGTCCCTCCTCTTCCATATCATTATACTCGTGGTCCACCTCGTATTTCTTCGCCGCCAGCGCCCCCAGCCTCAGTTTCTGCCTCCTCCAATGAGTGCCTTATAGATGATTCTCTAGCGCGTCGTTACCCAATTCATGAGAGACACCCTCCTGACCGCCTTAGCCTTGCAACCCTACCATAGGACCTGTCTGCCCTTTCTACTACTGTCTGCGGCACTCCAGAGTCGACTTCCTATCATAAGACTGCCTAGATATCTGAGTGGCAGGTTGTCAATGTTGCTGAGTTGGAGGCACTCGAGCACACCCCTACCTGGGAGTTTGTTCCTCTTCCACTCGGCGTTGTTCCTATAACTTGCAAGTGGGTCTTCAAGGTCAAGACTCGCTCTGATGGTTCTATGGAGAGGAACAAGGCTCGGCATGTGGCTCGTGGTTTTCAGCAGGAGTAAGGAAGTGACTACAACGAGACCTTTGCTCTAGTCGCTCACATGACTACGGTTCGTACTCTTATTGCAGCTGCGGTTGTTCGTCATTGGTCTCTGTCTCAGCTCAACGTGAAGAATTTTCTTCACGGTAATCTTCAGCAGGAGGTGTACATGATTCGTCCTCATAGTCTCTCCTCTCCTCCAGTCCTTGTTTGCCGCTTGAGGCGAGCTCATTATGAACTCAAGTAGACGCCCCATGCGTGGTTTGGATGTTTCAACTCAGTCATTACAGCCGCCGGTTTCAGCCAAATCCACATGATCCAGCTCTGTTTGTGCACTACTCCTATCATGGCAGGACTCTTTTGTTACTTTATGTGAATGATATGATTATTACTGATGATGATCCTTCTCATGTGACATTCGTCAAGTATCACCTTCAGCAGCAGTTTCAGATAACCAACCTTGGACAGCTGAGCTACTTCTTGGGTCTTGGGGTTAGCTCTATAGACTATGATTTTTAGCTCTCTCAACAACATTACACATCAGATCTCTTGGCTCGGCTGCTCTCTCTGACTTTCGCATAGTGGACACCATTATGGAGCCTCACCTTCAGCTATGTCCGGATGATGGGGTTCCACTCTCTGATCCTACTCGCTACGGCCACCTTATTGGGAGTCTCGTTTAACTCACCATTACTCGGTCAGACATTACCATGATGTTCATGTGTTGAGCTAGTTTGTTAGTGTGCCTACCTCGGTGCATTACGGTCACCTGTTGTGGCTTCTGCGCTATCTCCGGGCGACGACTTCTTGCGGTCTCTTTTTCTCCAGCGGAAGTTCTCTACAGCTTTATGCTTGCTCGGATACTACCTGGGCTAGTAATCATGTTGATCGTCACTTTGTCACTGGTTTCTGTCTGTTCTTAGGTTCTTCACTTGTTGCATAGAAGTCTAAGAAACAGACTAATATTTCTCGTTTCAGCACTGAGGCAGAGCTTCGGTCCATAGCTACCACCGCTGAGGATATTATTTGGCTATGTTGGCATCTTGAGGACCTTGGTCTATCTTCTTAAGATCTCACTTCACTCTACTGTGATAACACATTAACACCGTCGTCATTTAGATTAATATAAAATCAGTGAAACACTCACTCTCCAAGCATATCGGTGTGGATGCTTTCTTCCTACGTGAGCAATATGGTCGTGGCACTCTTGCTTCTTTGTTCCTTCTGAGAACCAGATTGCAGATTTGATGACTAAGCCGCAAACGCGGGCCCAGCATGCCCATCTATTATCCAAACTCTCGGTGTATGATCCACCGTGAGTTTGAGGGGGGTGTTAGATATACTGTACATTCTTATGATAAACTTAGCTTAGGCTCACCTTGGGTGTTGTGAGCACCCTCTCTTGTAAATGTATATATATATACTCTATTGTTATTATGAATAGTGCATTGAATCATTTCATTCTATCACAATCGACCCCCACCTACGTCACCATGGAATTTGTCGAAAAAGTGTCAAGTGGGGAGCTTAGCCCAGCAAGCTCCAAGACCAAAATGAGATCATGTGACAACTTAAGTTTTACCTCCACCATACTCGACAATGGATGAGAGTATAATCCAACAAATGTCGTCAACGCCTGCAGCTCGATATGGGCGGCTTGGTGTTCATGAAGCTACACCTACATCGCTAGATGGTGGTCCAATAAGGACCACCATAAGTTCTTAGCACTTTATTATGACCCCTTTTGATGAAGGACACCCAGCGGACGGCCACTCGGCGGATGGAGATCCCGACGAGCTTGGGATCATGTGGCTGGAGCGCATCGACCCGCTATGGAGGCCACAATCCATTTAACTACCGTTATTTTATTTCTGTTCTGTTTTAAATTCGGTGTGTTGATAGCTTGTATTGTTTATTTGGACTTTATGTTTTGGTGTGTTGTTAGCCCTCCTCATAGTATAAGAGGAAGGATGTTATGTTGTTTTGGGATCATTGAATGAATGAAGGATTTTTGAAACCCTAAGCTGCAACCCCCCTCACTTCTCCGCGCGAGAAGTTACGAACCGGAAGGTTCCGCCACTGCCTCCCCCCACCCGAGCGTAAGATCGCCGGACCGGAAGGTCCTTTCTCACGGCTACTAAGTCACATTTCCTAATGTCGCTCACATCAATGTGGTGGTTTTCCATCGGCTAACACCCCAAAATCCGCACGCACATAATTTTCAATGTCTCCTAGCTCAAGGAAGTGACAGGTGATAACACCATGCAAACCTCAACTCTAGTGAACCTGGCAATCGACTTCATTTTCCCATATGATTGGGAGATTCTTGAACAAATGTGAGCCATGCGGAGACAATAGAACAAAATGGGTTCCAATATAGTAAAAACACCAACTGTCACAGATGCTACATGGGTTGATCTTGATGAGTACATGCTTTTGTTCCCTAACTTCTACTTTAAACCTATGTTGCTAAAGACGTGTCTAAGGCTCAAGGCTTACCAGGCTCAAGAGATTGCGCCTTCGTGCGCCTTATTTACGCCTTTAGAACATAAAAAGGCACTCATTAGTGAAATTTTGTTATAATATTTTTTTCAAAAATAAATAAAAAAATATTGTAAGAACTCATAATAATTGATTGATTTGGTGTTTGTGAAAAATAATTGTGCATTGAGACTTAGATATGATGCAAATGATTACATTAATTCTTATTTTTAAGAGAAACGATAGCAATGAATAATTAATTAGTAGAATAGATGTAGAATTTGATCGAAGAAATAAAATGATGTTTGATGCTGATTATTTAAAATAAATGCGGTTGCGCCTTCCCTTCGTCAGGCGCGGCCCTGCACCTTGAGTCATGTGCCTATGCTCCACGACCTCTTTGGCCTTTGCGCCTTGGTGCGCCTTGCGCCTTTAATAACTAAGTTTTGAAGACAAAGAAAGTTTTCCAGAGGGAGGTATTATTAATGAAGGGACCCAACAGCGAGGCACTGAATTAGGGTTGGCAGGGTTGTTCTCGACAACTGAAGAGCACGAACAATACCACAAAGTGATCGCGAATTCTGCTTATGTTATTTCATTATAACTGAAATACTTGTACTTCCATTTTTCAGATAATTCTATTCATATGTTTAATCGCAGACTTGGTTAAGGGAACAAGGACTACATATAATCTCCTTGTATATGTCGGAGAAATATCTAGGATGAATGGAAATTGAGCCATAGGCTGAACCAAGAGTTTTCTCTCACAAGGGTTTCTCCTCTCCATGGTGTGGCTAAATCTTTCCTCCCCATCTTACTTTCTCTTTCTTCCTCATGTTATCGATCTTATCGTAATTGTAAAACATACCAGTTGGACCACGAAAGATAACCAAAACAAATTCAAGAAACTTGTTTAGTCCCGACGATATCAAACTTTTGAAGGTAGAATATTCAACAAGGTTGGAGGTAGTTACCAAAAGAAAACATTATAAACCCTTGGGGATATTAAACATGAGAAAAACACAAAAGAGATGCAACAAGACAAACCTGGCGCACAGAAAAAAGACGAAAAGCACGATCCTGCCCGGCTGATAATATGGACCGGCCATTCTTGTAAAATCTGAAGAATTAAAATAGACAATCAATTCTATATTTCATAAATTTGTAGAGTTGTACACAAATAAAACAGAGAAAATACAAGTTCATTAATATTTAAGTTAGAGTAAATGCTTTAAGTAGACCAAACATCCAACATTTAATACATCCTGTGGTTAAATAATTTATACCATTCTCTGTCAATGCCCAAACCATGCATGGATTAAGAAAACAACTGCTGCAAACTTCTCATCATTAGCAAGTAATCTAATGGCAGATAATGAATAAGTAAATACTGCATTGGCCATTGCCTCTATGTTGTTAACTGATTGAAAAAGCTATCATAAATGAATGGAAGAATGACAAGCAAAAAGTATGTATAATCCATTTGCTATTTATATGTTCATGAACATGATCATTTGTAGTTCAACATGTGGCATCCTATGAGTTCAATGAAAAACCTTACTCGAATGAATCATCTTGAGTTTGTATTATATTTTAAAAATGAATTGTAATAGACAATAAATAGACCGAATTAATTGATGGTTAAATTCAACAACCTTATAAATTTGCTTCTACAAAACATTTGCATTTTATGGAGCTAAAAAACAAACCTACCGAATGGAATTAAACAATATTTATGTTAGAAGATTAATTAACTATGTAACTTCAACATAAAACCTGCTAAACTACATTATAGCTTCCATAGGTCAAACCTCTACTTAAATTCAAATCTCAAGTAGAGGGAAAAAAACTTGAAGATCAAAAAGGTTGAGCAATGTTGGACCGTAATAAAAAGACAAGAAAACAAGATTGACCAAAGCAATACTATGCATTACATAAACAATAACTTTTAAGAAAATGCAGATCATAATTAGACACCAAAATATAGTAGCATACCAGCATGTAATTTAACGATCATTAATAAAACAAGGTTGGAAACTGTTACGGGCTCGGGATTGCGAGCATGTGCACCGGGGAAGAGGAGGGAAGTCCTCAAGGGAGGAGGAGGAGGGATTCCGGCAAGCTATGGCGGCGGTGGCTTGTGGTGTGCGAATCGGCGGAGGCGGCCTGCAGGATTCGCGAATCGGGGAAGGCGGCACAATGGAAATTGCGGGTTTCGCGATTTGCAGAAGGCGTCGTCGGCTAGGGCAAACCGGCGGGATAAAGGCACGGTAGAGAGAGAGAGAGAGAGTTTAGAAAACAAAATATGAAAATACTCTTTGTTTCCCTTGTTTTGGTCACACGCACACACATATGCATAGTTCATAAAAGTGTCCCCTCCTTAGGCTTAGACACGGAGGATCGATTACGCATACAAAAATATAAAGTAGACTAGATAAATAGTTCGCAACATGCGCGACCAAGGCGGGACCGTAACATCCCCCCCTTCCCGACGACAAACTTGCCCTCAAGCTTGGTTTGTAGTAAAGGTGGGCGTCGGATCTCTCGTGTCAGTGTCAGCATCCCGTTCAGAAGCCGAGTCTTCGACCTCCAACTAGAAGAGGCGTTTGCAGCGATGTCCACGGAAAAAGGGCTCGTCGCAGTTGTAACAGAGGCCCTTGGCACAACGGTCATACATCTCCTATGGCGACAGTCGTTGAATGGTAGTTGGGCGGTCGGCGTCGCAGTCTGGGGCGAGGAGACTGGTTGTGGTCGATGTCAGAGGCCGCGGAGGACGCTTGGACCCCTTAGTGTCCTAGTGATGTAGATGAGGGTGGTCCAAAAGAAAACACTTCTCGCAAATGCGAGCCAAACTCATTGCAGTGGTCAGATCTGCGGGTGCCTGAAATTCTACGTCCATGCGGAGGCGCTCATGGAGTCCCGCCGTGAAGATGGACACTTGCTGTGTCGGAAGAACGATGGTAGTGTGGGCCAGGAGGACTTGAAACTGTTCAAGGTACTCGTCGATCGGACCAGTCTGTCGGATGGAAATGAGATCCCCCAAGGGATTGCTGTGGAGGGGTGGCCCGAAACGGAGGGTGCAGTTCACCTTGAAATATTCCCAATAAAGGAGTGGTTTCTCCCGTTGCAGTTGGGAAAACCAAAGTTGTGCGGGGCCCATCAGCTGAAAGGCAGCAATGCTGAGTCACTTGTCCCAAGGGGTGCGCTGGTGGGCGAAGAACTGCTCGCAACGAGAGAACAAAGCTAAGGGGTCTTCGTGGCAGTCGAATATTGGAAAATCCAGCCGCAAGTATTGTGGCACCCCGTTGTCGTCATGCCGTGAGGGACAAAATTCTGGCAGGGTTGGCGGAATCGGCGCTTCACTGGAGGAACCCATGGCCGGTTGGGCCGATCGGTTTGTCGCTAGTTGGGTGGTGACGGTAGCAATGAGAGCATTGTTGTTATCTGTGAGGAGATTGGTGAGGGACTCGAAGATTTGCGAGAGGGAAGGCTGGTCAGCCATTGCGTGAGGCAGAGGTGGTGGGTTAGCGGCGTCGAAGGGAATGGAGGTAAAAGGTGCTGGTGGCGGAAGTAGTCCGGTAGATGCGGCGAGCAAGGGGCCCCCGTCGAGGGAGGAGATGAGAATGATGCGCGGGGAAGAGGGGTTGGCGGTGAGCGGTCGGTGCAAAGCCGGGTCCTAAGGGTTTGACTGGGTGGAAGGGTCGTGCGGGCAGGAGGAGGTCGGGGAGGTGCTGGATGGGCCGCAGCTGGTCGGGAAGGGGTCGTGCGGGCCGCAGCTGGCCGGGAAGGGGCCGTGCGGGCCGGAGGAGGTCGGGACGGCGCTGTGCGGGCCGGAGTTGGTCGGGGCGGAGCTCGGTCGGGGCAGATCTGGCGTGTTGGCGGCGGGGAGGAGCGTTCCCTCTGATACCAAGTTGTTACGTGCTCGAGATTGCGAGCGTGTGCACCGGGGAAGAGGAGGGAAGTCCTCAATGAACGAGGAGGGATTCCGGCGAGCTATGGCGGCGGCGACTTGCGGCGTGCAAATCGGCAAAGGCGGCCTGCGGGATTCGCGAATCGGGGAAAGCGGCATAGTGGAAATCGCGGGTTTCGCGATTTGCGGAAGGCGTCGTCGGCTAGGGCAAACCGGTGGGATAAAGGCACGGTAGAGAGAGAGTTTAGAAAACAAAATACGAAAATACTCTTTGCTTCTCTTGTTTTGGCCACACACATATAAATAGTTCATAAAAGTGCCCCCTCCTTGGGCTTAGACACGGAGGATCGATTACGCATACAAAAATATAAATTAAACTAGATAAAAAGTTCGCGACATGCAGGACCAAGGCGGGACCAAGGCGGGACCGTAACAGAAACATTGACTAGTTAAGATATTATGTGCATAAACGCAACATCAAACATCATCAGTAACATAATAAATGACCAAATCTTATGATCAACATTTGTCCTGAAATATTAGAACCAGGATATTTCTTATCTAGCCATTTTGCACCCTCTTAGTCCACAAAATTTCAACAAAAATATTTATCAACCACTCTAACACAATATTTCACATAATTTTCCACGTCTCAATAGATATCTCACTGGAACAAAAAGTTATACTTTTATGCATTTTATTCAAATCTAAATTCATCAACTCTTCTTAGGTCAATCTATAATATATCTCACAATTCTGTTAATTAGGTTCTTTCAAAATAACTTCTTCTTTGCAGCACTTATTTATAGCTTCTCAAAATGGCATTTCATCTCTCTATCTTCATATTTAATTACGATTCTATTATCATCCCTTTTAATGTGTCTAGCTTGATTTGAGCCACTATATTTCTTGGATCAATCTATCATATACCTCATTATTTTGTTCATTGAGTTCTTCCAAAATAATTTCTTTGAAACTCTAATTCAATAGCTTTCCCAAAATGGCATTTTCATCCTTGCTTGATATCTCTCTGATTAATTAAGATATTATTTTCATCACAACTAATGCATCTAACATGATCGAAGTCTCTGGATCTCTTGTTGTACGGATTATTTTTATACATACATATGTGTGTCTATATATATATATATATATTATATATATATATATATATATATATATATATATATATATATATATATATATATATATATATATATATATATATATATATATACATATATATATATGATGCGGAGAGAACTCCAATCCTATGATGTGGGACTAAATAGAGATTTACATGGGTCCCAAGAGTGGGCTTTTATCAATTTTCCTTAACACTCCCCAACAAGCTGGAGCATACAAGTCGTAGGCACCAAGCTTGGGTAAGAAGTGATAATATAACGGCCGAGAGAGGGCTTTAGTCAGAATGTCAGCAACTTGTCCAGTAGCGGGAACATGCTCCAACGCTAACTTCTTTGAGTGAACTTTTTCTCGAACGAAGTGATAGTCACCTTCAATATGCTTTGTTCGTTCATGGAATATGAGATTCTTGGCAATATGTATAGCAGCTTGACTGTCACAAAATAAGGTCGTCGGAGATGAGAGTTTTAGTCTCAAATCATTTAGAAAACTTTCAAGCCAGGTTAGCTCAGAAACAACCGTTGTCATAGCACGGTACTCGACCTCAGCAGACGAGCGAGCAACAACAGTCTGCTTCTTGTTACGCCGGGTAATAAGATGTCCAAGAAAGTATGTACAAAAACCAGTTGTGGAACGCCTATTATCAAGAGAACTCGCGTATTAAGCGTCAGAATACGCAACAAGAGATAGAAAGGTAGATGGTTTGTAAACGAGTCCATGTCCCGGAGCAGTCTTCAAATATCGGAGAATACGCTTGACTGCTTGAAGATGAGATGTCTGAGGAGCATGCATAAATCGGCTCACAACCCCCCATAGCGAATGAGATATCAGGTCGTCTAACTGTAAGATAAATCAACTTCTCCATCAAGCGTCGATAGTACTCTGAATTTGTAAGTGTTAGAAAATAGTAAAAAGATATGTAAAAGCCCATTGTAAAGGCTCATTTATAAGCCCATGTGTGTCTTATGTTTTGTCCCACATTGTATTTTTTGGGACCTCTCTTTCTTTCTACCTATATATATGTACTCAAACTTGAAGGTTAATACATGAAATACAACTCACAGGTTTCATTGCTCTCTTTTCTACATGGTATCATAGCAAGTCGGTCCAGCCTATTCTCTTCTAACCGCCTGCTCCTCCTGATTACCGGGCGGCTTGTTCTCCTGCTTAAACCGCAGTGTCTTGCGGCCTGCTCCCTTTCTAACCGCAGCTTCCCGCGCGGTTAAGTTTTCTAGCCACTCCTCTCACTCTCTCCTCTTCTCTCGTGGCTTCCACTTCTCCTCCCCCCCCCCCTTTTATAATTTTCTCGGTCTGGTGGGGCACTCTTAATCTAACCGCGCGGTTTCTTCCCGGTTACCCGCTTCCTGTCTATCTGTCGCGGTCTCTCTGTCTACCCGACTTCTCGCCTTTCTCCTCTCTTCTCGCGCAACTTTTTCTCTTAGTCTCTACGTCTTCTATTGTTTGTTGCGGCTTCCCTAACCGCTGCCTGCTCCTGCATCTTGGTCGCGGCATCTCTCCTTGTCGTTGGTGTGCTCATTGTGACCGTGCGGTCTCCTTTGCTTAGTCCCTACGGTTTTCCCCCTGCGGCTTCCCTACCTGCTGTGGTTTCCCCTATCATTGCGTCTTCTCGCGCGGGTTCTTCTTTGCTTGTTCGATGCGGCTTCTCTACCCGCAGCGGGCTCCGCATCTAGGTCGCGGTCTCTTGTCACTGGTGTTTTGACACCGAGACCGTGCGGCTTCTCCTGTTCTCTTGTACAGGGACTTCTCTTCTCTAATCGCTCCGGGGTTTTGGGTTGTGGTCTGCCTCTAACTGTCCGGTCTAGTGTCTGTTTTTTCTGGCCTCTGTTGCTTTCAGACCGATGCGGCTTCTGTCTTCCCCCTGCAGCTAGGCTTCTTCTGGCGGCTAGGCCTTCTTGGTCTCCTTGTTGCGGTTTCATGGGTTCCACTTCTGCCTCCGTCGAGTCCGTTGCGGATTCGCCTCTGCCACCTCGGGTTGCCACTTCTGCTACTGATCTTCGGGATGAACTCCGGATTACCACCATATTTCTCACCGGCAAACGAAACTGTGGAATGGGTTCATTCAGTACGGCGGGTGCTCCAGACGAAAGGACTTCTTCATCACTTGACCCAGGCTACTCCAGACCCTCCCACTGATGAGTGGCTTCGTGATGACGGACTGTGTGCAATCCTGGCTTCTCAACTCTATGGATACCGAGCCTTACAGGATGGTCATGTATCATGACACGGTTAAGTCCATGTGGGAGGAACTTCATTCCTTCTATTCTGGCCAAAAAAGCCTCCAACATTTGTTTGATATCATCACTGATCATCAATCCCTTGATCCCGGGATGCCAGGCGATATGACTTCTTTCGTTGTCAAGTCCAAGACCCTTATTGAGTCTTGGATACAACGCCATCCTTCTACTACAGATCTGGTGGCCCAACGGGCACAAAAAGAGGTTGTCGGGATTGTCATGATGATGGCAGGGGTCCCTTCTCATTTGCATAGTATTCGAGCTCACATCCTCTCCTCTGCCACTACTCCATCTCTCTCAGATGTCTGCTCAATGCTTCTGAAGGTCACCCCGCCGCCCGAGGCTCCTATGCCTCCCTCTCCAGCTCTTTTACAGCCCACCACATTACTTCCCAAAAGCCGCCGCAATACTTGGCATCCCCTCATCCCAAGTTCATCACTATGGCTAATGGTGAATCCATCTCTGTCTCAGGAGTTGCTGATATCCATCTTACACCCAACCTCTCCTTAACCTCGATTCTGCATGTTCTGGACTCCCCGTTTAACTTACTTTCTGTTAGCTGACTTATGCAGGATCTTGATTGTCATGTTACATTCTCATCATCTTTCTTTATTGTGCAGGATCGGCAAACGCGGAGTATTATTGGTAGCGGGCGGCTGTCGCATGGGCTCTATCTTCTTGATGTTCTTCCATCTGCTCTTTCTATCGTCACCTCGGTTGAGTGGCATCGTAGTCTCGGGCATGCTCCCCTCCAGATTCTCAAGCAACGCTCTTCTGGATATCTCCTTGAATGAGTTTACTTGTGAATCTTGTCTCTTTGGTAAACATCGAGTTTCCTTTAGTCTTGTTTGTCATCGGAGTACTACTCATTTATCTATTGCTCATTCTGATATTTACGGCTCTTATAAAGTGTCTATTGTATTTAGGTACCGCTACTTTGTAACGTTATTGATGATTACTCTCGTGTCACATTGTTATATTTACTGCGGGATCGTACTGAACTCACTTTTATATTTCGTACGTTCATTAATGAACTTCGTACTCAGTTCTCTTCTCCGCTTAAAATCATTTGAACTAATAATGCGCGAGAATATACGAGTCGAACGTTCGCCACAATTTATGCTGAGTTTGGAAATTATACATCAAACATCTTATGCTTACACTCCTCGGCAAAATGGTGTGGCTGAACGCAAAAATCGTCATCTTCTTGATGTTGCTCGATCCTTAATACTTCAAATGCAAGTACCCATCGAATACTGGAAATTTGCAGTGTCGGTTGCACGTCATCTCATCAACCACCTGCTTTCCTCCGTTCTCCACTTCGCCACTCTGTTTAGCCTCCTCTTTCCTTTTGAATCTCTATTTCCTCTCGCACCTCGGGTGTTTGGGTGTGCCTTCTATTTCCATAACCTTTGTCCACCTACAGATAAATTTGCCCCTCGTGCAACCAAATGTATGTTCGTGGGGTGGGGTACTCTCGCACTCAAAAAGGGTATGTCTGTTACTCTCCAGTCGACCGGAAAGTGGTTGTTTCAGCTGATGTTACTTTCCTGGAAGACCAACCCTTTCCATACCTCCCTCAGTGCAACTTATGCCTCGTCCTACAATCCCAGTCACGACTTCTCTACATCCGCTTCTTCCAACACCCCACGCGGCACCACCACCACCCAAACCACCTCTCATTCGTGTCTACACTCGTCGTAGTCCGAACTCCGGAGCCCAACCACTGCTACCGTCTACCAGTATTATCTCACTGCCAGCTGATCCCACCTCCGCTTCTACGGCTCATCTGCTTGCAAACTACATTTCGTTACATCGGCTCTCTCCTCCTCTGCTCAAATTTGTTATTGTTATTTCCTCTATTTCTCTTCCTAACACTGTGCAGGAAGCTCTTCAACACTCTGCGTGGCGTGCGACAATGGAGGCTGAGATGTCAGCCCTTTGGGCTAATCACACTTGGGATCTGGTACCTCTTCCTTCCGCTCAGTCCTGTGTTAACTGTAAATGGATCTTGGTCATTAAACATGCTCTTGATGGGACAATCAAACGCCTCAAAGCCCATCTTGTGGCTCGTGGGTTCACTCAGCAACAGGGCTTGGTTTGAAAATTTTAGCAAGGTTGCTCGTGATATTGGCTTTCAGTGAAGCTCGGCTGACTTCTCCCTTTTTACTCGTCATCAATCAACAGAGACTGTCATACTCTTAGTCTACGTGGATGATATTATGATAACTGGGATTGACTCCACTGGGATACAATAGATCAAACAACACATAAACTCTGTCTTCAAAACAAAAGATCTGGGAAATCTTTGATACTTCATTGGACTTGAGGTTGCTCGTCGACCTGATGGTCTGGTCCTATCTCAACGGAAATATTATCTTGACCTTCTTCGGGATGCTGGTTATTCCAGATGTAAACCTGCGGAACACCTATGGATGTCAACCACAAGCTAAGTGCTCATGAAACAGAATCAAATTCTATACTTACAAATCCTGAATATTATCAGCGCCTTGTAGGAAAACGGATATACCTAACAGTTACAATGCCTGATATCTATTTTGTTGTTGGAGTGGTTAGTCGCTTTATGCATTCACCAAGAAGCTCTCATCTATAGGATGATGTCGAACGCATCCTCGGGTACTTGAAAGCTGCCCCGGGACGAGGGTTGGTATACAAGTCATCCTTCACTTTATCTTTTGTCGCATACACTGATGTTGATTATGCGTGCTCGCTAGATGATCGACAATCCACCACTGGTTTTTGTACCTACTTTGTAGGAAATCTCATCACATGGCGTAGCAAGAAGCAATCGATTGTTGCTCGCTCTTCTGCCGAAGTCGAGTATCATGCAATGGTTGCTGTCGTTTCTGAACTTACTTGGTTGGAGAGCCTTCTTTGTGATTTGGCTGCTGGAGGAGAGCAGGAGCGGAATTTCCTGGGACCTCAGATGGCGGAGTAACCATGAGCAGCATAGAACAGACATTAGGGAAAGAATCTGAGCCCGGACACTGTGAAGATGAGGAGGAACACGAGTCATCATCATAGCAATCACAACAACTTCCTTTTGTGCTCATTGTGTAGTGCGGTCCGTGGAGGGAGGTCGATGTTGTATCTAGGTGGAGATGTTGTATTCAGGCCTCCACCAGAGTTTTGGCTTTGGCAACGAAGGAGGTCAAATCGCATGTTGCGCCGGGGTCCAGTGTTTGAAGCGCGGAGATGATGTCAAATAAATGCAGTAAGCGGTCTTTGCCAAAATAGAGAGTGAATCTCCTCTCACATCGTCTTGACCGTCTCATGATACATGGCCATGTGTATGGCTCGGTGTCCAGAGAATTGAGGATCCAAGATTGGACCCGGCTGTCATCACAGAGCCATTCGTCGGTGGGAGCAAGGGGAACGTCCCGAGTAAGATGATGAAAAAGACCTTTAGTTTGTAGAACCCAACGAACAGAATGCACCTATTCCACAAAGTTATTGATGTAGACTCAAATTAGGTTTGAGAAATTAACTATTTTTATATCAAATATTTTGTTTTGTTATAAAATAAAATTATGATTTTGAAATAAAAACACAAAAAAAAATTTTGAAAGGTGAGCCGAATTGGCCAACTCAAGTGTTGCGCGCATAATTTACGCTCGTTGAAATGAACTTTAATAAAATCGTTGAGTTTCTCTAGAGACGGATCTCTTAAGCGCTCCCGAGTTGAATATTTCGCGAGACTTACACATTCACAAGTCAAAGCTCAATAACAATTTATGAAATAACGGTAATTAAAGTAGATCGAACGTTCGAGGCAAGCTTGCAATATTTAATTGAGTCGCATAAAAACTACTTTGATAAACGAAGCAACGAAAGAGGAGTGCTACCCATGCTAGATGTGACTCTACTAACTCCAACAGTGAAACTTGACGGGTTGTCCTCTCAGAAGTTTGCTGACAGCGGGCTAGGACAGGGACTGGCCGGCCTTCGAAAGGACTGAACAGGGAAAAAAAACAAGACGTCGGAGTAAGTTGTTGTCGCCGACGACGGTCTGATGGGAGGACTGATCTCCGGCGGGACAGGATTCAGGGATGCGGCTCTGACAAAGGCGGACGACAAAAGCTTGCACAGGCGGCAAGGGCTTGCTGGGACTCGCCTGGAACGGGGAAGGAAACAGACGGAGGGCGGCTGTCGGAGGAGGCCGCTTCACCTGTGCTGGAGTCGTCGCTGAACTGGACGGATGGCGGTGGCAGAGGATCGGGGCCGGCAACGGAGGGAAAAAACGATAGGATTCGTTTTCCCTCTATATTTTTCGGTGTCCCTCAATCGGGAATAGTGTTTTTTTCTTTTATAACCCGTGAATAGGCTATTTTCGTTTTTATTTCTTCCAAAAATTTTACTTCTTCCAAATCTGATACGGTTATTACCTTTTCTCAATTTATTTCCAAAATAGATTGGAGGCTGACTTTCCAAATGACTGGTTCCAATGAATTTTTATTAGCTTCGGTAAATAAGTAAAGCTATTTTTTTCTTATTCCTGGGTTTAATTTTATGCATTTTTCTAAGTAAATTAAGTTTGCCTCTTACGTCCTAACTATTCAAATTACCGAACTATTTTATTTAGGATCCCACCGGGTGTCAAACCGATGAGCCAGGACTAGAAATAGCAGTGATGCATGAGAATAAAATACAAAAAATGAAATAGCAAACAAATAAAAAGATAATTGTCGTGTGATGGAATCACGTGTCCTCAGGAGGGATGATGGATGCATCAGTTATGCTTCCGAAGAGGTGGTGATTCGAAGCTCATCACAGACTTCAGGAGAGGGAGCAGCAGCACGAGCGGGAAGGGAGTAAGCCGTCGTGGAGTCCATGTCAGCAAGAAGGGAGGGTGGCCTGGTAAAGTAGTAGGCAGTAAGGCAGGAGCCCGCAGCGGCAAGAAGAGAAGCACAGCGGGTAGAGGAGAACAGTCCGTGCGGCAAGTGGAGAGACAGTCCGCGCGACACCAGCGGTTAGAGAAGAACCAGTCCACATGACAACATAGCGGCAAGAGGAGAAGAAGTCCGCGGCAAACAGTCCGCAGGACAAGGTTGCAGAGAACAGTCACCAGCAGTCCACGTGACAAGAGCAGTCTGCGCGACAAGAGGAGCAGACCGCGCGGCAAGAGCAGACCGCGCAACAAGAGCAGGTCGACAAGAGCAGTCCGCGCCACAAGAGGGACAGACCGCGCGACAAGAGCTGTCCGCGCGACAAGAGATGCAGTCCGCGCGACAAGACAATTCTTCGCGATAGGAGGACTGCGAAGAGAGCAGTACAATTTAGCTAGCAGAGAAAAGAGGAGACTGCTGGGAGACCACGAGTAGCAGTGGAAAGAGACCGGAGCGGACTAAAGAGGAGTGGGGCCCAGAGAAATCCCTATAAAGGGAGAGAGACGGGGGTAGATGGGAGAGAAGGAGACAGGAAGGGGGATGCGGTTAGGAAAATCATAACCGTGCAAGTAAGCGAGCGGGCTGAGAGAAGGTGGAACCACGGAAGAAGAATTGCGGGTAGAGAAGAGAGACCGCAGGGTGCGGGTAGAGAAGAAAGCGAGCGTGCTGAGAGAAGGTGCAACCACGGAAGAAGAGTTGCGGGTAGACAGGAGGCCGGCGGTTAGAGAAAAACTATCCACAGAGAGCAGAAAAGAACCAAACAGATGACTCTGATACCATGTAGAGAGAAGCAGAATTTGAGAAAAATAATTCAAATTTAATTAATTTTCTCCAACTTGTACATTACATGTATACATACACTTATATATAAAGAGAAAAGTAGAGAGAACTTCAACCCTATGATGTAGGACAAAAGAGGGATTTACATGGGCCCCATGAGTGGGCTTTTATATTGGGCTTTTATCATTTTTTCTTAACATATATGATATTCCTTCTTATTATCAAATCTATGATACAGATCAGTTTAGCTTTCTGACTTGCATATAGGACTCGGTGTATTTCATTTTTTTCTTATTTCTATATTTCAACCCCTTTAACATTTGTCTGTTCCTCATCACTCCACAGCTAGTTCTCCTTATCAATACAAAAATTATTTAAGAACTATTTGGGGTGAATATTATGAAATAGCTTACTGAATTTTGGGAGGAAAGTCGTCCAAAGTACCAAAATAATGGGTCGTGACTCATGATGGTCACTGAAGCAGTTGTGTGCCACTTATTTGGAGTTGATTTTGAACATGGGTGAGCCCCCATGTTCAGCAGCAGCGGAGAGAAAAAAGGACCACTTTTTCTCCTAATAAACACACATTACTTTTGATGTCATGTGTAACATCCAAAATTTGCAGGTTGTGTTCTTTTAATTTCAGGAGCCGATCATCAGCGAAGTTGATCGAGTCATTGTCATGTCGAGGTAAAATTTTATTTCGGTCAATAGTGTGCGCGATAATCACTAAAGTAAATAAAGTTATTGGAATTTTTACTCCCCGTGATTTAGAGGTTCGCGGGAGTGTTTATGCTCGAAATGATAAGTGTCATAAAGAGCAATGGCATAATTGAAATTTTAAAATTAATTTATTAAACAAACACATATTTATACAACAACAATAATCAAGTCTTTATCCCACTATAGCGGGGTCAGCTATATGGATCTTTTGTCGCCATTGTGCCCAACCTTTTGTTATAATCTTACTAATGCCAAAGTACATCATGTATTTTCTTATAGTTTCATTCCAAGTCTTTTTTGGTCTACCCCTCCCTCGCTTAACATGCCTAGTG
Source organism: Platanthera guangdongensis (assembly GCA_039583875.1). Lineage (NCBI taxonomy): Eukaryota > Viridiplantae > Streptophyta > Magnoliopsida > Asparagales > Orchidaceae > Platanthera > Platanthera guangdongensis. The sequence goes on from CM077154.1 coordinate 154,194,600, forward strand.
ACTAGACTCTCACAATGCCTAACAGGTGCCTCTAATGGTCTTCTTTGTACGTGTCCAAACCATCTTAGACGAGCTTCTCGCATCTTCTCTGCAATTGGTGCTACTCCTATCTTATCCCCAATACATTCATTCCTAATTTTATTCAATCTCGTGTGTCCACACATCCACTTAAGCATTCTCATATCCGCAACTCCCATTTTTTGCTCATGTACACAATTCACTGCCCAACACTCAGAACCATAGAGCATCGCGGGTCTAATTTTTCTCGCATCTCCAATCTCGTATTTTTGAACTATTGATTCAAGATATTAAAAACACTCACTACGGGAAAATCTTGATCACCCAACTTAATAACGAAGTCATTCGTCCCTCCTGTACTGCTAAATCTAAGCTCAATATACTCCATATTTGCCCTGCTCAAACTAAAACCCTTCTTTTCTAAAGTATCTCGTCAAGATTCAAGTTTTGCGTTTACACCCTCGCGCGTCTCATTAACCAAAACGATATCATCCTCAAACAATAAACACCAAGGTATTGCTTGTTGGATATGTCGGGTAAACTCAACCTTGAAAATTAAATATAACTAATAAAATATATTTAATATTAAATATTCATTATTTACAATAAAAATTAATATAATAAAGATAAAATTAATCTATATTATTAAATTTATATTTCAATAAATTGATATATACTTATTAATAATATTTTATTTTGGATTCTCTTCACATTTATTTTTTGGATATATATGACTTATTGTTCGCTTACTTGTTATTTTAGCTTTTTTTAATTTCATAAATTATATAATTATAGGTGTTAGAGAATCACTTAGTATGCATAAAAAAAATTTTGATTATAAGATATGAAAATCTGATATTTTAAAATATCTTTGACATGTCTCCAACTTCCGACATTCGACATTTAAAAACTCAATCTATCATGTTGCCGAAATCCAATATTTACAACATCGGTAGAACCGCAAACACTTATCCTAAGAGCAACTCCCCACCAGTGACCCCTGAAAAGAAATGTATGAAGACAGGTCAGCCTAACTGGTGAGTAAGAAAGACTACTCTCAGTAACACTAAAAATACATAAATACTTTGAATATAAAAGTGTTAAACCGCCGCACCCATTTTTCATTCCAAAACACGGGTCAAGTATAGGAGAGGCGGGGCCTATTATAAGCACGAGTGGACCGTCTGGATAGGTGGTGTGGGACTAATCTTGGCATGTCTTTTTTTGTTCATATTGGACCGTCCAACACGCCCCCTCAGCGTGAATATAGCTCTGATACCATGTTAAACCACTGCACCCATTTTCCATTCCAAAACTCGGGTCAAGAATAGGAGAGGCGAGGCCTATTACAAGCACGAGTGAACCGTCTAGGTAGGCGGTGTGGTACTAATCTTGGCATGCTTTTTTTTGGTTTCATGCTAGACCGTCCAACAAAAAGTACGAGCTTTTGACTATTAATGCATATTTCTGAATAAAATGTATGTATATTTATAAGTTTTTTTGTATTGATGCATTATATATTAAGTCTGTTTATCTGAGTTCTTTCTTGTACTGATTTCTGTAACCTGAATTTTTTTTAAAGATTGAGTAATTAAATTCCATGTCTTATTATTTATTGAACTTGATGTAGGGGTAGGCTAGTGGTGCACAAAACCTACAACGCTAGATGATCGTGCCAGAGCGACACGCTAATCCAACTCTACATGTAATGCAATGACCGGTATTTGACAAATAATTTAAGCAATGTAAGTTTTAGCACCACACAGATATTTGAATATAAAAACAATTATTTATTTAGGCAATTGGAATGGCTTCCTCCGCTCGGAGGGCCAAGCGCGCGGCGAATGCCCCCGCCTGTAAGTTATTAGTGCACAAAAATAAATTTTCCACGAACAGAAATCGCAGCAAGATATGATAAATTACCAAATGCAAATGTGAATTAAATAGTACAATAATACAAACGCTCACAAAGTAGAGGCTTGAACCGAGGCAATGAAGATTTGGAGGGCCGGATGTGTAGATCGGCGATCGGAGATGGAACCGGTGGCGAGGCGACGGTGACGGTGGCTGCCCTCAGCAGAACTGTGCAAACGGACAATAAAATGGTGGATGCGGCCACGAATAAGTAGATCCGGGCCGGGGGGTGGGTAGATCCGCTATTTAGGGTCGGATCCGGGCAAAAATGGAAAGTTTGTGCGGTGAAAATAACGGATCGGGTGACTATAATCCTAGATCTGGACTGATCTAGAATTTTTGGACTATTAGGATGGTGGATCCACGGAGGGGATATGTGGGGGTAGTCGGCTAGGGCAAAGAGGCCCTTGGGGTGGCCGGATTTGGTAAGAGATGAGGGTTGGTCGGCCAGCAGTGGGGAGGGGACAAGAGGTGGAGGCGGCCCTGTAGCGGCGGTGGAGAGGCGGCGGGTTTGAGGGGAGGAGGCGGGTTGGGCGGCGGAAAAGGGGCAGCAGGCCGGCTGTTTTCGGGGGCTGGAATGGCGGGCTGCAGCGGGTGAAACGATGGTTTGAGGCGTGGAAAATGAAGGTGGGGATAGGGGTTACCTTGGGGAGGAGTTTGGAGGCCTAGGAGTCGTCACCTAGGGTTCCACGGCACGGCACCGGGGAGGGATCGCGGGATTCCGGGATTCAATGTCTCCAAAATCTGCAATGTTTTGGTTCAGCCACTTAGACCAATATTTATAAGAACAGAACAAATTAATGCTTCACCATCAACGGCTATGATTGGTCGGTGGCGATCGGCCACTAAATACATGAAAATAAACTCAAAAAAATAAACTAATATATGTTTTTGACTCGCGGCGACGTGTCGGACGCAACCGCGGAGTCCGATCGTCGATCCGGACACGCCATATATGGTAAGTCGCCAAATCAGCCATGAAGGGGTCCAAAGCTCGTGCTCGTCTCTGCTCCGCATCAATCTCCCCGGCTTGAAAGGATTCATCTCCCGATGAATTGGGATCAGAATTCTCTCGATGAATGTCAGGTACAACTCGAAGAGGTCCGCCGGGAGTCGTCCAAGTGTCGTCGACGGAAGAGTGTCCTCGCCCATCAACTCCCTCTTGACTGAAAAGTTGTCATATCCGGTGAATGGAGACGGTCGTGCTGAAGTCGAAGTCCAGGGGCGAATCGATCAAGCTCTGATGCAAGTATCCTAGCGTCAACTGCGTCGGGGCGGCCCGGCCAATGTACCAAGTAGCGACAACGCGACCCATCTGAAGTAGGAACAAGATGGTGGAATCTGAACTCTGTGATGCTCTCATCTCTCGAGAGGTGGGTCCCGGTGCGATCGGTGGTGTCAGTGGTGAAACCAGAGAAGACGAGTCCCCAGGTGGGTGGATGTCAACAGTGGGTGGGCTGAGGTGTTCATCAGACGGTGGTGACGTATGAGGGTGGTAAGGTAACGACAGTGGGGGTGGGGGTGGCTGAGTATCTCCACTGCTCGGGTCCACATACTCGTGAGGTTCGTAGTATGGAGTCAGATCCTCAACATTAAACACCGGGTGAATTTCCATACTAGCTGGGATATCGAGCCAGTAGGCATTTGTCCCAATGCGACTAATAACAGAGTACGGACCCATTCGCCTAGCGCTTAACTTCTTGGCAGGCCCCGAAGGGAGCCTCTCGGAGCAGATTCGTACCATTACCCTTTCGCCTTCATTAAATATTCGTTCTCGTCTTCCCTTATCTATACGGGCTTTATAATTTTCCTTGTTATTATTTGTCGGCGGACCGACTCATGCAACTCATGCAAATGTCGTGTAAAAGACTCAGCAGACTTATGCAGGTAATGCAAATGATGCAAAGACAACACGACAGACATGGTATACTTCTTATAGGAAAATCTAATAATGTCTGAGATGTCTCTAAAATGTGATGGCCTATCAGGAGGTTATTTCGGTGGAATATAAAAATATTCATCTAGTGTGAGGCGGGTGCTCAGATGATCTTGAGAGACAACTATACTAAAATACAAGCTTGTAACGAGCCAGATGTCTCTCAGGGAACGTAACACATCAGGGGGCTCACGAGAAGGTGTGTACGACAAGTCATCGCGGATAAGACGAGCACCTGGGTGAAAACCGTGCACACAGACTAGAAATCGTGACTCTAGAATATGGTGAGCGTCACAGACAAGAAAGAATCATCGGGTGGTTCAGCAGGTAGCGTGTCCCAAAACTCATCCAGAGTGTGAGGTGTCATAAGGTAGGTCCTCACAAGATGAGTATGCTCAAGTGGACTCAAGGTAGGCCCTACATATGTCATGCTCCACTCAAGGTCTCTTCTTTGGGGTAAGGCCAGAGATGATAATGAAAGAGGCGTCATACCTGAGTGGCTCACCCGAATCTCATCCTCACCAAGATGGGGTGGATCATCAGGAGGTTCAACAAGGGGCTCGTTAGTCGTTATAGGGCTCGCCACTAAGGTCAAGGTCCTCCCGAGGAGGACCATCGAAAGGGGTAGTGTCCCCGTGCATGGGTGACATAGTCACTACGAGATCAACACCAGACTATGAGCTCTCGGTCGTAACGTGGCTCAGCGTAATGCCAAGGGAAAAGCCCGGACATGCCAAAAGTGGAGGTGTGGGTGAGGGGCACAACACTACAGACTCAATAGGTCGCTCAGGCTCACCCTCCGTCGGAGTCACAAGAGACGAGTCAGAAACAAGAGATAGGTCACTCACGGGGCTAAGCACCTCGCTGGGATGAGAGCAATCTGTATCAGGTATCACTTCTGTCGTGGGTGGCAGGACAGTGGTAGGCATCATGGTGACCTCAGTATGAGAAGGACTCGTACTGTGGAGGTCAAGGTGATGGTCCAACCAACCAGCTCTGGCAGATCTCAAAGACTGTTCGTAATGAAGGGCAAGCTTATACGTCTGCTATAGGGAATTCGAGCTATGATAAACCACCTTAGTACGAACGTCAGATCGAAATCCAGAACGAAACCTGGTAGTGGCCATTGTTGGGTCCTCTCGGAGATCGCTCCGCGCAACTAACTCATCAAAGCAATCAATGTACTCAGCGACAGACATGGATTCTTGCTGGAGAGAAACTAATTGGTCGAGCAAGCGACTCTGATATGACGAAGGCAGATATCTCTGACACAATATACGCTTCATGTCCGCCCAACTAGTGATGCGATGAAAACGGTCTCGCTCGCGGATCCTCTCAACTCTAGCCCAATAAGCCCTCGCCTGACCTAAAAGTCTAAGTTTCGCAAACTTGACGCGACGCTGCACCGAATAACTCAAAATAATATAAATAATACTTCATATCCACGAGTTAATAGCTGAAAGACTCGGGACTCGATGAGCCGTCAAAGGAAGGGGAAGCAGTACGAAACTGACTCTCAAGATCTATCTCAAAGTGACGATCCTCATAATAGTCATCCCTAAGGTAATCGGGTCGAGTCGAAGGATCAACACGATCCGCTCGTGTGCAAGGATATGAACGACGACAATCATCATACTGATCGTCTCTGGCATAGTGAGGTTGTGTCGGTGGGTCGACACAATCTCGGGAAGTGTTGTGCCGCAAACGATAATAATCATCATGATAACGTGAGGATTTCTCTGAAGTCGCTCTATGAGATTGGGTACAAGCGGACTCAAAATCTCTCAAGAGAGGAAAGGAACGACAACAATAATTAGTCATGGATGAACCTAAAGACTTTATATGACCTACCACTACAAAGCATGCAAATGGCCTAACCTCCCTCTGATACCAAAATGACGTAGGGGTAGGCTAGTGGTGCACAAAACCTACAACACTAGGTGATCGTGCCAGAGTGACACGCTAATCCAACTCTACATGTAATGCAATGACCGGTATTTGACAAATAATTTAAGCAATGTAAGTTTTACCACCACACAGATATTTGAATAGAAAAACAATTATTTATTTAGGCAATTGGAATGGCTTTCCTCCGCTCGGAGGGCCAAAGCTAAGCGCGCGGCGAATGCCCCCTCCTGCAAGTTATTAGTGCACAAACAAATTTCCACAAACAGAAATCGCAGCAAGATATGATAAATTATCAAATGCAAATGTGAATTAAATAGTACAATAATACAAACGCTCACAAAGTAGAGGGCCGAACCGAGGCACTGAAGATTTGGAGGGCTGGATGTGTAGATCGGCGATCGGAGATGGAACCGGTGGCGAGGCGACGGTGACGGTGGCTGCCCTCAGCGGAGAACGGTGCGAACGGACAATAAAACGGTGGATGCGGCCACGAATAAGTAGATCCGGGTCGGGGTGGGTAGATCCGGTATTTAGGGTCAGATGCTGGCAAAAATGGAAAGTTTGAGCGGTGAAAATAACGGATCGGGTGGCTATAATCCTAGATCTGGACTGATCTAGAATTTTTGGGCTATTAGGATGGTGGATCCACGGAGGGGATATGTGGGGGTAGTCGGCTAGGGCAAAGAGGTCCTTGGGGTGGCCGGATTTGGTAAGAGATGAGGGCTGATCGGCCAGCAGTGGGGAGGGGACAAGAGATGGAGCGGCCCTGTAGCGGCGGTGGAGAGGCGGCGGGTTTGAGGGGAGGAGGCAGGTTGGGCGGCGGAAAAGGGGCAGCAGGCCGGCTATTTTTCGGGGGCTGGAATGGCGGGCTGCTGCGGGTGAAACGATGGTTTGAGGCGTGGAAAATGAAGGTGGGGGTAGGGGTTACCTTGGGGAGGAGTTTGGAGGCCTAGGAGTCGTCACTTAGGGTTCCACGGCGTCGGCACCGGGGAGGGATCGCGGGATTCCGGGATTCAATGTCTTCAAAATTTGCAATGCTTTGGTTCAACCACTTAGACCAATATTTATAAGAAGAGAACAAATTAGGGCTTCACCATCAACGGCTATGATTGGTCGGTGGGATCGGCCACTAAATACATGAAAATAAACTCAAAAAAAATAAACTAATATATGTTTTTAACTCGCGGCGACGTGTCGGACGCAACCGCGGAGTCTGATCGTCGATCCGGGCACGCCATATATGGTAAGTCGCCAAATCAGCCATGAAGGGGCTCAAAGCTCGTGTTCGTCTCTGCTCCGGATCAGAACTTAATCTGATTAGAGCCCAAATGGCAACCCGAGGGTGCCCTGAACTGATGAGCTCCCTGAGCGGAATACGAACTCGCATCTGAAAATTACAATGTCTGGAAATGTAGCTAACGGCCCCACGTCTGATGCTCATATGGATTGTTGGTCTTATGAGTATGATATCACTGATCTGATGTTTATTACATAATTTAAAACTTTTCTTCTTCATCTGATTATATTTTACATTCTTGATTGTGTATATTCCTGTTGTGGATTGTAGGTAATTCGTGCTTCATTTTGTATATTGTATCATACAAAATTACTTGATGTTATCACGCATTACTAAGTTGTGTCCATTACTTTCTACGTAATTTTAAGTAATTTACTTAAATTATTAACTGGCAACTAGAAGTTGAATAATTAAATTACGAGAGCATTCTTAATAACTGTAGAGAAATGGTCTCAAACCTTATGAGCACTTTTTCATATATCAAAAACAAGTATGAGAACATATATATAGGAGAGGAGAGAGGAGAAGAGTCCTATACAAGAGATGTGGGCCTAAAGCAAGAGAGAATAAAATGAGCCAAATTAATGGGCCTTTCAATATATCCTATTTCTCTAACACTCCCCCGCAAGCTGGAGCATACAAATCGTAGGCACCAAGCTTGGATAAGAACTGATGGTACAAATGTCGGGGCAATGCCTTGGTGAGAATGTCAGCAACTTGCTTTGAAGAGAGAACATGCTCTAGCTCTAACTTCTTTAACTGAACATTTTCACAGATGAAGTGACAATCAACTTCAATGTGTTTGGTCCTTTCATGAAAAACTGGATTCTTCGCAATATGAATTGCGGCCTGACTATCACAAATTAGAACTGTTGGCGAGGATAAAGTGACTCCTAGATCACCAAGAAGAGCCTCCAACTAGGTGAGTTCAGAAACAACGGCGGTCATTACACGATACTAAGCTTCAGCAGAAGAGCGAGCAACAACAGATTGTTTCTTGCTGCGCCAAGTAATAAGATTCCCTCCAAAATAGGTACAAAAACCCATAGTAGAGCGTCGATCATCCAAGGAGCCCGCATAGTCCGCATCAGAATATGCAATAAGAGATAGAGAATAAGATGATTTATATACCAACCCTTGTCTTGGTGCAGTCTTCAAGTATCTGAGGATTCGTTCCACGGCTTGTAAATGAGAGCCTCGAGGAGCATGCATATACCGACTGACTACCCCGACAGCAAATGAGATGTCCGGTCTTGTAACTGTCAGATATATCAGTTTTCCTACAAGACGTCGATAATACTCAGGGTTTGAAAACAGACCATCAGAGTCAGACTCATGGGCACATAGCTTGTGATTGGCATCCATCGGTGTGTCCACAGGTTTACACCCGGAGTAGCCAGCATCACGGAGAAGGTCAAGGCAGTACTTCCGTTGGGATAGGACAAGTCCATCAGGACGTCTTGCGATTTCAAGGCCAAGGAAGTATCGAAGGTTTCCCAGATCTTTTGTTTGGAAAACAGAGCTAAGATGTTGATTGACCTCTCGTATCCCATTTGAGTCATCACCTGTGATTAGGATGTCATCAACATATACCAAAAGGAGAGTCGTGTCTGTTGTTCTATGTCGAGTGAACAGAGAGAAGTCTGCCGAACTCCGATTAAAACCAACTGCCTGAACAGCTTTACTGAATTTATCGAACCATGCCCGAGGGGATTGTTTGAGACCATAGATAGATTTCTTAAGATGACAAACTCTCGACTCCCCCGTGGTCTCAAACCCGGGAGGTTGTTGCATATAGACGGTTTCTTGACGGTCGTCATTGAGAAACGCATTCTTGATATCGAGTTGGTGCAGGGGACACCGACGATGCACAACGGCAGAGAGAAGGACATGAACCGTGTTGAGCTTAGCGACCGGAGAGAAGGGCTCCTCGTAGTCGAGACTGTGTTGTTGAGTAAAGCCACGAGCTACCAGTCGCGCCTTAAGACGGTCAACTGTCCCATCAGAAGCATGCTTGATGACAAAGACCCATTTGCAACTAACTATAGTCTGGTCAGGTGGTAGAGGGACCAGAACTCATGTCTGATTAGCCCAAAGGGCGCGCATTTCTTCATCCATGGCAGCACGCCAACCCGGATGTTGCAAAGCCTCCTGCACAGAAGTAGGAACGGAAATAGAGGACAATGAAGTAGCAAAGGTGTGAAGGGTCGGGGACAGGCGATGCAGCGAGACATAATTCGCCATAGGATGAGATGTTGAGAGAGACATCGGATCAGCAAGCCACGAAAGCATATCGGTAGAGGGAGGTCGTGGCAGGGCATTAGAACTCGGAGGGCGACGAGAGTACACCTGCATGATAGGCGGCGTAGTGCGGATTGGCGGGGGGTAGGTTTTGGAAGGAGAGGGTGGATGAGCGGAGGGTTAGGTGGGGGAAGTAGAGGGGTGGAAGGAGACGTAATGGGTACCACGGGCCGAATTATAGGAGGAGGGAGAAACGGATCTGTAGAGATGGTATGAAAGGGCTGATCTTCCCAAAAGGTGACATCAGCAGAGATGATTAGTTTACCGCCGGCAGGAGAATAGCAAACATATCCTTTTTGGGTGCGGGAGTAGCCAACAAACATCACCTTGGTTGCTCGTGGAGCGAACTTGTCAGTGGGCGGAGCCAAGTTATGAACATAGCATGTGCATCCAAAGACTCTGGGCGTGAGAGAGAACAGAGCCTTGGACGGAAAGAGGAGAGTGACAGACCCCACGAAATTCAAGGTGGATGAGGGCATGCAGTTGATGAGATGACAAGCAGTAGAGACGGCAAAGTTTCAATAAAGAGGTGGAACCTGCATCTGAAACATGATAGATCGGGCGACCTCGAGAAGGTGTCGATTCATCCGCTCGGCGACGCAGTTCTGTTGAGGAGTATATGCACACGAGCTCTGATGAACAATACCAAACTCTATGCAGATATGAGAGGTGTGGCCCGTATACTCACGCGCATTATCGGTACGGAGAATTTCTACGCAGGTAGAAAACTGAGTACTAATCTCCACCAGAAAGGCACGGAAAGTCAAGGGAAGTTCAGTACGATCCGAAAGTAAATACAACTAGGTAACACGTGAGTAATCATCGATAAATGTGACAAAATACCGATAGCCAAAAACACTCGGGAGTTTATATGGCCCCCAAATATCAGAATAGACTAAGAAGAAGGGGGCATCGCACCGAGTACTAGGAGAGGTAAAGGAGACACGATGTTGTTTGTCATAAATGCAAGATTCACACCGAAACTCAGAAAGGGAAATATCAGGAAGAGCTTTCTGGAGAATTGGAAGGGGAGCATGCCCAAGACGACGATGTCAGTCAACGGAAGAGATTGTGGAGAGAGCGGTGGGAGAAGAGGAAACGAAAATGTAGAGCCCATTGGACAGCCGCCCAGTACCGAGAATGTTCCGCGTCTTGCGATCTTGCACAACACAAGAGGTTGAAGAGAAGGTTATTTCGCAGTTAAGGTCGTGAATGAGACGACTAATAGAGAGAAGATAAAAAGGAGAGTCAGGAACATGAAGAACAGATCGAAGAGTAATAGAGGGAGTAAGAAGGATGTCAGCGGATCCAGAGACGGGAGTGGTATCCCCATTTGCAACGGTGATGAACTTAGGATGCACAGAGGCCAGGTAGTGCAGAGGTTGTAGTGGGGTAATGTGGTGTGTCGCACCGGAGTCCAAAATCCATGAGAAACTATGTACAAGTCATGAGCTTCCGCTATCAGAGATAGACACCACAGAGCCCAGTGGTGGGGCGATCAGCGCGGAAGAGGTACACATCCTTAGAGAGGGGTCGCCAAAAACCAGGCCGCAGCAGGAGCACCAAGCAGATGGTCGCAACAAGGACCAGGCCACAACCGGGACCAGCGACAAGAACCAGGCAAGAAGCCGAGGTCGCAGCGAGAAGCAGAAGCTGCAGCGAGAAGCAGAGGCTGCAGCGAGAATCAGGCCGCAGCGAGAACCAGGCCGCAGCGAGAACCAGGCCGCAGCGAGAAGCAGAGGCTGCAGCAAGAACTAAGCCGCAGCGAACCGGTGTAGTCGGCATCGAGTAGAGAGGGCAGTCCGCAAGTGCAGGAAGGGAGCTCGCTGATTGAAGAGAGGCAGCAGACTGGAGCAGTTAGCGAGCAGCAAGCAGGGAGACCGCAGCGGATATGAGCAGTCCGCGGCAAGATAGACTAAGAGACCACGAGCGAGAAGAGAGAGCGCGGTCTGGACAGGGGTAGAAGCTCGCAAGAAGAGAAGGGAAAGCCCGCAGGGACTGGAGGACAGCCCGCGCAGCTTGCTGGAGCAGATCGCAGCGGACTGGGGCAGAGAGCAGGCCGCAGCGGACTGAAGTAGAAGGCAGGCCGCAGCAGAGCAGAGGAAAGCTCACAGCGGACTGGAGGACAGCCCACGCAGCGTGCTGAGCAGGTCGCAGCGGACTGGAGCAGAGAGCAGGTCGCAGCGGACTGGAGCAGAGAGCAGGCCGCAGCGAACTGAAGCAGAAAACAGGCCGCAGCAGAGCAGAGGAGAGCTCGCGGCGGACTGAAACAGCAGTGAGTATAGGCGCGTGAGATAGGAGAGCGAGCTCACAAGGGAGAAGATACCACGTGGCGGACTGAAGCAGGAGCTCGCAGCGAACAGGAGAGGGAGCTCGCAGCGAACAGGAGAGTGAGCTCGCAGCGAACAGGAGAGTGAGCTCGCAGCGAACAGGAGAGTGAGCTCGCAGCGAACAGGAGAGTGAGCTCGCAGCGAACAGGAGAGTGAGCTCGCAGCGAACAGGAGAGTGAGCTCGCAGCGAACAGGAGAGTGAGCTCGCAGCGAACAGGAGCAGAGAGGGGTTGGTGGGCCCCACGGGTCAGGGACAGGAGGTTATAAGAGCCGTGAGGAGGAGGGTGGAACCACGGAGAGAAGTGGAAGCGGAGTCAGAAAAAACAGGCTGCAGAAGCCTAGCGGCCTAGGGAGAAGGTCGCGGACAGAGAAGCATGTCGCGGGCTGGAGCGGATAGGAGAGAAAGTCGCAGGTTGATCAGGAGAGGCGGATAGAAGAAACGAGTCCGCAGGAGGAAACGAGTGGCTCTGATACCATGTAGAGAAATGGTCCCAAACCTTATGAGCACTTTTTCATATATCAAAAACAAGTATGAGAACATATATATAGGAGAGGGGAGAGGAGAAGAGTCTTACACAAGAGATGTGGGACTAAAGCAAGAGAGAATAAAATGGGCCAAATTAATGGGCCTTTACAATATATCCTATTTCTCTAACAATAACTAAGATAATGCAATTATATAAGGCAATATGTCTAGCCAAAAGTGGTCAAATTTTTTACTTTGGGTTTGCGACGCTCATAGACGCGGCATGGCAGCATGGTTGAAAAGGTTACTATTAAAACACATAATATCCTCTGAATAACCACGGAAATCACTTTTCCCAAAAATTCCTCACAAAACCAAAAGGGGAAACATTATACATACTTTTAATCCTCCTACAATTTTAGAGTATCATCTCATGATGATGGAAGGGAAAGACCTTACCACTCTAACAGTGGGGGGTGTCACTTCTGAAATGAAGCAGACCAGATCTGAAGTTAAAAATGTCGATCTAATCTCAACTGTAATAGAAAAATTCCTAATTAATCTTCACGAGACTTACAAAGGAATTCTCAATAGGAGATAACTAAATACTGATTGAAGAGAGAAACAAGTAATTACCTGCACAAAACCGCCAAATGGTTTGGACTCTACAGAAGTTGTCTAGGAAGAGGAGAGGAAACTTCATTTTTTTAGTTTGAGGGAGGAGATGGAATGGAATCCACGAAATAAAACACCGCAGAATTCCACCGTAGATATCCACTCAACAGTTACCTGGCGGAAACCAAAAAAAGAATGCTTGTTTCACTGTCTAGGGTACAGGAGGAGGTGTCACTAAACCCACTAAAGTCGACTCAAAAGGAGGAAGAGAAAAGGACTGCCCGGCCACTGGTCCTGCATGTGAATTGTACCAAGGATGTCGACCTCTCCCGATCTACGAGGAGAGATTGAAGATCTCTCGAGAGAAGGGGGGTCGACGCCTATTCCAAGAGCTGAAGGAGGGATCAGCAGGAGGAAAGCCCGCAGGATTCGTCTGTAAGAGGTGAGGAGTCTGCGGTTTCTATCGTCGACTTGTTGAGAGTATAAAAATAGGGTTACGCAAGAAATGCAGTAAAAGAAACTAAGAGGGTAGCTACCGTGGGTCTAAAAATAGGAGTGATTAAGGTTGCAGTTATCCCTCCTCCTTGATCCTGAAATAGAAGGGGGAAACGTGTATCGGCATAATTGCTGGAGGAATTGGCAATACAACTTATTTTCACTTATGTCATCACTCTTTAATGCCTATAAATCTGCGTTACGCCCTCACATAAAACGCGCTAAATAAAATTCCAATAACTTCAATTAAATTATTGATTAACGCGCTACAATTAACCAAAACAAAATTGTACCTTGACAAGAGGTTGACTCACATCAATTTCGCTCGCGATCGGACCCTAAAATTAAATTTTATTATTTCATTAACTTATCCCACATCATATTTGATTCCACAAAAGAGGTCCATTTTGCCTTCTTTAAAAATCGACTTTAAAGTTTAATAATTTCTTAGATTCTGATTTCCATTACTTAATTTTTGGCAATTATTTATTTTATATTCTTAAAATTTACATCTATAACTACTAATATATGTCGTGTGGTCTTAAGGAGTCACCTTACAAATTATATAATAAACTTCCTCTTTCTATCTAGAATTTTATTTTGGTGTTCAAACATGGGGAATTAGATGAGTGGTTTTACTTGTATGCCTATTTACGAACATGTTTACATCGATACAACTGTAAGTGTATCTTGTAGCTATCTATATATTTTACAATCCATGTAGTGATGCTTTTCTAATGACATTAGTTTATCCATATGTTCACTATGTGTGGAATGATAAAATCCTATAAGAACTACAACACAGAAACAACAAATTAAATAAATATCTGAAAAGAAAGATATATAAGGGACATGAAAAAAATTATCTTCGCTGACATGTTCAACATTTAACACCAAGACTAAACTTTCATATCAATATTGTATCCATCTACTACAATGAGGAAAATTATCAACAACAAGATATTGTATACAGCAACATGGTTGTCATTTATCTTTGCAGGTATGCTTAACATTTAATCAAAAGGTTACACTCACTAAAATATTATATACATCTTCTATCAAGAGGTGAAATATCAATAAGGCCTTGCCTCTAGCAACAAGGTTTTCTTTACCTAGTAATTTAGCTTATTGTTCGTGCCTGTAAAAGTTTTGGGAAGTACATTGTAGCCACAAGGGAATCACATAAAGGTTTCAACAAAAGCATAACAAGAAAAAATGACGTGAATAAACTGAAGTAACAAGGAAAGCAATTAGGAAACATCTAAAGAATAGAGAATCGTTAATTATATCACCTTAAGCACAATGGAGGAGCACTGTGACCACTTCGAAAACGCAACAGTCGAGCGCCTCCATCTGTTGTGTCAAAAATCCACATCTGAAGTTAAAAAATAAGTATACCACATTAGGTTAAAATTACAACTTCATTATTGTAGCAAAAGAAAGTCAATCAGTTCCAAGGCACCTAAAAGAGCCAAGAAAAGTAGCTAATATCATCTAAACTTCACAAAATTAATCAAAAGGGCATACAGATGAAAGTGTGGTATCAAGTACAATATAACAAAAATAAAAGAAGAGGGTGAGCCTAGTATCTATTTTATGGGAGACAATATGAAGATGCAAAAAACATCAGGATTAATATATTAAAAAAACTCACTTCAAGACAGATTGAAGATTTCATAAACATTTTAAAACTACAAGCATGAAGAATAAAGTATTTGAATCATATTCTTCCAACTTCAAGTACAGATTTCTTGTGCCCAATCAAAAGTTCAAAAGCAAGAATGCACCAATTATATTATGCAAAATTAGCACCAATTATATTTTGGAGGTTCATGGTTTGACTCCAAAAAAAATCTATAAAATTGCGAAAGAGCAAGAATGCGCCAACCCCTACTAGTTAGAATTCCGTTGGTTAAGTACACTTTATACTTAAATTAAGAAAAACTCCAAATTAGTCTTTATATCTGTTGGTCGATTGAAAAAAAAATGATTGTATTAATATGGACAAGGGATCCCTCTATATATGAAGGTGAATATTGTACAACCCCGTATTCGCGGAGTGGGGTCCCCAAGCAAGCGCGAGGTGTAATCCCGAGAATGATCCAGGACAAGTGAGCCCAAAGGCTAAGGGGGCAAAGGGTCCGGTGCGGCGGGAGGCCGACACCCGCCCCAGCCACATCTTCAGGGGGCGGGTGCGGCGGGAGGGCGGCACCCGCTCCGGCCCCATTTCAGGAGGGCGGGTGCGGCGGGAGGCCGGCACCCGCCCCGGCCCCATCTTCAGGGGGCGGGTGCGGCGGGAGGCCGGCCCCCGCCCCAGCCCCATTTTCAGAGGGCGGGTGTCGGCCTCAAGGGGGCGGGTGCGGCGGGAGGCCGGCACCCGCCTCGGCCCCATTTAAGGGGGGCGGGTGTGGCGGGAGGCCGGCACCCGCCCCGGCCCCTTTTCAGGGGAGCGGGTGCGGCGGGAGGCCGGCACCCGCCCCGGCCCCTTTTCAAGGGGCGGGTGCGGCGGGAGGCCGGCACCCGCCCCGGCCCCTTTTCAAGGGGGCGGATGCGGCAGGAGGTCGGCACCCGCCCCGGCCTTGTTTTAGGGGGTGGGTGCGGCGGGAGGCTGGCACCCGCCCCGGCCCCTCTTCAGGGGGCGGGTGTTGTTGAAATTTGTGAAATGAAAGTGGGTGATGGTGCAGGCCGGGCGGTCTGAGCGGTCTGAGAGGTCTAAGTCCGCGGCCTGGGCAGACTGATGGTTGCGGCCTGGGTGACCTGGCCTGGTTGGACTTGGTGGCTTGGCTGTTCTTGTGGAGCGGTCTGTGCGGCCTGGTGTGTGGCCTGGGAGGCCTGGTGTGCGGCCTGGATAGTATATGGCCAAGGAAGTCTTAGCGGCTTGGGCATCTTGTGTAGCGGCCTGAGCGGACTGTATATGGCGGTCTGTTGGCGGCGCTCAGCTTGGTCTGCGGCCTTGCAATTAGCCAGCTCTTGTGGTAATCAGGCGGATTGGAAGTTGTATCCGCGGAGTTGTAGCGGACTGTGTTTGGAGATCGGCTTTGGCACTTGCCGAGCTCTCCGGTGATGCAGTGGATGTTGGCCTCATTCTTTGTGACAGACTGTCTTGCTGATTGCCGGTCTGGGTCTTTTGTGTCCGCCGTGCTCGCGCCAGTTGCTTGATGAGCTGCTGGACTTGGTCATCTTCTGTGACAAGTCCATGGTGTTCGCAGTGTCCGCAGAGTCCGTTGTTGACCGGGACTGCCTGTTGGTCGTGGACTCGTGGCGGGCTGTGGCGTTTGTTGTCGAGCAGTGCGAACTGCCACTTTGTCCGCGTACAGTGTGCGAACTGATGCAGCATGGGTTGTGGTTGTGTCTGCGTGTTGTGTTGGGTTGCGGACTGATGCAGCATGGGTTGTGTCTGTGTACGCGTGCTGCGTTGAGTGGCGGACTGGCGCTATGCTTGCGTTGGGCGGACTGGCACTGTGTTTGTGTTGTGCGGGTTGGCATTGTGTCTGCATGGTGGCGGACTGTCTTTGACCTAGCGCCTGGTGGATTGAAATCTGACCAAGTCCTTACGGACTTGGCGGACTGGGTTGTGTTAGCGCGCGGGCTGGGGTGGTGACTCTATTCACTAGGGTGGTGACCACACTCCTCACCTCGCCTATAAATAGACCCCCCCCCCCGGCGCATTTACAGTAACTGAGTGAACAGTTGCGCGGCTAACACTGAGGAGTCAGGAGTTTGGCTTTGACTGCGGTCAGCATCAGTGAAGTTTGCGGTTTCAATCGGCGGTCTCAGCGATCGCTTCTGCGGCTTGTCAGTTCTCTGCTTCAGTTTTTCCAAGTTCAATAACCTGTCCGCCGAACTCGGGCGGGTAGGCGGTCTGTTCTTCAGTTCAGCAGCAGCTTGTAGCAGTCAGCGAATAACGGTGTGTCCGCGCGACCTCGTGGTCTCGGCGAACTCTGTGTTCTATTCGTCTTCTAGCATCAGCAGCAGTTCGGGCGGCCTCGGCGACTTTGGCGAACTGGGCGGTCTCGGCGGTCTCCAGTTCTGTCCGCTCGGATTGTTTTACTTGTATTTTTTCTTGTATTTCTGTGTACTGGCGAAATCATGTCTTGTCATGTATACCTCGCTCTGTAAAAAAGAAATAAATATATGATATGCTTGCCCCTGTAATTGCATTTGGTGTTTGAGCTTGCTTTCCTGGTTTCCGCATGATCAAGGTGTGATCTTGATAGTTCTGAGGATATTAATTTGACGTTAGACTATCTTGTTGACCATTTTGAGAAATTTCAACATGGTATCAGAGCTGGATTAGAGTGGATAAGCAGTGATCAACTGGTGTTTGTTACTCTTGTGAAGAGGGAACCAGTGGTAGAACCAAGTGAACAGTAAGTGAGCCCGCGATAAGTTGCTGCGGACTGACTTTTGGTGTCCGCGCGGTTTGATTGAGTTGACCGGGTTGTGCTGTGCAGGTTGTGCGGATAGCGCTGGAAAGCCGGGACTTGGCTCTGATTGCGGTCAGGGACAGTACGGACTCTGCGGTTAAGCAACAGGCGGTAAACAGCAGGTCGCGGACAGCGACCAGACGGTCTTCTCTTTGGCAACTTGGTTCGGGGTTCAAAAAGTCGTCTGCTTCAGGCGGACTGTTCTATTCGGCATCGCAGCTTGTGCGGTCTGGCGGCTAGGCGACCTCGCGGTTAGGCGGCTTGCAGATTGGCGGCTAGAGCTAGCATTGGAATAAGGGGTAG
Organism: Platanthera guangdongensis; assembly: GCA_039583875.1. Classification (NCBI taxonomy): domain Eukaryota; kingdom Viridiplantae; phylum Streptophyta; class Magnoliopsida; order Asparagales; family Orchidaceae; genus Platanthera; species Platanthera guangdongensis. The sequence continues at coordinate 154,212,610 of CM077154.1, forward strand.
TCCGCGCGGCTTGGGTTGCGGTCTGGCGACCTGGCGGATTATGCGGACTCCACAACAGTAGACCGGCAGCTTCGTGTTGGAGTGTGTGCAGCTTGTATTGTCTTGTCTTTGTAATTGTCTCTGCTTTCCCTGTGTTGATTTTGATGAAACATGTCTCGTCATGTATGTCTCGCTTTGTAAAAAAGATTGTTGTTAATCAATAAAAACTCTTGTTGCTGCATGTGTTTCTGGTTGTGACTGACTTAAGTTGAGATAACTCCTGCTCACTCCAAGGTCCGGGAAATTTCAACAGGTACGGCGGGAGACTGGCACCCGCCCCAACCTTGTTTTAGGGGGCGAGTGCGGCGGGAGGCCGGCACCTGCCCCGGCCCCAATTTTAGGGGGCGGGCTTAGTTATCAAGGCGCGCGCCTAGGCGCGCCTGAGGCGCCGGGCGCACCAGGCGCAACCCGCCGCGCCTCAGCACAGCTGAGGCGGGCGATGTGCCCCAGGCGCGCCTCAGGCGCGCGCCTTACAGGCTCCCAGGCGCGCCAAAGGCGCGCCCGGGCCTTTCAAGTTATTTTTTTTAAATTTTTTTTGTTATGAGCAAAAACATGAACTTAGACGCACCCGAGGCTCCCCCTAGGCACATTTGGGCGCCCAATTCGGTCAAATTGAGCGAATTGGGCGCCCAATTCGCTGAAAACTGCGCGAATTGGGCGCCCAATTCGCTGAAGCTGCGCGAATTGGGCTCCCAATTCGCTGAAACTGCGCGAATTGGGCGCCCAATTCGCTGACTGCGCGAATTGGGCGCCCAATTCGCTGAAACTGCGCGAATTGGGCGCCCAATTCGCTGAAATTCCACGAATTTACTCAATTTCAGCGAATTGGGCGCCCAATTCGCGCAATTTCAGCGAATTGGGCGCCCAATTCGCGCAATTTCAGCGAATTGGGCGCCCAATTCGCTCAATTTTCTTTTCCCCCCATTTTTGCGCCTCACGTGTCTCAGGCGCGCGCCTGCGCCTTGCGCCTTGCGCCTAGGCTCCAGAGGCCGTTTGCGCCTCGGTGCGCCTTGCGTCTTTGATAACTTAGGGGGCGGGTACAGCGGGAGGCCGGCACCCGCCCTGGCCCCGTTTTTCGGGGGGCGGGGGCGGTTGCGGCGAGAGGTTGGCACCCGCACCGGCCCTTTTTCAGGGCGCGGGTGCGGCGGGAGGCCGGCACCCGCCCCGGCCTTTTGAGGGTCTCGCCCGGCTTGAGGGTCTGCTATTTTGCCCCAGGTGGGCTGCGAATAGTTGTTCAAAATAGCGAAGTTTGGCTGTTGGCAGACCAGCCCATGGTATTTCAGTAATTTCAAAATAGCAAAGTTTGGTTGTTGGCAGACCAGCTCAGGGTATTTCAGTAATTTCAAAACAGCGGAGGTTGGCTATTTGCAGACCGTTTTCAGAAATCTATAAATAGACCCAAGGGGGTACCTCGGAAGGCATGCTCACTTGTGCCCCGGTCTTCTTGCGCTTTCTGAGGTATCCTTAGCTCGGCATTTGGCTAGAGAGGGGAAGCGTTCTAAGCATGGTTATCAGGATCGCGATCCTACGATCCAGATTTTGTAAATCTATCCGGATCTTACCGAGCATCTAAATCGACACATCTACAATTGGGATCGCGATCCGGCTCTTAGGATCTTTAGGATCTTTAGGATCGCAATCCTGACCCGATTCTACCGATCTGGTCAAAGGTAACTATAAACATGTCCAGCACTATTCCGACCCCATTCAACCGGTCCAACGCCTATAACCCACTGTTTAACCTTATCTCAATCACGCCTCATCCATAAAATTACATCCGGCTTCTTCGGTCGCTTCCAGTGCAAATTTGTTTTTATTGTTAGTAAATATTTAGTGTCTTACCTAAAACTGAAATTAAACTTAATATGATATTATTCTTTTGATTTAATTATTCAAAAACTTAATATAGTTATTCACATACTATTCAATTTATTGATTTTTTTGCTAATTGAGCATGAAATTTAATGATAAAAATTCAATTTTATTTTTTTTGACTTAATTTATGAATGTTGTAGGATCTTGCGATCCTCGATCCGATCCTACGATCTGATCCGATCCAACCTCAAAACGATCTCACTTAGGATCTCGATCCTGACAACCTTGGTTCTAAGATCTTCCGGGTATGCGGTGGGACCTCCACGCTAGAGCCAAGGGTCATTTTTTAAATTCAGGTCTCTCACCAAGGGACGGCTTGGGAGAAGTAGGTGTGAGTTGCACCCTAGGTCCGAACTCTAGGTGGAACCGAATCTCGGTTTCAACATTTTTGGTGCGGTGAGCGTGGATCATGGCTCATACAGAAGTTCCTGAGCAAGTTCCATGGCAGGAGATCATGGAGGTGGTGATGACCCCAACGAGCTCCCCAACCCAGTACCCTTTGTAGGGAGGAAAGACTTCATGGCATCCATCCAAGACATCATGGAGATGCTGCAAAGTATTGCTCCTCGGGATGACTGCTCAACTCCCACCCCCCAGGAACCAGCTCACAGGGGTCTCTGCGAGACAGCTCCCAGGGGTCTCGGCGAGACAACTCCCAAGGGTCTCGGCGAGATAGCTCTCAGGGGTCTAGACGAGATGACCCCAGGAGGGGTAGAAGAAAGTGCATCAAGAAAACGGCCCGGGAAGTAAAGGATGGGAGAGGGGGTCGAGCGAGACCTTACCGGTCGGGAGTTATTCCCCAGCCCGGCGAGTGCTAGCCTCCCAGACGAGCAGGTCGCGTGAGTGGAACATGCAAGACCACCAAGTAGGGGATCACCCTACAGCAAGTTGATTGTCTCAGCTCCCGTTCCCGAGGGGTTCAGAGAACCTGACACGACTTACTATACCGAGAAGAAACCGACCCCCAAGAGGCATCTCCTCACCCAGGCTCTCACTAGCTGGATGAGTTGAATGTGTCTCGGTGGAGAGAGGGTTCCAACCCCGAGATTATCTCCTCATACAGGCTCCCACTAGCTGGATGGGTCGAATGTGCCTCGGTGGTTAGAAGGAACCGACCCCCGAGAGGATCTCCTCGTCCAGGCTGTCACTAGCTGGATGAGTCGAATGTGCCTCGGTGGTGAGATGGTTCCAACACCGAGAGAATCTCCTCACACAGGCACTCACTAGCAGGATGGGTCGAATGTGCCTCGGTGGAGAGAAGGAACCGACCCCCGAGAGGATCTCATCCAGGCTCCCACTAGCTGGATGAGTAGAATGTGCCTCGGTGAAGAGAAGGTTCCAACCCCGAGAGGATCTCCTCATCCAGACTCTCACTAGTTGGATGGGTCGAATGTGTCTCGGTAGTAAGTTCTCGTCCCGGGAGGATCTCCTCATCCAGGCTCTCACTAGCTGGATGGGTTGAATGTGTCTCGGTGGTCAGAAGAAACCGACCCCCGAGAGGATCTCCTCACCCAGGCTCTCACTAGTTTGATGGGTTGAATGTGCCTCGGTGGAGAGAAGGTTCCAAACCTGAGAGGATCTCCTCACACAGGCTCTCACTAGCTGGATGGGTCGAATGTGCCTCGGGAGTAGAGTCCCGAGACAAATCCTACCCCAAGGGGATCTCGTCACTCAGGCTCCCATTAGCTGGCGTGGCAAGTTGACCCCTCGGGGATGTTAAGTGAATTCTACCCTGAGGGGATATCGCCACTCAGGCTCTCGTTAGCTGGCATGGCAAGTTGACCCCTCGGAGAGGCCAAGTATTTTCGGCTCCAAGAGTGCTACACTCAGCAAATACGTTGGGTTGGACGTTTCTTTTCGAGCGTGAAACTCGCTCGAAAAGAGCGGGGATTGTGTACATCCCCGTATTCGCGGAGTGGGGTCACCAAGCAAGCGCAAGGTGTAATCCAGAGAATGGTCCGGAACAAGTGAGCCCAAAGGCTAAGGGGGCAAAGGGTCGAGTGCGGCGGGATGTCGGCACCCTCCCCGGCCCCATCTTCAGGGGGCGGGTGCGGCGGGAGGCCGGCACCCGCCCCGGCCCCATTTCAGGGGGGCGGGTGCGGTGGTAGACCTGCACCCGCCCAGGCCCCATCTTCAGGGGGGCGGGTGCGGCGGGAGGCCGGCACCAGCCCCGGCCCCATTTTCAGGGGGCGGGTGCGGCAGGAGGTCGGCACCCGCCCCGGCCCCTTTTCAGGGGGTGGGTGCGGCGGGAGGCCGGCACCCGCCCCGGTCCCATTTCAAGGGGAGCGGGTACGGCGGGAGGCCGGCACCCGCCCCGGCCCCTTTTCAAGGGGGTGGGTGCGGCGAGAGGTCGGCACTCGCCTCAGCCTTGTTTTAGGGGGCGGGTGCGGCGGGAGGCCAGCGCCCGGCCCGGCCCCTCTTTAGGGGGCGGGTGTGGCGAGAGGTCGGCACCCGCCCAGGCCTTGTTTTAGGGGTTGGTGCGGCAGGAGGTCGGCACCCGCAACGGCCCCAATTTTAGGTGGCGGGTGTGGCAAGAGGTCGGCACCCGCCCCGGCCCCGTTTTTAGGGGGCGGGTGCGGCGGGAGGCTGGCACCCGTCCCGGCCCTTTTTCAGGAGGCGGGTGCGGCGGGAGGCCGGCACCCACCCCGGCCCTTTGAGGGTCTCGCCCGGCTTGAGCAGCTCGCCCGGCTTGAGGATCTGTCATTTTGCCCCTGGTGGGCTGCGAATAGCTGATCAAAATAGCAAAGTTTGGATGTTGGCAGACCAGCACAGGGTATTTCAGTAATTTCAAAATATCGAAGTTTGGTTGTTGGCAGACCAGCCCAGGGTATTTCAGTATTTTCAAAACAGCAGAGGTTGGCTATTTGTAGACTGTTTTTAGAAATCTATAAATAGACCCAAGGGGGTACCTCAGAATGCATGCTCACTTGTGCCCCGGTCTTCTTGAGCTTTCTGAGGTATCCTTAGCTCGGCATTTGGCTAGGGAGGGGAAGCGCTCTAAAATCTTTCGGGTGTGTGGTGGGACCTCCACGCTAGAGCCAAGGGTCATTTTCCAAATTCAGATCTCTCACCAAGGGACGGCATGGGAGAAGTAGGTGTGAGTTGCACCCCTAGGTTCAAACTCTAGGTGGAACTAAATCTCGGTTCCAACAAATATAACAACAAAACGAAAGGAAAAAATACAACATAATATATCTACTACTGCATATTCTAATAATATCTAAATAGTTACAAGAATTTAAATATGCATTTCTTCAAAATAAAAAACAATGAATAATGTAACATCATCAAAAAGAAGAATATTCCATTATGTATCTCAGTTTTTACTCCCTGACAGCACCATCATTTTTATTCTATCTTGCATCATTATTTATTTTATCGTATAGTTCATTAAAACATATTGTTGAGAGGAGAAAAATTACTTGATTATTATTCTTCCGCACGGGGCTATATAAAGGATTACAACATGACATATATTGGCGGGTAGATGATGTGGGCCTAAAACACAGAAAAGAATACACCGGAAACTCGACATAACTCAACCCCCCCCCAAGTTGGGCGTGTGATGTCAGTCATGTCTAACTTGCCAACAAGTTCTGTAAAAATACTCATACACAATCCCTTTGTGAGGATGTTTGTCAATTGTTGTTCAGATGGAACAAACGGAGTAACCACAATGTCTCTGTCAGTATTCTTTTTAATAAAGTGTCTGTTGATCTCGATGTGTTTTGTACGGTCGTGTTGCACTGGGACTCTGGGTTGTGAGCAATGATGATGGCAGCCTTGTTATCACAATATAGTCTGATAGGCTCGCTTTTCTTAAGACCGAGATCTTTCAAGATGGTTAAGATCCATAGCCCTTCACAGATCCCATGAGTCATAGTCATGAACTCTGCCTCAGTACTGGATCTAGCAACCACATGTTTTTTGCATCTCCAGATAACTAAATTTTCACACACAATAGTGCAATATCCTGACGTGGACCGTCGATCAGAAGGCGATCCAGCCCAATCAACATCAGTGTAGATCTCAATAGTCAACTCATTATTTGGTGAAAACAGGATATCTTTCCCAGAGGAGGACTTGAGGTATCGGAGAACACGATGAGTTGCATCAATATGACGAGCCTTTAGAGGGTGCATAAACTGGCTAAGCACTCCCATAGCATAGGAGATGTCTGGGTGAGTGTGCGACAAGTAGATCAGTTTTCCTACAAGCCTCTGAAAGACAAAAATGTCTTCAATCGTTTCACCATCATCTCTTCCAAGTTTATGATTAGCTTCAATTGGGGTGTCGGTCGGTCTATACTCACTCATCCCTGAGGCTTCAAGAAGATCAAGTATATATTTTCTTTGTGATATGAAAATCTCATATTTAAACCGTGCAACCTCAATACCTAAAAAATATTTGAGGCTCCCCAAATTCTTTCGTCAATCGCCCTTTCAGAGCCTAGATCTCATCCCGATCATCTATTTTTACTATGATGTCATCCACATAAACTATCAGAGTTGTTAACTTTCCTTTATTGTTTCTGATGAGAGGGTATGATCTGCATTACTCTGAAGATACACGAAGCCTGTCATGGCCTTGTGGAATCATGCAAACCAAGCTCGGGGAGATTGTTTCAGGCCATATAACGCCTTCTTTAGCATGCAAACTTTCCCTTTTGATCCACTAGGAGAGAGGTCAGGAGGTAGAGCCATGTATACCTCTTCATCCAGGTCACCATGAAGGAACGCATTTTTCACATCCAGTTGGTTGAGATCTCATCCCTTGCAGGTTGCACGCGACAGGAGAACCCTTATAGAATTCATCTTAACAACCGGGGCGAAGGTTTCATGGTAATCAATTCCCTCTGTCTGAATGTACCCCCTTGCAACCAACATTGTCTTGTACCTTTCCACGACACCCAAGGTGTTCTGTTTGACAGAAAACACTCATTTGCATCCCACAACCTTCTTTCCTTTAGGTAGTTGCATCAGGTCTCATGTGTGATTTTTGTCAAGTGCATGAATTTCTTAAAGAATAGCCGACTTCCACATGTCGTCAGAAAGTGCATCCTGCCACGATGTTGGGATCGAAGTAGAAGACAAAGAAGAGATAAAGATTATGGGAAGCAGTTAGAAACGAGTAAGAGACGAATTGAGAAAAGGGATGTTGAGTAGAGGTACCTTCCCTTGGAGTACTGAACCCTGACGAAGGGTTAGATGGTTGCTTTGGAATCCTGATAGGGGGTCGTGTGTTTGTTCCCTTGGGGCGACGGGAGTAAACCTGCAGGGGATTACCAATAGGGGCCACAACACAAGGGCACTAGGAGATGGAGGCGAAGGAGAGTGATATAACGGGGGGATGGGTAACCGAGTGGTAGACAGATAGTCGATGTGAGGTAGGGAGCTCATTTCCGGCATAGAAGAATTCCCCCTGAAATGAGGACCCATAATAACTCGCAGATTCCCAGAAGGTGACGTTCATGGTTACAAAAACCTTTTTGCTAACTGGGTCGACACATTCATAACCTTTCTGGGTAAGAGAATATTCAATGAACAGACACTTATGAGCAACTTCGGATGAGCACAACCTACCACCCGTAGACGAACAGATAGTCTGAGATCATGAATCGATGCTTAGAGACCTTTCTACGTTGTTTTGTGCGTGATCACCTGCGGGCTTGGGCCGAGTGGCTCTCCTGGGCAAAGTACTTCAACATGTCGTTTCACTCCAACACCGGCACCACACCATTCGAGGCAGATAATGGAAGGCCTTCGCCAGTCCTCACACAGGCCGTGTCGGGTGCGATAGCCGCCGTAGACGGCCTCTTCCATGACAGCGATGTCATGCTCCATCAGCAGCACCAACACCTCCAATGTGTCGAGGATAGGATGGTGGCCTCAGCCAACCGCCACCAGCGTGATGTCCAGTTCACCAAGGGTGATTCAGTGTTTCTCAAGCTCCAACAACACCGAAAGATCACGGTGACCCTGTGGACACGCTTCAAACTGACAACCAAGTTCTAAGACCCCTTCGATATCTTAGCTCGGGTGGTTACTCAGGCATATCGCCTTCGTCTACCTCTGGAGAGCAGCATCCATTCGGTGTTCCATGTCTCGCAGCTCAAGCGGGTGATCAATGATCACCCAGTCAAGGAGGCACTTCCTCAGACGGTCCCGGCACCACCCCAGCGGTGTTCCTTCCTCAGAACATAACGAACACGCGCACGATTCTCCGCGCAGAGAAGCCAATGGATCAGGTCTTAGTTGTAACATCTCAAAAAAAAAAAAGAAACACAATAAAAATGTTTACAAATAATAATCTTGGAGTGGCAAGATTGTAAATAAGAGTGTAAGGTTCCCCCCCCCCCCTCTTAACATCGAGTCGAGCCAGCCCCTTCTAACCCCCCCCCCCCTCGATATTTCTTTTCCCCGGGTCCAGGGTTTCCAACAGACCTCAATCTGCATCCCCAATCCCGCGTCTCCTGCTCCCACACTGACGTTGACGCCCCTCCTGCTCTCATTCTCGCCACCAGCCGACGGCAACAAAGCTTCTTCCTCCTTCCTCCCCGAGCCAGCAGCATCTTTTGTTTCCTTCAAAGACCGGCCGGTGACTCTTCATCCTCAGGCCGGCAGCAGCCATTCTCCCCTCCAAGGAGCCGACTGCTCAAGTCTACGAGGCAGCGGCCCCTTTGTCCCCCTTCCTCGTTGTTTCGGTGGGTGGATTTCAAGGAGGACTCTTAGGGTTTGCTCGAAACCCCCTCTACTTGGATTTTTAGCACGGATTTGGTCTCCTTGGGTAAAGAACTCCCCCAATCTAATTTATTCGGATTTGTGATAAATTATTATGATAATATTTAGGCCCTAATCGATGTGATTACGTCGATCCATCTTGTGTTCTTCATATAATCGTCTAATCCCAAATTTATTTGTGTTTTCCGGCACCGCTCTTTGTCCAAATTGTTGGGAATGATCAAAACCCTCTCCGATTTAGGATTTTTGTCACCCAAGCGCCGCCAAGTCCCCGATCCTTCGTGGTAACTCCTCTCCCCTCACTCTTGAGGGAGGTAAATTGCTAACCTACTCTTGAATTAGTTTTGTAAAATAAAAGGTCAGTGCTGGCGTATGGTTTTCTGTCTTATCAAATATCAATTAACATTTGTGATTATTCCTGAACACGTTCAAATAGGGCATTTGTCCTTGCTTGCACCTCTTAGTTGTCGTTGGTAGTTTCGGCTTCACCTTAAGGCAAGTGGAGAATTTCATCTCGCTTGCAAACAATGAAATTTCGATGCCTCGTACTTGTTCCTTGTTTATAAATAGTATCTGACACTCTATAAATTATAACCCTTTAGCATGTCATGTTATTATAGAAGCCTTTAAATAACTATGAATCACTTAGGTCCTAAGTGTCATAAACAACTCTTGAATGGTAGGGTTTAGATGGTGCATCTCCTTGTTTGCATGGTCACGGTAAGCAGGAAGTAGTCTTTTTCAATAAGACTTGCACTTGAACTTAAGTATGAATCATGTGCAACCAATATAAATCCATACGCATTTCATCGATTACAGTTTATGTCGTTGCCAGAATGATTATGCTAAACTCCGGAATAGGCTAACAAATTCAGATAGTTCTGCGTGATTCCGTTACTTGCATGTTTTACTAGTTATGCTACAGGATAAATCGGTACTCTAATATTTTTATTTTCCTCCGCACGTACTTAAATGTATAACTTGTTCGCGACTGTGCGTACTTATTTTTATGTTCAGAGTCATTTTCCTTCTTGTTTTAGAATTTTTCTTAGCGTTCTTGACTGCGCCGTCTGCCGCCTGAGTCCGACCCGCGTCAAGTTTATGTGTTCCTGGAGGTTTATCTTTTGTCGTTATATCAAGTTCTATGTATTTGGTTTCTTTTATTATTGGGTTTGTTATGATGTAATAGTTACGATCACCTACCTTCTTTTGAGTCATGGACAACTGTTAGGTTATTTCTAATGTACTGAAATTTAATATTAATGGCATGTTCCCTTCTGTGGTTTATTGCATTTACATTTTTTACCAGTATTGTGTGTCGCTTGAAATTTTATTAAAGTGCATATGCATCATTTTTACATCAAACCTTCTGCATAAAAACAAACTAGTTTTCTCAAATTAATTATTTAAAATTAACATAATAATTTCATCTCCCGCCTAACAGATATGGAATTTTCTTTGTTCATGCTTGGGACATCACGACCCGCCCGTAGCGCACTCTGAGAGTTGTTATCAGACGGGTCGTGACATTAGTGGCTTGGCAGGATCGCCCACCCTCGGAGGCGACATGGGTGGACCAAGCGGATATGCGCCCCAGTTCCCAAACTTCTGCCTTGAGGACAAGGCAAATTTCCCAAAGGGCGGTATTGTTACGAATCCCGATGGACCAGACGAGGGCGACGGGCGACCACCAATGTGGCAAGTGTATCACCACCGCAAGCGCGGTGCGCGTAACTTGTCGACCTAGCCGACATGGTCGAGGGACGTTATTTTATCCTTTATATTATTGTTGTCTTATTTGTGGTACCGTTACTTTATGTTGTGACCGGCGACAATATAAGTCGGAGACTATTGTATTTTGGGCATGCTTGAATGATTGGAACTTCTGGTTTTCCCTCTCTCTCTTCTCCTCTAATTTCTCCCCCTTCCCCTTTTCTTTTTTCGAACCTTAACAAAATGGTCTAAATTTCTCAAACTCCATCCCTCCTAATTTTCCAATCACGTGGACATTTAATGACCTCTTCAACCTCAACAACGTGACTTAAGAATCGTTGTCATTGGCAGTCTCCATCTTTCGATCGAACTATGGGAAGAACTTTACCGATTCGATTTACCCATGATTTGGCTTTGGATCATCAAACCATTGAAAATACCAATAGCAAGGCAATGTACAATGTTCTCATGACCTTAAACCATATGTGCTGAAAAATTATTACTTTCAATAGTTCCTAAACCCACCATCTCTCACAGGAAGATAATCACCATCATTTCACTCTTAAACAAAGGTAAGCCGTTTTTTTTTCAAATACTTCCCTTTATCACTGACAGTTTTCTAGTAAGTCCACTGTCATAAAAATGTCACCCTCAAACCAATCTATCCATCTATGGAGTAATCTATCATACAAGATTGTTGAGAATGGCAAATTAAAAAAGAACAAACTAGTGAGCAAGGGGTATAATATATTGAAAGTTGAGTTGTGAGGATATTTCATTCTAGCTTGTCTGTAACTTCTATTTCTTTATGTGGGTGAACTTGCATGTAATTTGGACCAGTTAACTGTCATTAGAAGGGAACGAGCAAGTCACATTCATAGTAGTTGGTTAACTTTTAATTTGTCGGTACTAATTATCGTTAATGAAACCATAGATAATGTGCATATAGTACAGAAATATGAAAATCAACCACTTCAGCTCAAAAAAATGGAGTTATGTAGCAAATAAATTCAACTCCAAACGCATGATACTAATGGGAAAAGGTTTTCTTTAGACCTTATTTCAGCCAACAATGGCAGGTATTGAAAACAAGCACATGAGCAGAAAGTGTTTTACTGAACCAACCATACATACAAATCCTGTAAAAAGCATAAACTTAAACATCCGAATTAAGTCACATACCAACCAACATATAAATAAATATAAATCAAATAAATAAATTTATAAATCACATTCGAACCAAGCACTCACTTTAATTGAATTATCAGCAGCAGAGCTCATAAGCACAGGTTCATTAGCAAAGAAATGAAGTGATATAATTTGACTATCATGAGCATCCCTAATCACAGACTGAAGCTTTCTCTTTTCGAGATTCCAAATGCATATAACACCTGATGATCCCCCAGATGCTAGAAGAGGATCCCCATCTAATGGAATAAGAGAAATTGTGAGAAACTTGATGTCCAGAAAACATAAAGGATGGACAGGAATTACCAAGAATTATCAAGTGAATAATTATTTTAACGTGCTCATAGACAGCATCACAATAATTAGCCTTATCTCAAAGAGACTTGCTCAAATAATACATTATTTAGAATGCCTTAAGTATACAATGATCCAAAATTTATTTTTCAAAAAATAAATAACATAAAATTCCACAAATAGAAGAATGAAGCCAATAAGCAGGCAAGGAAATTCATGCATAAACACAAACATACAGTAGAAGTGAAATTTCAACCTATAAATTTAAAATTTTAAGCAATTTTACTATAGTGACTCGTACTTGTGATAGACTTGCATAAAAGATAGGTTAATAAAAATGAGGATACATATAAAAACATAAAATTTAGAGATAATGTTGGAGGATAGTTACCAAATAGAAATTCATCTAGAGTATTCCGCAACAAGACAACTGCATATAAACAAGGTGTAACAATGCAATTAAACCCATCAAGCAACATGAATAAGAGTAGCAATGCCTACAAGCGACTTGCACAGGTTCACAAAGCAGAGTATGTCATCACTGACATTAACGACTTAATCGAGATCGTGGTAGACGAACCAGGTTTCTCAGCAGACTATTACTTGGGCTACATCCTTATTAGGCTCCAACAGTTGCGAGTCTATTATTATCATTTACAAGCCGCGTCTATTGCTATTCCCCAACTGAGAGTAGATTGGTCTTTTTAGGTGTCTTTTTCTATGTCTAGTATTTATATGTGTAAGACACTTCATTTTAATTAACACGCAATTTTAGTTTCAACATGTTATCAGAGCTCCCAAACCTAACCGCAAGCGCTCCAGCTTATCCTCGCTCCGCTCTTATTCGCATTCGTTTCGATGTTATTGCTTTTTTTCACTCGACCACGATTTTGATCGTGTCTCCCTTCCCCCCCCCCCCCTGATGCGGACTTCTGGCGGATCGGAAGCCGACGCCGATTTTTGAAGAGGTCGACACCATTGTCCTCTACTGATGTTGCCAGATCTCCTCTATCTCCTCTTCTACTGATGTCGCCGCATTGGGAGCCGACTGATGCCGCCGGATCGGAGGCCGACTGCTGGACAGGTCGACGGCTATCACGCTTGATACCGGTGGTTCCTGCTTGCGTGTTGTTGTCGTCTTCCTCCCAATGTGGTCGTCGTTTGCTCCTTTTCTTCCTCCGGTGGATCACGTTGTTTTCTTGCTCTCCATCACGTATCTTGTTGTTGCGATGTCCCTGATCACTAGCTGCTTGCTGATTTGGTGGTTCCTGCTTCCTAATCTGGTGGTTCCTGCTTGCTAATCTGGTTCGTCACTCTACCAGCTTGATGGTCTTTGGTTCTATTCGCTATGAATGACTCGTCAGCTTCGTCGCCGAGTGTGATTCAGCCTCAGATGAGTGACCTTCCGCAGTTCCATGTCCACTCTGGTTCCCTGAAGATCACCACGGTACCATTAGATGAAACAAATTATCTCGAATAGCCAAGGGCTGCTCAACATGTCATTCGCAACCATCAAATGTTTGGTTATATTGTTGGAACAGTTAAGGAGCCCCCTAAGACTGATCACTCCTGGAAGCTTTGGGACTCCTCTGGTTGTTTCCTGCCTCCTTCACTCGATGTCTTTGAAGGTCTATCGGAGTTACATATTGATGGACTCTGCATTCGAGATCTGGCACCTGCGTCTTGGACAGCGCGCGCATGACGAAGGCAAGACGCAACCACATCGAATGAAAACAATAAAAAAGCAGGAAACAATTTGTGCTTTGTTGTTAATGCTAATGATGCTCGTCACTGGCACCTGCGCCTTGGACATCTGTCTCCTACCTATCTCCAAAAATTCTGTCTTTTTACCGTTTTAAAAAACTTTTGTATGTGATGTATGTGATGTGTCTAAACATGTGCGACAAAATTCATCGCATTTATCTTCACCTAGTAGCACCCCATTTGTTGTTGTTCATTTTAATGTTTGGGGGTCATCTCTCATTTTATCATTATCTAATTTTTGTTGGTTGGTCACTTTTATTGATTGTTTTTCTCGCACAACTTGGGTTTATTTGTTAAAAAAAGAGTTAAGTTCTTTGTTTTCAGACTTTTTATAAAATAGTCCAGACCCAATTTAATGGCTCTATTTGTGCCCTTCAAAATGATACTGGAGGAGAATATGGCAATCGTTGAGTGTTTGGATCATATCTTACCAGTCATGGTATCATCCATCAAACCAGCATCTTTTGTATGTTGCTCGTCTTCTTGCTACGATGCATCTTCCCAAATCTTATTGGGGTGATGTAGTCCTTATTGCCGCTCACCTTATCAACTGGATTACATCACGTATTATTGGCTATGCTACTCCCCTAGCTCGGCTCTCTACCACGACCGTCATTTACACTTCGCATTTGTCACTCCGTGTCTTTGGATGTGTATGTTTTGTGCATATCCATTCGCCTCACCGGGCCAAACTAGACTCTCGGGCTTTTCGTTGTGTTCTTTGGCTACTCCATCACAAAAAGGTATTAATGATACCATCCCCCCTCCATGTACATGTTTTGCATTATGGATGTTACCTTCCTGGAAGGGGAATTGTATTTTTTGTCATCGACGCACTCTCTTTGTCAGGGGGAGAGCAGTGATGATACCGGTATTCCTCTTCCACTTCTTCCTCCACAACCAACGCAATAACCTCCTCCTCCACAGCTACAGTAGACACCTATCTTGGGTCGTACCATCCTAGTTTGTCTGCCTGATACTCTGATCTCTCATTTTCCTCACGTATACCACCGTCGTTATTCAGGTATACAGGCTACTAGAGTTCCACCTCTACCAGTGTCCACTTCTGCCTCAGATTCCGCTGATGTTGATCAGCATGTTCCTCTTGCAATGCTGAAAGGTAAGGTTGCATGCACCAAAACCATATTTCTAATCAAGTGGCTTACCACCATCATACCTCGGCCCATCAGGCCTTTGTTTCTACACTTTCCTTGATTGTTATTCCTAAGACATGGCATGAAGCTTTGGGTATCCCAGTATGGACTCAAGCTATGAAAGCGGAAATGTTTACCTTTGACAAGAACCATACCAGGGATGTCTCCTCCCTTCCTCCTGAGAAGAAAATTATTGGTTCGAGGTGGGTATTTTCTATAAAATAGAACCAAGAGGGTAAGGTTGAACGGTATAAGGTACGGCTAGTTGCCTAGGGATACACTCATACTCAGGGAATTGACTACCAGGTGACTTTCGCACATGTGGCTAAGATGGACTCTATTTGGGTGTTGTTGTCGTGCGTGGCTTGCATGGACTGGGATCTTCATCAACAGGAAGTTAAGAATGTGTTTCTCCATGGTGAGCCGGATGAAGAGGTATACATGAAATTCTCTCATGGGTACGTGAAGAAGGGAGTTGAAGGTCTTGTCTGCCGTCTAAGTAGATCTTTATATGGTTTTCACGGCTATGCTCAAATTTGAGTACAAGCAGGCGCAATCTGATCATACTATGTTTATTCGGAGACGTGATCTGACGATTGTGATCATTATTGTCTATGTGAATGACATCGAAATCACCGGTAACGATATGGAAGAGATTGTGAATCTCAAGTCTCTCTTATTTGTTGAGTTTGAGGTGAAAGACTTGGGAAGATTATGATATTTCCTGAGTATTGAGGTAACTAGATCCGATCAGGCTATTTTTATATCTCAGTAAAAGTACACACAAGATCTTTTGCAGGAGACCGGGATGTTTGGTTGTGTTCCGGCGAACACCCCTGTGGAAGAAAATTATGGAATTAGGGAAGATGGTGACAGTGATCAGGCAGATGCATCACGCTACCAAAAAATAGTTGGAAAACAAATATATCTATCTCATACTCATCTTGATATTACTTATGCAGTCGGCATCTTGAGTAGATGCATGCTCTCAGGATCAGAAATCAAGAAACGACATATTGTGTGATACGGTATTTGAAGAAAGTCTCTGGTCGTGGTCTCTTGTTCTCCAAGAACCACTTGAAGATTGAAGTTTTCACAAATGCTGATTGGGTTGAATGTCGCGATGATCGAAAACTCAGAAAGGGATATTGTTCCTTCGTTGGAGGAAACCTATGTGACATGGCGTAGTAAGAAACAGAATGTGGTGGCCAGATCAAGTGCTGAGACAGAATACTATGTTATGTCACAAGGCGTGTGTGAGGGTCTATGGATGTTTTGCGGCAGCAAAGCAGCTACTAGTATAGCTCATAACCTAGTCCAACATGACAGGACCAAGCATGTTGAGTTTGATCGACATTTCATCAAAGATCACTTGGATAAAAAAACTATGGTCATGTCATTCGTCCATTCTAAAGATCAGTTGGCAGATGTGTTCACTAAAAGCTTGGGAAGTGATGCGTTTCTCGATGACATCAAAAAACTTGGAATAACCGACATCTTTCGTCCGACTTGAGGGGGGGAGTTGCGAGTCTATTATTATTATTATTTACAACCTGCGTCTATTGTTATTTCCCAACTGGGGTAGTTTGGTCTTTTTGGGTGTCTTTTTCTAGGTCTAGTACTTATGTGTGAAACATTTCATTTTGGTTAACACGTAATTTTAGTTTTAACTCCAACCCCATCCTCATACACATTTTTGCACCTTGGAGCAAGTTAAATCAGTTGAAAAAGAATTCTATGCCCTCTCGAGAGCTTCCACTCCCCACTACCAACCCCTTAAACAGCCACAGGTAATCACATCACGTCTCCCCACTCGCCACTTACACTCATCAACAAGAAATCCCACCTCTCCTAGTAGTTTGGTATTGTTGGCACCTCCTTTACCACTACCCTAATCGAAGACGAACCCACCATCACACTAATTGTCACGCTAAGATTACATTGGTCTCAGGAGGCACTGCATTTTTTTTTTGTAAGCAACCTTACTCCTCGATCCACAAATATCCAAATAATGAATTTCGTCTGCTACTCAAGCCAAATCTGAAGACAAAAACCTTGCTAATTTTGAGGCACTTAACTTAAGGATCCCCCCACCCACCCACCCATCACCAACTCTCCCTTCAGCAGTTGAGCAATGATAAGAATATACATTGCAATGAACCCTCCTCCAACAATGGAAAACACTGAGTCGCCACTCCGTCTATCATCGATTAATCGTGTCTTCCATTTAGTTGTAGCCTATATGTAATTTATCTTTTACGTGGCATTTAGGTTATTTGTTACTTCGTGTGTCTCTCTTATATAAGAGAGAGTAGAGAAGTATTTGAGAGCATCTTGCCTAGTGTCTTTGTAACCCTCCTTAAAGAGGGGTCCTTCGGAGAGTGTGCCCAGTATTCAATTAACAAGCAATCCATTATTTTCTTTGCTTTCTATCAATAAATTTGCGTAAAATTGAGAAGAAAGAAGTAAACTTGTGCTAAGATAAATTGAAACTTTTCAAAATGATTTGTAAAGAATACGTTGGTAGGACATATCTCAACATTCATTTATCTCCCACATTGAGGCAAAAAAGATCAAAGGAAACAAAGTTCTGATGTCTAAAAAGTAAAAACTAAGAGTAAAGATTCTGAATGAGGTTGAATACATAGAAATAAATCCCAACACCATTCACATACAATGAATTTTGATGTCAAAATTGTAGACGGGACTAGGATAAAGGAGCTTTTTGGACTCTGGAGTGCATGGTAAGTTGCTTTGCTTTATTTTACATATAATTACTTTGCCTTTATATGTTTTTACCGATTAGAATTCAACTTTAGACATGAGTTATAGGTCGTGGATTAATATTATTATTATTATTTGATATTTTAAAGTATATTTTTATCTGTGATATATTAAGAAATATAAAACAGATAAGCTTTTACTTCAGGCTTTGGAACACTCATAAAATATCTTGCCCTGCCCCTCTACCTGTTAAATTGGGTAAATATAGAAAGCCTCAATTGAGAAATGACTATAAATAGATATGATGGGAATGGAACCTTTTTAAAGGTAGCGAAGAATAAACTTGAGTTGTTTGGGTGAATACAGGAAAGCGTAAAATACTAAAATGTACGGCAATATAATGAGTATATGTAACTAATGTGGACGGCATGAGAAGGAAAAGAGACACAAGATACCCTGGCCAGATGTATCAAAAGGATTTATAAAATCAGTTGGCATCCATATAGCACTAAACTGGAATGAATGCTCTGGATGAGTTCATAAAGCTGACTCCAAGTAACAGACTGATGGGGATCGGCTTCATGATCTTGTTCGAAGGAGATCGGGCCGTCACTCGGCGGGACCCGTTTTTTGTATTTTTGGTGGAGCTGCGTTGATCGGATAGACGATCGGAGGCCGCGAGCGCATCCGGAGCATCGCTTTTCATTTTATATGTTTTTTTATTTTATTTATTTATTTGGCGTGTATTTGGTGTTTTAGGACATCGGGCATAACGGACGATCGTAGTCGTTCACGCCGGGTGCCCAACCGCCCCCTCTCGTTATAAATAGGGGCGGATGTTCAGATTTTCAGTGATTGCTGAGTTTTGTGAGAGTCCAGAATTCCAGCAATCACTTGTGATGTGACGCCGCGAGCCCGGGGTGTTACGCCCCAGTCTTCTTGAAATTGTTTTTTTCTATTTTGTATCCTCGTTCACTGTTCCCTGCCCTAAACCCACAATCTCCTCTTCTTCTTAAGAAGAAAACCGTCACCCCCGCCCATTGTTCATTTCCTGCTCAACGATTTCCACGGTTCCTCCAATATAATTACCTGAAAAATCCATCCTTGTCGACGATCCAGCCTTAACTGCTCGATAACCTTCCCACGTACCACTGCCGATTGCATCAGGCTTTCTGATGTCGCCTCCCTGCTCTGTCGTTCATGTCATTTCCTCCCTGCTCCGCCGCTCAAGCCATTCCCTTTCTACCGCGAGCCCCCTGCCTCCAAAGTAACTTCTTTTCCCCTCGATCAAACTTTCTGAAGCCATCCTGATATTCGATCCTCCTGTTACAGCCGTTCATCCCCACGCCAACGTCCTGCAAGCAAAGTCTGCTTCTTAAGCTAGTCGACCACTCATTCCTCTTCCTTCCAGCAAATAAATCGCATTCTGCCCTCATTCCCAATTGATCCTTTTATTCCACAGTCCAGACAATTCTGCCCTTCCCCAAGTCCTTGTGTGCTGCCCATTTGCTGGAATTAAAATCCAGCATGGATTCTCGCCCTGATAGCTTATGTCAAAGTGGTCATGAACGAGTGACGATCGTCCGCCACCACTTTCCATTGGCGGATCCTTGTGCTTGTGAGTATTAATGTTTTGTGCGGTTTTATTTTGTATTGAATCTTGGAAGGACATGCTAAATATGTTTGGTTATTGAGATTGCTAGTGTTTTTCTCTTCATTTCTTTTGAGTCTATAATATTTATTCGTGCAAGTTATAATGGAAAGCACCACTTGTGAAAAAAGAGTGTGAATGTTTTCTTACACGCATGAAAATTATTATGAACACTGTGCAGATTTGCTAGCCGCGTATAATCATCGTTGTTATAATTTGATTTCGGATAATTGATTAAAAACATGTGCGTATCATTTATCTTGAGCTTCATCGCATTCATTCTGCACATCCACTTAGCTTTGCAAAAGCATGTCGACACATTCATTTTCACATCAGACCTTCATGTGTCACTAACACAAATGTACTGACAAATACTAAAAAATCCAAAACATGATATTCAAAATATTCATATGGTTAATACTTAATATAAAACACCAAAGGATCTTTTTCACAATTGTAAAAATTTAGTAACAAGCGAAGAAGAATATTAAAATAGGTAATTATGTTTAAAAAACAAAATCAAGACTGCAGATTACATATTATGAATTTGAACCAGTACGAGAACAAGAATGTACCAGTCCTAAAAGATAAAGCAGTAACAGCTCCACGTGTAGAATGGGTAAATGAAACAACCTCCTCATCATAACGCAGATTATGTACATGGATTGTTCCATCAGAACAACCAACACCAACCACATCTAATGCAGGTGATGATACACAACAATGTATAGCAGAGTTCCATCCTTTGAATTCATAAAGCTTCTTCTTTGTACTTATATTCCACAACTGTAATGAACCTGTCTGGCCTCCCAAAATGACCTGATTTAAGAATAATATGTTTTCAAGTAGTTACACAGTGAATTATCAATTATCACGAATTAGAATAATGATGTTACAGGTTTTATTAAACAATGTCATGCACTACCTTGTTTAGATAAGTATCTGGGTGCATAATACAACTAGGTAAGAAACCATCTTCCAGTTGTATACACGCAATAGCCTCAAGGTGCTTAGTTTTTTTGTATGACCAGATGAACATATTGCCTTTCACATCAACACTTAAGACATACTCTCCAAGAACAAGTAAAATATTTACTTTATCCTTGTGTCTGCTCCATGTTGCAACCTGATTAAAAAACAAGTTACGCATAATATTTGACAGGAAATATGTAAAGAAAAGAAACCAAGTAAGTCATTTGAAAGAAGGAAAGACATTAAAAGGCAAGGACAGTATCTAAGATTTTCACCCAAAAGGTAAAACCACAACTAGAATTGGTGCATATAGCAAATAGTGAACAAAAGCTGTCATTTTACTTTGATACTCCAAAGGTGACTGAATTTGGAAATAGGTTTGCAGACCCAATGTCTTAAATCTTAATGCAAATGCCATCATACAATGGCATGCTAGAAACTACTTTATCATTAACCATAGTAGGAACTTCAAAATTGAAGTTAGTACAGAAAAGCAAACAGCATACCTAGTGTTTTTCAACTAGTAAAGTGAAAAAAATGGAAAAATTTAGGCGCTAAAAATCTACTTAACATTATAGGATGCAAAAATATAAAGATAACAAATCAAAAATTAAACATTTTTGTTGATTTGAAGAGAGATTAATAAGACGACTACTATAAAAAAATATGAAGGATGGTAACAAGGCAGAATGAGGTAGTCCATAGAAAGTAGGCACAAAGACGAGTTGAATGTTAAAAAACCGATATTTAAGATGAATGCCCATGACTAGGAATGATAAAAAAGAAAAATAACTATATAAGAAATAACATCTAGAAAGAATGAGAAAACAATGTCGCTTACAATGGGAGCTCTTATAAACAATAAGAAAAGAATCAAATAAACTAAAAAATGGATGGCTAGGTTCCAAAAATTCCGAGGAAAATTTAACACCAAGTCAAATGGAGCTACTAGCAGCACAAAATAACCCATAAAATAAGGGTAAATTTTTGATACACCAAGCGGAGAATTTACCTGTGAGGTCAGCTAGCGAGAATGCATCATTTGGAAAGTAGGTCCACAACAAAAGTATGATTATTTTAAGGGAATATGAAATATGTTTATCAATGCAGACTTACTCTTATGCCTGTGATTATCCATATACTGTGATCGTGTCGAAGAATTATATGCATATATAATGTTAGGGATTTTGGGTATGTTAAAGACCATTTTGAAGGCCAATAAGAAAGTTCATTATCGATTCATTCTTTCACTTATTTAGTCTCACACCACTTGTGAAGTTTAGTTGTCGCCATTTTTAGTATATATAGAGAGCGAAGATGTAATACTTGCATTAAATTGAAATAATACCATTTTATATTTAAAATTCTAAGCATAGTATCTGAGCGAGGGCATTCCTAATAGAGATTGAAGATTTTGACATTCCTCGGCAAAGTATTGAACAATCAACGTCATCGATCTCGCGGTCCACTATGCAGCTCTCGTCGATTCAAATTTCGATCATCATATTTTGCACAATGCTTGTCGAGTCTACCTAAAATTGCACCATCTCCAATAGACTCGCTTTAAGCTTTGCAGTTCCTGCTACGCGCTTTTGTTATCACACTTCGCGAAACCTTGTTGAACTGATGCTCTCGCGAAGTTCTTCTTGCCGAGCACTTCACCTGCGCGTTCTTCGTGCCCCCTCGCAAAGCTCCTCTTATCGAGATCCTCCGCGCAGAACTTGCAATGCTCCGTGTAAAATCCGCGCACTCATCGAGCTCTCACCCCAAACTCTAGACAAGATCTCGACGAAGCTTATCCCACGCACTCACCCGAAGCTCTTGTATGCAATTTTTTCTTCTCATTTTTCCGAGATCAAAACGGTACTTTATGGCAGACTCCTCAGACTCAAGAGTTTAGAACCAATGAAGTGTTCAGGCCCCCTTCACTAACCCTCATTGGGCCCATGGGCACTCCAATTTCTTACAGAATACTACTATGTATTTGGAGAGTACAAATTATCATAAATATTCCTGAGTGGCGCAATATAAAATTGCTCAAGCTAGAGAGAGGAAGAAAAAAGATTTAAGCTAAATTGAATGCATGAAAGATGAAATAGATACGATTTTTGCGGATGATGTGTCTGTTAAGAAGCGATGGAAAAAATGTTGTTATCAACTCAAAAATGAAGAAAAAGACAATGAACTGAGCTTGGAATCACCACCATCTCCCTTACTGGGAAGAACTTTGTTGAATAGGTGCATTTTGTCCGCCGGGTACTTCAGTCCAAGGGACTTCTGCATCATCTAACTAAGGATACTCCTTCTGCACCTACTGAAGACTGGTTGCGTGACGATGGTCGTGTTCAGACTTGGCTTCTCAACTCCCTTGATGGCGAACCTTACCGCATGGTCATGTATCATGAGACGGCCAAGGCGATGTGGGATGAGCTTCATTCACTATACTCTGGCAAGAATAGTCTCCAACATTTGTACGACATCATCACTGGTCTTCAGTCCCATGACTCAGGCAGTGCTGCTGAATTAACATCTTTTGTTGTTCGGTCCAAGTCGCTGGTTAATACCTGCATTCAGCATCAGCCTCCGACTACGGATCTAGCTACCCAGCGTGCTCAAAAGAAAGTTGTTGGTAGTGTCATGATGATGGCTCGTGTTCCGCCTCATCTTCATAGTGTTCAGGCTCAGATCCTCTCCTCTACTACTATTCCATCATTCTCTAATTTGTGCTTCATGCTGTTAAAGGTTTCACCACCTCCTGATGTTATCGTCCCTCCTTCAGCGGCCCTTCTCCAATAATCTTTTGCGTCATTACTCCCTCTCCCTCCCTTTACTTGTGGGGGTCGTACAGGCTCTCGGAGGAAGGGACGAAATGGTTGGTTGAGGCCTAAGTGCTCTTTTTGCGGTAAGGATGGACATCTTGAGGCGACCTGCTATCGCAAACATGGACTGTCTCCTCGTCCCAATGCTTTTGTTGCCACCCTCAGCCCATTTGTCACACGTGCTGATCTTGATGAAGTCCGCCTCCCAGCTCCAACAACTTCAGGGGTTGCTCCACAACTCACCTGCCTCTGTTTCCTTCGTCTCTCAAGAAGGTATCGCTTGTCTCTCCACTAGTCCGCGTTGGATAGTGGACTCAGGTACTACTCATCATATCATCTCCTTGAAGTCACCTCAATACTTGGATTCTCTGCATCCCAAGTTTATCACTGTAGCCACTGACAACACTACTCTTGTCTTCGACTCTGTTGATATACCTCTGAATCCCTCTATTTATCTTCGCCCGACTCTCCATGTCTCGGGCTCTTCGTTTAATTTACTTTTTGTTATTCGTCTCACTATTGATTTGGATTGTTCTATCACATTCACCTCTTCTTCGTTTTTGATGTAGGACGGACGAACGCAGAGTCTCATTGGTAAAGGACGACTGCACAACGGACTCTACCTTCTTGATGTCTCCCCCACCGTTCTCTCCTCTATCTCATCTGTTGACTGGCATCGGCAACTTGGGCATGTTTCTCTTCCAGTTCTCAAGAAGGCCCTTCCGGATGTTCATCTTCCTACTTTACCTGTGATTCTTGTATTTTAGGGAAACAACATTGTTCCTCTTATCCTCCTCGTTGTAACCGGAGCTCTGTTCCTTTTATGTTAATACATTCTGATATTCGGGGCCCGTATAAAATAACAAGTATCTAAGATTATCGTTATTTTCTCACCTTTATTGATGATTATTCTCAAATGACATGTTTGTACTTACTTCATGATCGCTTAGAGCTTTATCGTGTATTTCGGGCTTTTGTTCTTGAGACTCGTACTCAATTCTCCGACAAAATCAAAACAATTTGGATGGATAATGTTCGAGAATACACTAGTCATGAGTTTGATAACCTCTGCTCTGATTTTGTACTTACTTTGGAGGTCACTTTGTCATCTGGTGCAGTAAGAAACAGACTATAATTGCTCAATCTTCGGTCGAAGTTGAGTGTCGTTCGATGGCGTCTGTTGTATCTGAGCTCACATGGCTTAAGAGTCTCCTAAGTGATATGGGAGTAAAACTTTCCTCACCAGCCACCTTACTTTGTGAGAGTCAAGTTGTGATTCACATAGCTAAGAATCTTGTCCTCCATGAAAGAGTCACTTCATTCGGGAAAAAGTTCAAATGAAGAAGCTGGAACTGAAACATGTTCCGGCTACTGACCAAGTTGTCGATCTTCTCACTAAGGACTTGTCGAGTGCTCTATTTTATCAGTTCTTGTCCAAGCTGGGTGTCTACGACTTGTACGCTCCAACTTGTGGGCGAGAGTTAGAAAAAGAATATGTAAAGGCCCATATAATGGCTCACCATAGGCGTTCTTCCTCTTGTAATAGTTTCACATCTTGAAATTGGGACTCTTCTCTCTCTTCTCTCCCTATTCCATGCTTGTATTTACACACACAAGAAGTATATGCAAAGGTTCACAAGTTTTCCAAGTGTTTGTGCTCTTCTTCTACATAAATGAACAAATACACATGGAGAGCATAATAATCTATACATATAATAAAATTAATGAAATAAACCTTTGTAACTTTGTGATTCTAGCACAAGTGAAAAAAGTAATCATTGGGTATTTTTATAATACTCTAGTTTTATTATTGCATTGTAGGAGATCATATTCAGTATGTGTTCTCTTAATCGAAGGCCACAATTCACCTAACAAACAAATCCAGTAACATTCAAGTCATACTCTACGAAGAGATTCATTATACACAGTGACTTTGCACACAACTCCTATATCCTTAAAACAAAATACAGGTACTAAAGCATCAAGCACAAAAAAATAACATTAATAATAAGAACTACAAAAATCTTTCATTCCAAACCTGATCAGAACGTGCAAAAACTCCAATATCAGTTCCATATGCAGCAAAAGTATAGTCACGCATGGAAGCAAGAGCTCGGATCTTCTTTGGCAAAAGAGGACCTGATATATTACATGCATACCAATAGAGCGTAATACAGTTAGGACAAAAAGAAAGAGCATTGGTGCAGCGGACGTAAAAAAACAAAATCAAATCATATCAACAACTAAATTGTTAACGTAATAAAAACAGGTTTGAAGTCAAGAATTCAAATCCTTTCTTAGATAAGCTACCACCACATATAAAAATGTCTTGCGGAATAAGGCCCTGTTTAGGGTGGCAATGGGGTGCCGTTGCAGTGGGAAAGGAAGCCCAGTTGTGGTTGGAGCTCCTCCGCCCTAGAGGGAAAAGGAGCCCCACCGGAATTTTCAGTGGTGTTTGGGGAACCTCCATATTCCACCAGTCAGGAAGAAAATTTAGACCCACTACTGCACCAAACAAAGCCTAAATAAAGAAAATCAAACTTCAATAGTAGAGAATTTGAGGACTGGTTTAATAAATGGGAATTAAAAAGTTCTTGCCTAGAGTGAAATCAAGAGAATGCATAAGAGCGAGAGATATTAAGTAACATGAGAATTATTATTTGCTAACATCAATTTTTCACTTTGAAATAATGGGCAATGATTATAAATGAGGCTTAAGCTCCATTTGTTTGGGGATTTTCCTTTGTTACATTTTTCAGAAAACACATGCTATTTTTTGTCCATTTGAATAGCCTCCATTTGGAACCACCAAACCCCCAAAACATCATTTTATACATGATTTAACTGTAGGGAAGGATCTCCATTCAAGAATATTTTTTTATCTTCATCTCCAACCGCCGCCGCCCACCCAAACAATCCCTTTAGATTTTTATAGATAATGGATGGCAACAAGGTCTTCACTCTTCATTCTGAAGAATAGACTAAAAGCTTTTGCAGATTAACCAAGAATGTGGTCGAGTTCAACGAATTTTTGGCCAGCAAGATGGACCAATGAATGGCAGCAAATGATAAAGAGTCAAAGCAATATGTAACTACAGAACAATTCTTGGGCAGAACAGTGCAAGAATAGTTGCTGCGATATTCTCTTCAACTAATTCATGTTTAAACCTCAACATTCATATCTACGTCTGTATGTGGGAAGCATGTGCAATGCAAGGTACTAAAGGTATGCCTTAGATCCCAGCAGCATGCATTTGCTACTGCAAATAGAAGTTGATGTGAAAAAGATACGATGCATTTTTTCTTTGGAATAGCACTTGGCACGTGTCAAGCAATCTCACCCTTCTTGGCAATCTTGTTGGTTTCATTTACTTCATCTCGCATTGGCGTGGTCTAATATCCACAATGCTGCCTTTCAGCAATGATCCTTTAAAATCAATGTTGAGATTCTCGACAAAAGAAATTAATGTCCACAACTTTTCTTCTTCATCTAGCAGTGAAGAAATTGATCCTTATATAAGAAGAATGCATTGTCTCCAATCTTTTGCAATATCCACGTAAGACCATGCTGAATATAAATGATCATCCACCCTTCTCAATTCAAATTGTCCTCCCTGAATGCAAGAAAGACAATTCTCAGCCTTGATATGTGAACTCATGCCTAAGCGTAACATGGTGATTATTGTATTTTATTGTTACTTCTTAAAGTTACGATCAAATTTTTGGCAAATCTAAAAATTTCCCATAAAAATTATTGTACTCTCTGAAGCTCTTGGTCCTCATTATCGTCATCTTCTGTGCTGCAAATTGAGAACTCTCAATTAAATGGCCTTGTGACGCAGGACAAGGTAAAGGTTGTGGTGTGAGTGTGTGATAATGGACCTCTAATGAATGAACTAGAGTGTAGTGATGATGGGAAAACTAAAATGATTCAATACACATGCAATTTTCCAACATTTAATTGCAACTAATTCTGAAATTAATAAAGTTCACAAACATTAACACAAGAGATTAGGCATTAGAAACACAAGCAAGATATAATTAAAATTAAAAAGAGACTGCTTCAATTAAATGTTAGGCAGATAAATCTTTACTTAAAATTAAGCAAACTTCTACAAATTGATGATGTGTTCACAAAATATTCAACAATAAATAAGACTTCAAAATGAGTTTACATAATATATAGGAGGCCGAGGACATTAAAAGTTGGAGGACTAAGGGGCGGGTTGGATGAGTAATGTAGTTGAGGAGTGTGTTATTGGGGTCAACCAAACAGGCAAATGGTTGCGCTGGAACAGGAACAACAGGATGAACGAGATCATATTGAGGATTTGGGTGGGGATTACGGTTGCATAATGGGTGTTTAAGCAGTTCCAGTACTGGAAAGGCAAATTCTGCACTAGATGTTAAGTGGAATGGAAGAGGGATTTCTGCTGTGCAGGACTGAGAATAGGCTGGTTGATTAATCTCTGGATAAGAGTGTTGGTGGTGCTTATGGGTGGTTATTAGTCGTAGAAGGGAGTTATGGTGGTTTTAGGAGAGGATTTGCAGCGCCTATGGGTAATTTTAAGTAGTAATTTGGTAGGTATTGAGAGTAGGAGGGAGTTATGGGTGGGAATAGGTAGTTACTTGGTGGTCACATGGAAGTGAAAGTAGTTATTGTTAAAGGGATGGTTGAGGAGGTAATAATTACCTTGGCTTCAAAACCAAAAATCCACGGAATCGGCACCGTGAGATGAACACAAGAGCCAGATACTCATACTCCTATCCAAAATATGCAATGTATAAAAATCAGTCCTTATACTCCTATTTTTTTGTATTTTTAGATAATTTTTCATTTTATTTTAGCATGTTTTGGATATCGTCGTGATCAGAAGAAATATGGTCATCCATGACAGCTCCTAAGTCAATAAATAGGGATAGATAGCCCGTTTAAAGGGCCTTGGAAGTTTGAGAAAAAATCTTTCTTTTGATCATCCAACATCGAAGCCGGAGTCCAAATGCGAAGCTTGGACACCCCTCCCCTTCCCTCCTTCGTCGGCCATAGTCAATCCTCAAATCCCCGAAAACGACTAACTCCCTCACTTCTCCTCATCTCCAACCACCACCAAGGTCTACAATCAACCACCCCACAACCACCACCTTATTTCCCCATGACTACCTAGCAACCAACCCTAATACCCAATAACTACCAACAACCATCCATAACTACCTACGAACAGTATCCACCCCGCTAACCCAATAGCGACTCATCCAAAACCTCATACTTGTAGCCACCAGTTCTCCTGACCAATAGTCGTCCCTCCCATTCAATGGAAACCACAACACACTTTACTTACCCATAACCGTTCCCACCACCTCCAAAGACCAATGTAGTACTCACCTTACTCGCAACAGACTTACTCCTCCCCTCCACACCAATTACCTGTGACCAACCTTCAGTAACACTCCTTCCCAGTTTTACAATAATCAGTCATCCGGCCGGGTCAGCGATATAAAGAGAACTAGGAAACAGTATCAAAACTAGTACACACAGCAGGTATAAATAAGAAACTACTAAAAATTTTAAACTTACAACGGAAGCTATTAAGGAAAACTATGGGTAACACATAGCTGAATACCGGATTCACAGAGCCGCAAAACATGAATTAAGATGAAAGTACTGTAAGTCTGAAGTAACATAATAAGTCTGATACAAGATATTTTAAAGATTAATCAAATACAATATCCAAGGTTACACGGGTATACTGAATGAATGAAAACTGAAAAGGGAAAACAGCTACAAACTGACACCACAGGGACGCTCATCCTAGGCGTAGTTTCCCACCTGCGTCACCTGTAAAAACATTGTCCACGAGGGATCAGAGTAAGGAAAAATAACTCCTCTTAATGACACTAAAACTTTTTCTTAAATGATAAATGCATGCATTTTGAAAAATAGTTTTGTTCTTTAAAATCTTTATACTAGATGATATGCATGCGTTTACAAAGCTTCCTGGTCAACAGACCTACTCGTTTTACATTCATGAACTTTCATTCTATTTACCCAAACCCTGGCGTTCACTAACTAGTGCGTTGTCTCACGTCAGGTCTATGCTTGAGTTATAGGTGGCTTCTATTCTGCACTTCTACTTGAAAGAGTCCAGACAGAGTAGCTCCTAACGCGCAACTGAAATCTGACGACCCGAGACCATCTGACAAACTCAATTGTTCTGGTGTCGCGCGGACACGGTCTCGAATCTACTAACTGTCTCAAAGGGGAGTCAACTCCCAAGACTCTACTACTCATAAGATTCCATATGCCCTATGAGAAAGGTAGTGTGCCCCTACCTAGCACGAGGAGACTTATGCATGCTTACTGACCTTTTTTTGGTCTAATGCTACTCTGCTTGGGACCTCTCTTTTGGTGTACTACTGAGCGACCCTTGATTTTTTTGTGGTCGGCGAGAAGGGACGTTCACGCCCTTCATTAGACAAATTCCCAAACTTGCATATATGTGTAAAGGTTTCGTACCTAACGTTAGCATACATAATCTGACTATTCGGGTCTTGGAAATGGGGTTATCCTACAGCTAATTCCGCGACCGTTTTCCTACCGCCACGCCCTTCTATGCATGATCATGAGGCTTGTACAAAACTTACACAGGTGTACATAAAATAATTACTTGATATGTCTAATTAAAATGAATTAGAATCCCTTACCATGGTGTTGCGACGCTCATACATCCGACGTGGCGGCATCGTTATAGAGTTTGGAAAGTGCTAAAACCCTCCTTCTGAATCTCCCTATACCCTAAAAATTAAATTAAACTTATAACCAACATTGTTAATTTAGGGCATATTATTATATGGTGGAGAGAAGGATTTACCACTTTCCTAACGACGAAGGGTTAAACGACCACCTGCCTCGATAGAGAAGCCTTAGTGAGGGCTTCTGAAATTTCTGTAGAAGAAGAAACACAAAAACTTCAAGTTATTTGCCTGAAATCTCAAAGATAGGAGGAGAATCATAGATTCAACCGAAAAGAAAAGGGTTTTATATTTTTTTATCACTACCTGAAGATTACACCGACTGAAAAGAGGTAGAGGGCTCCAGAAGACAATCTACAGTAGGGAAAGAAAAGGGAAACCACTCCCCAGGGTCGTCGATGGCTACTGGTGGGGGGAGTAGAAGATCGACGGGACTCCACGAGCGCGAGGAGAAAGCGTCGAGGATTCCTGGAAGAGGAAAGGACGATGTCACGCCTTCTGGCGCCGATGGCTGGTGCGGCAAAGTCTCTCGCCCAGTTAGTCGAAGCGATAAGAGAGGTGAGAAGTCGGCGAGTTCCGCCTTTCGCACGACAGGGACGACCTAGCCTGCTTCTTTTTTTTCGTGATTTCTCGCTAAGGCAAGACGATACAAAGCAGACCACATGATTCCACGATTATTATAACCACTGGAGAAAAGAAAAAGAAATTGCACCCCTCCATTACTCGAAATTATAGGAACTTGCACACTTCCGATTAATCCCAAACTACTCTCGGGCTACTAATTAAGATACGTCGAACACATTCAACGCTAAACTAACCTGCTAATAGAAGTAGGAGATTTTAACCATGCTAACAAAGTACCTCGACGGAACGTTGACTTGGACAAAAATCACTTGCGATCAAACCCTGCAATTAAATTGAACTCTCAAGTCAGAAGACGGATGTTACAACTTCAACCACTCCAAAACTTAATTTCCCCTTCCTCCTCCCAGTTATCCTAAACCCAATCTTCACAAAACCCAGTTTACTTCCAGAATAATGTTAGCCTGCTCTAGTTTACCATGCATCTGTTTTGTAGACTTGTTGGACTCAAATTTCAGGGTACATGAGGTTATTCAAACATTCTCATCCCTTGCCAACCTTACATATACTAGCATACAGCAATTTTGTTCCATTCCTGTCCATACAAGAGACCAGCCACCAGTAGTGGACTGGCAAACTAAGCGACTTCGAAACAGGGAAATTCGATTTGTCAAAGTTTGGTGGAAAGGACATAGTGTACATGTGGCTACTTGGGAAAAAGAAGAAATAATGTGTGACCTCTTTCCCTTCCTATATGATGAAGATGCGGAGTAAAGATTTCCGCAAACAAAAATTCAACAAGGAGGGAAAAATTGTGATGCTGCAACCTCATTAGGTATTATTTAAACTATATAAGCATGTTAATTGATCGTGTTGACTAATAATTTCATTGAATAATATGAAAGAATTGGATTTAGGGTGACCAGCTAAGAGAATGAACTGGCAGTTCTATAGTGACTCACGCCACTTAATAGTGTGTGTGGCATTTAAAGAGGAAGCGGTGCTCTCGATAAGAAGAAAAAACAGCGACCGATGTCTCATTCTCCCTGTTACTCTCGACGGAAACGACGTGAGAGCCGCCCGACGCCGCTCGCTCCAACCACCTCAAATCAACTCTGTTTTCCACGAATTTTCTTGCTATAGCAAGATAATTCCTTCCTCTCAACTTCTCTTGAGTTTTGTTCGGATTGGAGACTCCCTTTTCCTAGTTTCAAAAACCCTAAAACATCCAAAACTTCTAAGATTTGCTAGTTCTTCTCCTCTTGAATTTCAGAGGCAATTTCATGCATATTTTATGTTCTTCTTGAACTTATTGTAGAAAATCTGAAAACCCTAGATGAGTAAATGATTATTTCATCCCTAAGTTCAGTTACCTAATTCATCTTAAGTATTATTAAGGAAGGAATATCCATGTATGATGAAATTAGGGCAGAACACCCTTGTTACTATGTTAGGGCAGCCACCAAGAATGAAGGATTGAAGTCAAATTTTCATTTGTAGTTGCTTCATGAGCTCTTGTACATTTTGCATGATTAATTAGCGCATGTTTGGCACATGTAGACATAAAGGCTGTCATAATACACCAAGATTAATATTTAGTACCGTATATTTTATCACCAATTGGTCAACTAATAGCTATCATTGACTTAGGTCATGGACCCTCAAGCTAGAGGCCAAGGAAATGATCCGCGCAGGGATAAAGGAAAAGTGAAAGTAGGGGTGAGTTCTTCTTTCCTAAAGTTGCAAGTTATTTTCCTTTCCCTATGACTCATGTTGTGCACATATATTAAGGTAGAACAAGAAAGAACTAAAATAGCAACAAGAAAGAACTAAAATGGCAACAAGAAAGAAATAAAATGGCAAGTCGTTATAAGTCAAATGGAAATAATGGCAAGTAATCAAGGTAAACAAAGAAGGGTCAATACATGATTAAGCGCCCAAGAAAAATGTAGGAATAAAAGGAGAAAGAACACTTCAAATCAATGGGTTATACGAAAAGTTAACCCAAATCGGGAGATGTGGAGAATAATCTTCCGACATGAATATAAATTGTGCGAGTTAATGGCACGAATAGTAATATGAACAAGCGAGACAAGGGCACGGGAAGAATATTACATCATAAGCGTGTGAGACATGGACACGAAATGAATTCATGAAACATTAATTTACATTTCATACGGCCCATGTTTGAAAGAGAAATAAGTATAACATAAGTCAAATGAAAGAATAGGAAAGAGAATCCGTTATAGGGTTACGTGTAAAAAGTAAGAATTCACATAGTTTTTTGACTAATTAGAAAAGAAAACTAAACAGGTGAAGGAAGAGGCGGTTCCAGTCACCAGCAGTCGGCATCGACCATGTACTCCTCGCCAGGAGAAGAGGTATCGTCTATGGGTAAAAGTTTCAACAGCAGTCTTCGGCGTCCTGGATGATCACAAAGCGAGATGCAGAGACCCAGAGTGTCCTCATGAGGAGTTTCAGTTTTACTTTATGTGATGTTTGTACTTCTACTTACATGTGTTTGTACATGTTAGTTGTATGTTTGAGTTAGTCATGTTTATATGTACAGTGTTGGTAAATCCCTTTTGATGTATGTATAGGGCTACCAGTGTGACCGTTGTACTTCCTATCCAAAACTTTAATGAAATGAAATGGTTTTATTTTGTCGTGACATTTTACTTCTCATACCCTATCATATATTATTGTACTCTGAATGTTCTTACCTTGCTCATTATGAAATGATTATGTTAAATTGTAGCGGTAGCGGTTATGGGGGGCGTTACACCCCCCTAGTCCCAACTTAGTCACTGGACGTCTCTCCACCACCACCGCCTCATCGAACACCAACTGAACCAATTATCCAGAATCATTATGACTATATTGTTTGGTTGTGACTTCTCTTATTTTGAAACTCGTGTAAATTCGCAATTTTTGTAAATATTAATTTGTGATCTTTATGTCCAAGAATCTTGCAACTTGCTAGGTTTCATTCGCTTGTATATTTATTCTCTTGTGCTCTAGTATGTGTATTACTTTACATTTTTCCCTTATTGGATGCTTCATTTGAATATGGCTTGCGTGTAATATTGTTTGTAAATTCATTCATTGCAAATGTAATTGTCGGATCAATGTCTAGTTCATATAGTGGTTTCCTTAAGACTCCCAAATCCCTCAGTAGAGCCTAGCCTACGTGATAGAGTAGTTTATCCCATTGAACCTAAATCTATAGGTATTTTGTCCCCTGACTTATATCAAGCCCACGTGCATGTGCTTTCATATAAGATGTTCCTTTTCCTTTCAGTACATTTAATTGTCACTGTAATTAACATAAAAGATAGTTAAGCAAGCTATAAAAAATTCTCTTAAAAAATAAAGGATATAAATCTTGCGAATATCTCACCAATCCTTAAATAGTTCTATATTAAAATTGTATCATGTAAACTTTCCTTATAGAAGTCTTGAAGATAGAGTTAACATGCCATGTAGCACTAGAAAAGAATGAATTCAAAGAGTTAGAAACAAATAAGTAAAAAAAGAAGTAAATTTCTCGGGTAGTGATGATGATCTAATCTACTATCATTAAGGACTCTACCACATCATAAAATCGTTAATAGTCTTCTAATCATGGATATATGTAAACCTATTTACCGTGCACTCCTACCCCGCAATTCTTCCCAACAATCCTCATCTCCTTCCCATTGCAACCCAATAGAAACCGACTGACATACTCTTCAGGCCTACACTCCTACGGTGCATTCCCGTAGATTGTGACATTGTGATGCAGCACCCAGCGTCTCACCAGGCCTGCCACCCAGCCCAGCGTCACACCGTCTAAGGGCCCAACATGGCGTCGCACCATGTGGGCTTTATCAGGCCCGCGGGCCGTACACCCAAACCCGCCTCGGGGTCCCACCACAGAATACCGAAGGTTTTTGAGGTCGGGTCAGTTCGATCCGGCAACCCTCTTGATAAGAAGCTTTCAAGCAAGTTTCCATCACCAACTGATCTGGATCAGTTGGTGATGGAAACTTGCTGAAAGCTTCTTATCAAGAGGGTCGCCGGATCGAACTGACCCGACCTCAAAAACCTTCGGTATTTCTGTGGTGGGACCCGAGACGGGTTTGGGTGTACGGCCCGCGGGCCTGATAAAGCCCACATGGTGCGACGCCATGTTGGGCCCCCAGACGGTGTGACGCCGGGCTGGGTGGCAGGCCTGGTGAGACGCTGGGTGCTGCATCATGCAAGAGGTCGCGGCCTGGTGAACTTTTATGTGCACTTTTATGATGCAGCACCCAGCGTCTCACCAGGCCTGCCACCCAGCCCGGCGTCACACCGTCTGGGGGCCCAACATGGCGTCGCACCATGTGGGCTTTATCAGGGCCGCGGCCCTTGCACCCAAACCCGTCTCGGGGTCCCACCACAGGAATACCGAAGGTTTTTGAGGTCGGGTCAGTTCAATCCGGCGACCCCCTTGATAAGAAGCTTTCAGGCATGCTTCCATCACCAACTGATCCGCGGATCAGTTGGTGATGAGCATTCGCCTGAGAATGCTTTATCAAGGGGGTCGTCGGATCGAACTGACCCGACCTCAAAAACCTTCGGTATTCCTGTGGTGGGACCCCGAGACGGGTTTGGGTGTACGGCCCGCGGGCCTGATAAAGCACACATGGTGCGACGCCAATGTGGGCCCCCTGACAGTGTGACGCCGGGCAGGGTGGCAGGCCTGGTGTGACGCCAGGTGCTGCATCATAAAAGTGCACTTTTATGATGCAGCACCTGGCGTCACACCAGGCCTGCCACCCTGCCCGGCGTCACACTGTCAGGGGGCCCAACATGGCGTCGCACCATGTGTGCTTTATCAGGCCCGCGGGCCGTACACCCAAACCCGTCTCGGGGTCCCACCACAGGAATACCGAAGGTTTTTGAGGTCGGGTCAGTTCGATCCGGCGACCCCCTTGATAAGAAGTCCTCAGGCGGACTTTCATCACCAACTGATCCGCGGATCAGTTGGTGATGAGCATTCGCCTGAGAATGCTTTATCAAGGGGGTCGCCGGATCGAACTGACCCGACCTCAAAAACCTTCGGTATTCCTGTGGTGGGACCTCGAGACGGGTTTGGGATGCATGGGCCGCGGCCCTGATAAAGCCCGCATGGTGTGACGCCATGTTGGGCCCCCAGACGGTGTGACGCCGGGCTGGGTGGCAGGCCTGGTGAGACGTTGGGTGCTGCATCATAAAAGTGCACTTTTATGATGCAGCACCCAGCGTCTCACCAGGCCTGCCACGGATCAGTTGGTGATAGAAGCTTGCCTGAAAGCTTCTTATCAAGGGGGGTCGCCGGATCGAACTGACCCGACCTCAAAAACCTTCGGTATTTCTGTGGTGGGACCCCGAGACAGGTTTGGGTGTACGGCCCGCGGGCCTGATAAAGCCCACATGGTGTGACGTCATGTTGGGCCCCCAGACGGTGTGACGCCGGGCTGGGTGGCAGGCCCGGTGAGACGCTGGGTGCTGCATCACATTGTCAGCACCAAGGGCACTCCATTGCAACTCCAAGATGTTGGTTGGACCCTTCTTCTTGGGAATTAGTGCACCACAACTCTAATATAATACCTAACACCTTCAGAAACAAGGACATCTTGAGTTCAACCTACTAATCTCTCATTCAACTGGGAGATCAACACTTTGTCAATCACTCTTTGCAATGCCATCAGTATGGTTTTAGATTTCACTTTGCAGCTTTTATCATTATTATTTGTCTCCAATAGTGATTAAATTGTTTTGAAAGATCTTCTATAATGTTGAGGTTTTTGCTACGCTTCCTCATCCCCAAAGTGTGGAATGCGGGTGGTTGAGCATAAATTATTTGTTCTTTCAGAAATTATTTGTTCTTTCAGAAATTATAAGTTCTTTCAGAAATTATAAGTTCTTTCAGAAATTATAAGTTCTTTCAGAAATTATAAGTTCTTTCAGAAATTATAAGTTCTTTCAGAAATTATAAGTTCTTTCAGAAATTATAAGTTCTTTCAGAAATTATTAGTTCTTTCAGAAATTATTAGTTCTTTCAGAAATTATTAGTTCTTTCAGAAATTATTAGTTCTTTCAGAAATTATTAGTTCTTTCAGAAATTATTAGTTCTTTCAGAAATTATTAGTTCTTTCAGAAATTATTAGTTAGAACGGAGGCAGTTAAATAGAACTAAACGGAAGTAAAACATTATATACCTTCTCTGAGGGCGGACCTTCAGAAATTTGAGAAATTACTTTAATTTTATCCTCACGCAAAGAAAATACCTTTAGTTTTCTATGCACGCAGTTCTACCACCAGAAGGAGTTAGCACTTCTCATAATTTGAAGAAGGTATGCAGTTGTGAAGTTTTGATTCGCATATTTTTTTAATTAGTACACAGCCGTTTTTATATATATGTCAATATGTCATTACATAAAAACCAACTTTAAATTTCCTTGAACCAGATAGTATTCCTATCAACTGCAATAATGATTTCTAGACCATTGATTTCCTAACAGCAAGTCTTCCTCCTTGGAGCATCTTCTTTGTCCTCATTTTCAGCTGTTTGACTCAATATTATGTTTTTTTATGACAAATGACTTGAATTTCCCAGGCTAGCGACTATCTACCTGTAGCCATCTACTCTACCTGGCCGCCATCCAAAACCCACTCAACCACCTCCCAGCCTCCTCGTTCCCCCTCCAATCAACATGGAGCCTCTTCTAGGCCCCTCCCTGCCATCTCGAGGTCTTCAAACCGTTCCCCAAGGCTAGAAAATACTTTTGCAATCCCTGTCACCTCTACCCTACGGGCAACAACTCTACCTTTCCAAACAGTCCACTTCAACTCCTCTATCCCCTCAAAGACCAAAATCCAGTCCAATATCTCCTATTCGTGCTCCCAACTCGCATCGATGGCGATGTTCATCTAAGGATTCTACTACTTGACATTCTACACTACCCCTTCTTAAGCTTTCTACCACTTGCAAGGGATAGAATCTATCCTCGAGTCTGAAGGTCGTGGTCCACGACATGCATTCAGGAGGCATCCTCGTATGACAATGGGAAAGATGAATCCCTGCAGTAGAGAAGGTGGAAGGGTGTAGTCTGCAGCAAAGAGTGGTAGGACGTGTTTTAGCAATACTCCACCCATGGAAGCCAATGAACACAATCCTTGGGGTGATCCCCTGTGATGCAGCACAAGTACATACTTACAGTCTGATTGATGACCTCAGTATGGCCATCTAACTGAGGGTGGTACACCGAAGAGAATGTTAGGTTACTGTAGCATAATGTGAAAGTCTCCCTCCATTAGTGGCCAGTGAACATCGTGTCCCTATCTTATACAATCCACTCTGGGAGGCCATGTAGCCGGAAGAACTCCGCGAAGAAGGCTCGGGTAAATCCCTTCGTTGCTGAAAAAGGTCTACCAGAAGAAGATGCTCTCTTCGAGAAACGGTCCACCACAGCCAAGATGATGGACATCCATTTGGACGTAAAGAGACTCTCAACGAAATCCATAGATATGACGGCCCGAATCAGTGTGGGAACCAAATTTGTTGAAGGTCTACCAGAAGAAGATGCTCTGTCTTGTGGAGCGGACAAAGTAAGCAATCTGCAATGAAATCATGTACATTGGGCCATCGTATATCGAGTATTGTTTGTTTTCCAAATCACCGCACGGGGAAAACAACTTAGAGATTAAGTAGTTTCTCTCCACCGCATGAAAACTAATTTGATGTTTGAAATGTGTTTTATACGCCTCAGTCCCTTCAAAAAGAAATTTGCCCGAATGCATTTGAGAGTCTTGTGCACTCCCTCGTGGCCCAAACCAAGATTATTGTCAACTATATTAGTGATGAGGGAAGAGGTGGGAAGCAAATGCATATGTTAGCGGTATCGAACCAATTCGTCCCGCCCCGTCAAGCCGCCCCACGTCAATATGTCGGCTGAGCTCCACCATAACAGAGGAACCATGTGTCTCCACACATAGTCAAGTGAGGATCTCGGGGTAGGTAGGGAGATGGTGAAGAGGACCCCGTCCTCATGGTCCCGACGAGAGAGTTCGTCAGCTACGCGGTTCACGGCGACGGCTTATACTGCACTCTAAAATCGAAGACCAAAATTGTCCTCACTGGAGTTGTTGGGGGCTGTGTTAAGACGATACTCGAATAAGTTCTTGAAACTGAAAATTCTCTATACAGATCAGAAAAGACTTCCCCCATAAGTATGGTCGCCAGTGCTGCCCCGCTTGACCAAGAGATTAGCTTCAGCTCATAAGGAGGTAATTTCTTATTATGAATGGCAATCTTCCAACTAAAATAGGCGATCAAATCCCCGCCCCCATTTGTAGTATTGTGCCACATTCATGCCCCTATGCGTCACACTCAACGAGGAACTCATGAGTGCAGTGCAGTAGGTAGATGAGCAGGGCAATGATCAAGACTTGCTAAGGGTTTTAAAAAGCATTGGTGGCGACGTGACTCCATAGGAAAGACCTTCTTCAACAATGATACCATCGATTCTGCAACCGTGTTGTAGCCTTGGAGGAAACGACGGTGGTAGACCGTCGGACCTAGAAATCCCGCAAAACCCGTGGGGATTGAGAGAACGACCATGTCGTCACCACTGGAATCTTCTTTGGATCGTCTAAAAAGTCAATGTTGTGTGTCACAAGACCTGGATAGGCCACCCTGTCGGTCCCAAAGGAGAAATTAGCTCTCTTCAAAAAGAGTTAGTGGGATCAAAGGAGTACTAATATATCCTGAAGAAGTTGTAGGTGTTCCTCCTATGTCTTGCAATATACCAAAATGTCATCAAAAAAAACAAGAACATAATGGCGCAAAAGCGCGTGGAATACATCATTCATCAGGGCATGTAAGATGGATGGTGCATTGGTAAGCCTAAAAGGGCATCACCAGAAACTCAAAGTACCTGTGATGAGTTTCAAAGGTTGTCTTCTCCACGTCAGTTGGGGTTACGCATACCTAATGTAGCATGAATAAAAATTAAGCTTGGAGAAGATTTGGTCCCATGGAGCTCATCTAACAGCTCCACCTTTGGTATTGAAAATTTGTCCTTCAACGTCTTGGCGCACAACTCTCAATAGTTAGTGCAGAATCGACAGGTATCATTCTTCTTGTGTACCAAGAGGATAGTTAAGAAAACGGAGAGACGATATGGCGAATGATGCCCTGATGTAGCATGGTGTTTCACTGGCACTCGATATCATCCTTCTAGCGGAAAGGAGTGGTGTTCGGTAGGAGGCATATATGGTGGTCCTAACTGCACAGTGGAGGTAATTCCTAAGGAGGAACAAAGGTGTCCCTAAACTCTTGTAGGAGATAGAGTCCAACATTTGTGCCCCTCTCGGACAATGTTGTAAATATCGGATGTTGGCGACATATCGGATTGAGTTTTTAAACGTCGGATGTCAAAAGTCGGAGGCATGTCGGACATTTTTAAATATCGAATTTTCATGTCTTATAAATAAAATTTTTATTTTTATGTATGATAACTATAATTATATTTTATAAAAATAGAAAAATAATTTAAAAAATAAATAAATAATGAGTCATTTATTTTATGAAATAAAATCGAATAGTATGTAAGATAATATTATTAACAAATACAAATGATACATTGTAAAATATATTTAATAGTATACAAAAAATTTATTTTGATATTAATAAGTTTATTGCAAATAAAAAATATTTAAAAGTTAAAATTCTTTAATTGATTATAAGTCTTTTCAAACTTATAAATTTATATTAAAAACATGCAAACAACTTAATAAATATATAAAATATTTTCATATTTTTTGTAAAATGAAATAAAAATTTTGTGAAACAATTATACAAAATTGGTTGTAAGAATAAAACGTTAACAACGGAAACAATAAGTAATCAATTTAAACATACATAATATAAAATATATAGGTGATTTAAACATGTGTTGCTAGTCTGCTAATACAACAACAACATTCAAGCATTTATACCACTATAGTGGGGTGGTCGGCATTGTTAGTCTGCTAATATAACGTACAATAAAATAACGGGCGATATATTTAAAAGTCGTGTCGGCTGATATATCGAAAAAAATCGAACATGTCGGTCTATATTTTACAAAAGGTCAATCTATTTTTTTCTAGAAAAACATATCGTTTTACCCTTAAAAATGACATGTCGAAGGACATTTAAAACAATGCGCCCGGGGATAAGTAGAAAGTTTGATGTGACCTTCTCGTCAAACAGTCTTGTCATATAGTCCGCTCACTTCCTTACTGTCATGTTACGGTGAGGCGGTTAAAATCCCAAGACAAGGGGCTCAAGGTGCATAATCATCAAACACCTAATACCACCTTAAATCCTTAGAGGGAAATCATCAAGAGGTCCACCGTAGAACGGTAACCCTCCATTCTTGTCGGTACGGCGTGACAGATACTTGGGCACTCTATAGTACTCTTATTGGACACCGCTGCGCTGAGATGAGGGCGGCTCATCAGCGAAAGGTAGAGATGCCTGACGTCATCCTTGCTAATGAAGTTGTATGTGCTCTTTGTATCCATGAGGACGACTAAGAGGTGATCAGCAACGAGAATCGACATCTGAAGGGTCTCTCCCGAATGTGGACCACCGATGGCATGGAGTGAAATCACGGGGTCCCTAGGGTCGGCCTCTTCCTCTGCCCCCTTTAATGGGTCATCCACCTCCAAAAATAATATTTGTTTGCATGTGTGTCTATGCAAGTATAGCTCATCGCAATTGAAACATATCCCTTTCGATTTGCGGTCTGTCGTCTCCAACGATGGCAGGTGACAAATGGTCAGCTGTCGTTCAATCTCCTTCCTCTTAGGAAGGGTGTTTGTAACGGCCCAACTCTGCCACAATTTAATTCATTTTTTTTTTCATAGAGAATTTTTCATACAACTATACGCAGCAGTATAAGACACAGGGTGTACCAGAGAAATAAAACATCACATATCATTACATAATATATCCACTATCTCAAAGTCAGGTATGGAACTGTCTACATTTATTACATTCTAACTAGCTATCAATGTACAAGGAAAAGCTCAAGTTACCCGTGGACGAGCCACGTCCATCAGTTGGTCTTCGGTCTGCATCTGACTGAGCCCCGCGTAGCGGGGTCTAGTACGCTGGTACTCGGCTCCTGAAAGAAAATTTGGAACCAATTTGTTTTGAAAACTAAGTGAATTCCCTACCCTACCCTTTCCGAATCTTTATACTGCAAGTAGACAAGAGAGTCAGCAGCAATAAACATATATGAACATGTCTCTAAGCTAGTAACAGGGAAAATCAACAATTCTATTCTGATATCAATTCATATTTCATTTATCATATTTCTTATCAAATTTTCATTATTTCGCAATGCGTTCCTCGAAAGACTAAGGGTCATTCAAATATCTCAATCATCTGGGTTCGTCGACCATTCATATCAATATCCGCTTTAGGCGCTCTCACGCGCAGCAGACTTCCACGCCTCCTAAATTGGATTCTCTTCATCTTCTGTAGGAGTTCGACCCCTCCTATGAGGTGTGAGAGTTCTACCCCTCTCACGAGGTGTGAGAGTTCTACCCCTCTCACAAGGTGTAGGAGTCTGAAGTATCCCCCCTACTAGGCCGACCCTTAGCTTCTCGATGCATTCTTTTTTATAACAATAGGATTTATGTGAATGTTTTTCCCCTCAGAAATTTATCGCTCGCTAAACCAAGTTAGCGTTTTCGGCGATTCATATATCAGTGATAAATAACCAGAAGTAATTAGCTTAACAGTTCACCAGAAAGTAGTAAGGACTCACCCCAACTTTTCCTTTGTCTTTGTCCCTCGAAGGAGTCACATCGCGCCTATCGCCAGACAGGCATTCTCTGCAGTATCAAAATACCATTTACCTTATGATTGCGCCTTAATATTTACGAGCTGACTCCTACGACGGTTACAACTACGACATCTAGGAGTTGTCTAGGAAAGGACTAGCGTGGTGACTCAAATTGACTGTGTATCCTTTAAATCCAAGTTGCTCTGATACACAACCGCAAGGGTTGCCACCATGGCAACACCAAGTGTTGTGAACAGCAGCTCACCTCCAGTATAAACCCTTTCAAAAATAGCCGGCCAGCAAACACTAGCAGCCCCAACACCACCTGTAGCATGCAGGAAATCTATATAGTCCAACCGGCATACACACATACCCACAGCACTGTCCAAGCACAGCCGGCACACACATATATACACACAGCACTGTCCAAGCACAGCCGGCACACACACACATATATGTACCAGGAGATCAAACAAACCAAACTCCAAATAGGGTTTATAAAACTTTTAATTCTAACAGGAAGTGAAGAAAACCAAAACCCCAAACCCTAGGGTTTGCACCCTTCTAAACTCCATACACCAACTTCATAATCAACACAATAGGAGTTGAGGGGAGGAGATTACCTCTCAATTGCAAGAAGAATCACAGAAATCGGAGAAGAATCGCGCCCTAGCGAGCTTTCGACTTCTATCGGCGGTAGCGGCTTCCGCGTATTCCTCTCGAGGTCGTCCCAATGAAAAGGACGAACGAATGAAATAAACATCATACGGAAGCCCACCGCTGAACCCAAGGCAGCCGATCAATCTACCGGTCCAACCGGTTCCCAAATAAGTACCAGTTTAACACAGCCACTATTCACCCAAATCCAACCAAATTTCCCTTAGACTCATATCAAAATCGGTCATCTCAAGCCATGCAATTAAAACAAAGCGGCTGTCACAAAATAATCAAACGGAACAAAAAAATATCCGAACATCAAAACAAAGTGCGACGTCAAGTCGGCACTGGCATTGTTCCTTCCTCATCGGGGAGTATTCACATAATATTTTTATTTTACAAAATATAAACATGTATAATTGTTCGGGTATTACATGTTGATCGTCGGGTGTGATGGTGGCCCGAACCCTCGGGAAGGTCCTTCTCTTCCTCGTCGGTCGTCAAAAGATCGATACATCAGTAAGCGTTTCTTGCAGACTCGTGAGAGTCATGTGGGAGTGGTAAGGTCCAAAGGTGTTGAAACTTCGCGTCGAGGAAAATACACTCATGGAGGCTCGTTGTAAAATGGGTACAGGTGTGTTGGGAGAGCTAACATAACACGTACTAGAAGAACACAAAATTTCTCCAAATGCTCTAATGGAGCCCATTTGCTTACGGGAAATGAGGTCTCTGATAGGATTGCCTCGGAGATGTGGTCTGAAGCAGAGGTTGCAGTTACTCTTGAACTATTCGCATGTCAGATGTGATCTCTCCCGTTGTAACTGTGAAAAGAATAGTTGGGCAAATCCCATTAGATGGGAGGATATTACATTGATCCAGACTTCCCACGGTGTTTGTTGGTTCAAAAATAATTACTCACAGCATGTTGATCATGTCAAAGGATCTTCGCGGCCGTTAAAAATCGAAAAATCCATCATTGCATAACAAGGTATGATGTTACCTTTAGAATGGTGGCTATAAAAGTTTGTTATGTGATGATCCGGCGGCCCCTCATATGAGGAATCTAATGGGCTCACGGTGACGGCGGGGATTGCGATCGATGCGGGCCACGAGGAATTTAAGTCATTTGAATGCCTCGTCGTCATTTTTTTGAACTTCTTCATCACTTAGGCCATGGAGTGTTCACCCTCCATACAGAGAGTCATCAGTGAGGTAGAAATGTTGTGGAGGCTGGGGAGGAGTCCCTAACTACTTGGAAAGAGTGAGGAGTCTGACAAAATAGACCCTGAAACGAGTCCAGGCGGTGCCCAACTGTTCGGCAAAATCTGCACGACGCTCGACCCGATTGGTGCCTGTAGGTCATGCATGGCCTCGATTTCAATGGGATCGGTTGCACAGCAGTCAGAGAGAGACGGAGAGCGCAAAGAAGCCTCAATAGAACTAGCTCTGATATAAAGTCGATACAAAATCTTGATCGATATCTCGTACGAGGACGCTTCACGGAGAAGTTCTAAAGGAGGTCGGAGTTTCACTACTTGGATATCCGGGAACCACTGGTGAAGAGAAATATAATCGATAGTTGCGGGGAAAGGCTTCGTCGATGACAGTTGAGGGTTGTGCAGTGATTCGCGGTTGCTGGTAGAGCATGGTTGCGGTAGGCTGCGAATCCGGAATGAGAGAGAGAAATTAAGAGAGATTTTTGTAATTAATTCTTGCAAAATTTTCAAACTCACCTTTCCTTC
This sequence comes from Platanthera guangdongensis, assembly GCA_039583875.1. Lineage (NCBI taxonomy): Eukaryota > Viridiplantae > Streptophyta > Magnoliopsida > Asparagales > Orchidaceae > Platanthera > Platanthera guangdongensis. The sequence goes on from CM077154.1 coordinate 154,257,120, forward strand.
CTCAAGAAGAAAAAGCAATACAAATAAATGTTCCCAAAAAAACTCATTAAGGCAATATGCATGAGTTAAATTGCTATAACTAACATCCGTACAAGAAAATGAAATAAATTTGCATAAGCAATAAAAGTACGTTATGCTAGTTTGTGCGTGAGTCATGCGGCCCAGATGATAAATCGCACCTAGTGTGGATCCATAGCAAACTTCATAATCCTAATCTTGGTTTTAATTTTCTTTATTGCTCTTTGGCATTTCCCACCTTTCTTGGCATTCATTATCCCAAAATATCTATTTGTAGCTTTAAATCTCAGAGCACAAAAGAAGAATCATCAGGTACCATGGCCGGGAACTCCCACTTCAGCCTCCCCAGGTTCACTGCTAATTAATTCAATGTATTGAATCCAATGGAGATTCATCTATGTGGCCATTTTTTCTTTGAATGGGGTTGTTGCATACTGTGAGATTTTCTTTTTCTTCTAAATCGCACCATAACCTTGTTCTTGATTTCACTCTCCGTTTTCTTATGGTCGTGCTTGGATTTCTGACACAAAATCAAAATGCATACAACATCATTTAGCTTTGCTCAACTGCCAACCAATATTCACAAAGCTTTCTTAAAGAACTACAAAATATTTGAGAGATCTGTTGGCTTTGGTGCTTCTTTGTAATTAACAAATATCTCTCTTCTCACAATAAGGGATAATTTTACTTCAGTGTTACTAGATTTTAAATAATATGAGTTTAAATCAGTTTTATCCCAATATTCCAAGGCATAGTGACAATATATTTTGCTATTTATAAGAAATAAAAGTAATATATATGTGCCAATGTGTCGGAACATAACATGTCACTTAAAAATAATAATTAAGTTGTCATGAAAACCAATTGCAGTATCTTCAAGTAGCTTTAGAGAATATTACAATGTTTGAAAGCCAAATATCCCTTTGTGTTGGTTGGATTAGTGACAATAGATTCCAACTGTAATGATGATGACTTGTTCATCAACACCCGAGTACTGTGCGTGGACGTCCCCATGTTATCTTTTACTAGTGCTATCCAAAACTATAAGTTTTTGTGTGTATTATTGCTTCTTGAACTAATGATACAAAATTATATTAATTTTACTTCTTGCAATAATAAACTGCATTAGTAGTTGTGTGTGGTCCACTTTTCTTCCTCTCTCATTTCTCTCTTGAATTAGGAACTAAAAAATATAAAACAATGGGATAGAATAAGAAGCCCAAATGTTACATCTTAGAGGGATTCCTTTTTTATAGAAAATATGAAAATATGTTTTGCACATTAAATGAATAAGCTAAGTAAATGCTTCCAGGGTGCATTGAGAAAGTATTCCACTGAGGAATGAAAGGTACAAAATCACTCATGTTAACAAGGGTCATGGAGTATAAACAATAAAATAATACTCCAGTATGAGTACATACCAACTGCTACCAAAGTTAATTTCGCACACTGCAAAAAAAGAGAAAAATATATCACTTGAAGAATATATTAAATGCTAATATGCATAGAATATAAGCTTGAATTTTTAAACTAAGGAGATCTTTAAAGAGCATGTTTAAAAAGTTCACAATATGTGCATGCCGTAAATTTAAACCTTCCAAGAAGGAAATGGAACAATTAACAATAACATGCATAAACAATCTTAAAGTAATTGATACTTAACAAAAGACAATTATAAAGCACCTTTTAAAGCAGTAAATATTTGGTATGAATACCGGTTTTTAGTAAATTATTGTAGTGGTGTATATCATTAGACATGATCTAGGACAAAATCAAAATGATTAGTGAAGTTGTGTATAATTGCTAAAAGACGATATGGTGGCTTGAGAGGGAGAGGAGGGGAGTTCAACTCGAGTGAGATGTTGTGACCATAGAAGTAGAAATTCAAATTAATGGCAATCGTATGGTAAAGGATTTTAAGCAAGGTTGGGTCGAATAGCAGCGTCTTAGACACAAAAACTCAAAATAGGTCTTATTTATTCTTGCGCACTCTGGCGCCTTTACTCCTCTTTTGTTCCATAGTTTTTAAATGCTTTAATTCAATGGTGAGAAAATCAAAGTTATATGATTTATAAATATTATTTTGCAAAATGATTTCGCCAGTCGTTGTATCTATAGTCTTGGTTTTCATTTAGCGTCTTACCATATGTCACAGAGGAATTAGTGTTGTATTGAATATAGACAATAATTGGATGCAAGTCCAGCATAATCTTGTGAGTGAACCTTAGTTATCAAGGCACGCGCATAGGCGCACCTGAGGCGTCGGGCGCAGCCCGCCGCGCCGCAGCACGGCTGAGGCGGGCGATGTGCCCCAGGCGCGCCCAGGCGCGCCTCCGGCGCACGCCTTATAGGCTCCCAGGCGCGCGCCTTATAGGCTCCCAGGCGTGCGCCTTATAGGCTCCCAGGCGCGCGCCTTATAGGCTCCCAGGCGGGCCAAAACCTGATATGGGCAAAAAAAGGCGCGCCTGGGCCTTTCAAGGTTTTATTTTAAAAAAAATTGATAGAGGCGAAAACATGATCTTAAACGCATCCGAGACACCCCCTAGGCGCACGTGGACGCTCAATTCGCTAAAATTGAGCGAATTGGAATTACTAAAATTTCTTGAATTTTAAGTGATACCAGCCCCGCTTGATAAGTGGAGATCAATACCTGACATGGGTTTATTAATTACATCGTGTTGCCACATACAATTGATTCATTTATCAGATCAAAAATCTTTCACATTTCTTCCACTACATTCAAGTACACTAGCTATTTGAGGTGTTGTTTGTATTGGATTTATATATGGCAACAGTTTCATTCAATTGCAAATAACGGAAGATTGCCCACAACCACCAATATTTCCTAAATTCCTGTGTGGACGAGATATTATGAACAAGTAGTGGAGAAATGGGATGTTCCATATATCACGTGGCTAATTTAACAATAAGATATGAAAATTTAATACAATACATTTGTTTCTTAAAGCCTTTAATAATGTTTAGATCCAATGTAATTATTTTTGTAATGTGCACATTTCTGGGCTTTGAGGTGAAATTAATGAAGAATTCTTCAAGTTCCACTACTTATTGTTTAAGAAAAACATAAGATATTTACTTTCATAGTCGTTTTTTTTTTTTATACAACAACACTCAAGCATTTTCCATTATAGTGGGGTCGGCTATATGGATCATTTGTCGTCATTGTGCCCTATCTTTTGTCATAATCTCGCTAATGCTTAAGTACATCATGTCTTTCATTATAGTTTCATTTCAGGGTTTTATTGGTCTACCGCTCCCTCATTTAGCATGCCTAGTGACTAGAATCGCGCAGCGCCTAACAGGTGCCCTAATGGTCTCTTTTGTACATGTCCAAACCATCTTAGTCGAGCTTCTCGCATCTTCTCTGCAATTGGTGCTGCTCGTGTCTTATCCCCGATACATTCATTCCTAATTCTATCTAGTTTTGTGTGTCCACACACCCACCTAAGCATTCTCATCTTCGCAACACCATTTTTTGCTCATGTACACAATTCACTGCCCAACACTCAGAATCATAGAGCATCGCTGGTATAATCGCAATACGATAAAACTTGCCCTTAAGTTTTAATGGCACTTTACGATCACATAAGATCCCTGATGCGCCTCTCCACTTCAACCAACCCGCTTGGATTTTATGTGTCACATCTTTATCAATACCTCTGTCTTTGAACTATCGATCCAATATATGTTATTAAAGGCACAAAGTGCATCGAGTCGCAAAGGGCCCCTGAATCCTAGATGCAAGGCGCAGGCGCACGCCTGAGGCACGGGATGCGCAAAAATAAGAAAAAAAGGAAATTGAGCAAATTGGGCGCCCAATTCGCTGAATTTCAGCGATAAGGGCGCCCAATTCGCTGGAATTGAGCGAATTGGACGCCCAATTCGCTGATTTTCAGCGAATTGGACGCCCAATTCGCTGATTTTCAGCGAATTGGATGCCCAAATGTGCTCGGGGGTGCCTCGGGTGTATCTGAGATCATGTTTTTGCCCACCTCCCAAAAAACAGGCTGAAGAAAACGCCTTGAAAGATCCAAGCGTGCCTTTGGTGCGTCTGGGAGCTAGTAAGGCGTGCATCTAGGGGTGTCTAGACGCGTCTGGGGCACATCGCCCGCCTCGGTCATGCTGAGGTGTGGCGGGGTGCGCTCGGCACCTCAGGCGCACGCCTTCACAACATAGGATCCGAGATATTTAAAACACTCACTACGAGAAATATCTTGAACACCCAACTTAATAACGAAGTCATCCATCCTTGCACTGCTAAATTTAAGCTCCATATTTTTTGTCTTTGCCCTGCTCCAATTAGTTTTTTTATAAAAATATAAATTGTAAAAGTTCATCATGCAGAAACACTTCATTTTGGGAGCCAAAAATTTATGATTTTATGGATGAAATTTTAATTTTTGAGGAATAAAATTGTATTTTGTTTTTAAAAGAATTTGTATTTATTGTATTATGAGACAAAATGATACGTCAAATTCACATGAGTTTAGAATTCTTTGAATAAGTTTTTTCAATCATGTGTTTCCTTTAAAGAGGAGAAAATAAGAAGCTTGTTATATACCTTTATAAAAAAATTATACAATTTGATCTCCAAATAGCATTTATAATTTCATGGTCTACAAACAACAAAATGCTACAAATAATCAAATAATGTGGCATTGTGAAGTACAAAGTTCTTCAAATGAACGCATTTTTTGACTTTAATCATAACATCGACCCTAAAGAAACCACTTCAATGAAACACTTGATAAAAACTTCAAGAAATAACGGAGCACTTATAGAGTGAGTAAAAGATGAACGCCGAGCTGTTACTCACATCATATACTTGAAATGCTTTGCCGACGCTCACAGTAACAAAAGTCTCGGACCCCAGCCTCTGAACGGAGAAGGGAACGCTCGCGGTTATGTATCCAATCGCTCGGTATGGCTCAAAAATGCCCATCTCTGGAAATACGGGAGTGGAATTTCCTACGGGGAGACTTCTGTGTTTGGAAAAATAGCAGAAGCAGGTGACAGTGGGAAGATCAGAAAGGCCCGAGGAGAGAACAACGGGTGCGAGGTGACGTTGGGAGGAGGAGCGGGGTCGGAAGCCGGGAGCCGGGAGCCGGGAGCCGGAGAGAAGCGGCGCCGGAGGCGGAATGGATATGCTCAAGTGGGTGCGGCTAGGTGTTACGCCGTGGACGTAACATTATCATGTCAGTTTATGTGTATTATGTTTAGAAGGATACTTTTGTCTTTTATTGTGGTTAGGGCTCTTTTTATTGTTGGAGGAGTTCTCAGTTTATGTTACGCTTGAAGTCTGGTTTTGTGTATGGTGAGCGGCTGTCACGGGATCGTCTTCCCCTGCACCGTCCCAGGAACCTCTTAGGCGTGCCTCGGGTTTCCAACTTATCATGCAATTAATCTCTATACTCTGTCTTCCTTTGTTCTTGGATGTGGATTTTGATGTGAATGTTGGATGTTGTGATTATCGGTGAATGTTGTGAGTTGAGAAATAACACGGTTACATCAAGGTATCAGAGCCATTCTGCGTCCAGCGATGCCGGTGTCGGACGCCACGCGATCCAAAGACCATGCTCCGGATTTGGATGCTCTCCGGAAGAATCGCGAAGATTTGGCCCGTTCTGTCCAGGCCATTAGCGAGGATGTCCGCATGTTGGTGTCCGCCTGGAAGGCGGAACGCTCTGGCGATTCTTCCCGAGGCGGCGGTGGTTGTTCCTCCGACGGCCCCTCCAGGCACCCGCAGGCGACGCCCGTGGTTACCCGGTTTCCCCGTCTCGACTTTCCGAAATTTACCGGTGAGGATCTCATGGAATGGATCTACAAGTGTGATCAGTTCTTCGACGTTGATGGCACACCGGGGGATATGAAGGTCAAGATGGCCTCCATCCATCTAGAGGGCAAAGCTTTGTTTTGGCATCAAACGTATATGAAGGCGCGTCTTACCCGTCACTGGCCTTCATAGAAGGAGTACTGCCAAGCTCTCCATAGCCGTTTCGGCTCGGTGCTTGGCAATGACCCCCTTAGCGAGCTGAAGAATTTACGCCAACGGGGTTCGGTGCAAGGGTATTTGGATGAGTTCGATTTATTACGGCATCGCATTGCCCTGCCAGAGGAACATGCCATTAGTCTTTGTCTTGGTGGCCTCCGTGATGAGATTGAGTATGCAGTCCGTAAGTTTCAACCGAAGTCATTGCGGGACGTCTTCTCCCTTGCCTGACTGCAGGAGCAGCAGCTGGGCGCACGCAGCAAACGGTACGGGGTTTCCCACCGGGAGGAGCATCAGTGGGAGGAAATCATCAAACCACTATCCAGCCACACCGCCAGTTTTACCCCGCCTAAATCTACCACCCGCAGACTTACCTCTTCCGAAATGGATGATAAACAGAAGAAAGGTTTATGCTTTTGGGGTGACCAAACTTACATGTCGGGCCACAAATGTCCCAACCGCAAGCAGTCCTATGCACTGGAGGTCGTGGTGGAAGCTTTTGCAGACGTTGATGGCCCGGGGGAAGAGGACCTGGTGTTGGATATGGAGGGCCAAGATACTGATCTGCAATCTCCTCAAGTGTCCATGCACGCTTTGACCGGGCTTAATCATTTCAATACGATGCGGGTTACGACATCCCATCACGGTCACCCCATTCAGGTGTTGATTGACTCGGGGAGTACTCATAATTTTCTCGACGAGGCCGCAGCGCGGAGGTTACAATGTACTTTGGTTCCCATCACTCCATTTTCGGTAGCCGTGGCCAGCGACAAGACCATCTTCAGCTCCCACAAGGTTGCTAATTTTCCATGGGCAATGCAAGGGGTCGAATTCACTTCTGACATGTTGATTCTTCCATTGGGCGGGTGTGACATTGTTTTGGGCATTCAATGGTCGGTCACCTTGGGTATGGTGCATTGGAATTTTTGTGACTTACGGATGGAGTTTTCTAGCGGGAGCAAACGCATCAATCTTCGCGGCTCCCAACCGGGCAACATGGCATGAGGCAAGGGTAAGCATATGCAGAAGCTCTTGGCGAAAGATGGCCAACTTAACATGTTGGAATTGTGCGAAATTCACGCGGAGGAGAGCCACAAGGACCCTACAGACCTGCCCATTTTCCCTCATGGATGTCAGAATTGGCAAGTGCTCGGCGTAGGTCCGGACCGGGCGGCACAGTTTCAACTGCAGCAGCTCTTGGACGAATTTGGGGAGTTATTTCGCGAGCCGCAGGGCTTGCCGCCAATTAGGGGGCAGGAACACCGCATCGTTCTGTCAAAAGAGGGGGGTCATCGTCAATCTCCGTCCCTACCGGTATCCACCTCTTCAAAAATCTGAGATTGAACGATTGATTAGTTAAATGCTTCAGACCGGCGTCATTCGACATAGTTGCAGCCCCTTTGCATCCCTGGTGGTCTTGGTAAAGAAGAAGGATGGCTCGTGGCGTCTTTGTGTAGACTACCGACAACTAAATCATCTTACTGTGAAAGATAAGTTTCTGATTCCCTTGGTAGAGGAGCTGATTGACGAATTGCATGGCGCCCAATACTTTTCCAAACTGGATCTGCGCGCGGGATATCACCAAGTACGGATGGCGGAAGAAGATATCCAAAAGACAGTGTTCCGCACTCACCATGGCCACTACGAGTTTTTGGTGATGCCCTTTGGCTCACCAACGCGCCTTCCACATTCCAAAGTCTGATGAACCGCGTCTTTCAAGGTCAACTCCGTAAATTCATCCGTATATTCTTTGATGATATTTTGATTTTCAGTGTCACATGAGAGCAGCACTTAGAGCATTTGAAGTTCACCTTTCATAACCTGTGCCAACATCAACTGGTTCTCCGGCGCAGCAAGTGTGACTTTGGCTTACCGCAGATTCATTATTTGGGGCATATTATTTCTGGGCAAGGAGTGTCCACCGATCCCACTAAGATACAGGCAATGCTGGAGTGGCCAACACCAACATCCATAAAAAGAATTTGGGGTTTTTTGGGCTTAACCGGCTACTACCGCCGGTTTATCCAAGGTTACGGCAGGATCGCACAACCGCTAACAGATTTACTGAAACGACGCACCTTCCAGTGGTCTGCGGAGGCGGACCAGTCCTTCCAGACCCTCAAACGGGCGGTCACCAATCCACCGGTCTTGATGTTACCCGACTTTCAGCAACCCTTCACCATCGAAACGGATACGGCAGATAATGGCGTTGGCGCGGTTTTGCTGCAACAAGAACGTCCGGTCGCCTTCTTTAGCAAAGCCTAGGGGCCGCAGAATGCAGGGTTATCTACTTACGAGAAGGAACTTCTGGCGTTTGTGACGGCGGTGCAGAAATGGCGCCATTATGTGATGGGAGCACCTTCATAATCCGGACGGATCACCACAATTTGAAATTCATGCTTGAGCAGAATCTAGCTACTCCGGCACAACAACGTTATTTGTCCAAACTAATGGGCTATGACTTCAAGGTGCAATACAAACGGGGTGCGGAAAATGTGTGTGCGGACGCCCTCTCGCGTATATATGAACCGTCGGCTTGCGGTGCGCATGCTCTTACTCTTGTCCAAGATGAATTAATGCAACAAGTGAAGAACTCGTGGTCCGCAGATGAGCATCTACAGCGAGTCATTGTGGTCAAGGAAAGTGATGTCGCGGCCTACCCAAAATATGACTGGAAGCATGGCGTCTTAACTCAGAAGGGGCACATTGTAGTGGGTCGGGACAAGGTGTTACGGAGCAGATTGCTGGATTTATATCATGCCGGTCCGATGGGAGGCCATTCGGGGGTCACAGCAACATACCAGCGTATCAAAAGGGTCTTTTATTGGAACGGTTTGAAGGTTGCGGTCTATTTATATGTCCAGCACTGCACAACTTGCCAGCAATGCAAGGCTGATACGCAACAACCCGCGGGGCTGCTGCAACCTCTCCCTATTCCGGGTCGGGTGTGGTAGGATATTGGCATGGATTTCATTGACGGCTTACCACTAAGTCATGGCAAGACAATCATATTGGTCATCGTCGATAGATTGAGCAAGCAAGCTCATTTCATCGCCCTCAACCATCCTTACACCGCGGAGGCAGTAGCTCGCATTTTTTTTGGATTCAGTGGTCCGGTTACACGGGCTTCCTTCGTCGATCGTTAGTGATAGTGACACGGTGTTTCTCAGTGATTTTTGGCAAGAGTTATTTCTGGTGTTACAAATTCAACTACACACTTCAACGGCGTATCACCCGCAATCGGATGGCCAGACGGAAGTTGTGAATCGTTGTGTAGAGGGCTATCTACGCTGCATGTGCTTTGAAAAGCTGCAGGAATGGGCTGAATGGCTACCATTGGCGGAGTGGCGGTATAATACATCATTTCATAGTGTCATCCAAATGACTCCGTATGAGGTGGTTTATGGACAGGAGCCAACAGCTATTCCACCTTATGTTGAAGGGATGGCTAAGCTTGCGGCGGTGGATCGTTCGTTAGTAGCCCATGACCGTGTGATGACAATCCTAAAGTCTAATTTGGCTCGAGCTCAGGAACGGATGAAACGGCTAGCGGATACGAAGAGAAGGGAACGCACATTGGAGGTGGGCGACCTCGCCTGGGTTCGATTACAGCCATATCGGCAGGTCAGTTTGAAGGATCATCGCCAACAGAAGCTCGCACCACGCTTCTTCGGGCCCTTCCCTGTCTTGGCACGAGTGGGCACTGTGGCGTACAAATTAGAGCTGCCTAGCGGTACCCGCATCCACCACACATTCCACATCTCACAATTGCGGAAGTACAAGGGCACACCAACTAGTATTATTTAGCCATTGCCTATGACGGTCAACGCAGCGGCAACGTGCTCGTGGAGCCGGTCGTCATTCTGGACAGACGCATTATCAACAGGGATGATCGTGTGGTAACGCAACTTCTTGTGCAATGGACTCACGGCTCTAAGGAGACAGCAACGTGGGAGGATCTATGGGCACTTCGACAACGCTGGCCGGAGATGGTTCCTTTAGGTCAAGGAACGTTCGGAGGAGAAGGCTTTGTTACGTCCCGTGGACGTAACATTATCTTTTTATCTTAAATGTCTGTTTTTGTGTATTATGTTTAGAAGGGTACTTTTGTCTTTTATTGTGGTTAGGGCTCCTTTTATTGTTGGAGGAGTTCCTGGTTTATGTTATGCTTGAAGTCTGGTTTTGTGTATGGTGAGCGGCTGCCACGGGATCGTCTTCCCCTGCACCGTCCAAGGAACCTCTCAGGCGTGCCTTAGGTTTCCAACTTATCCTGCAATTAATCTCTATACTCTGTCTTCCTCTGTTCTTGGATGTGGATTTTGCTGTGAATGCTGGATGTTATGATTATCGGTGAATGTTGTGAGTTGAGAAATAACACAGTTACATCACTAGGGCGACCCGGGGAAATAGCACAGTTACATCAAAATAATCTCATTAATCAGGAAGAAATGGGAAAAAATCGCATTCACTGATTGCATTATAAAAATCTCCCAAAAATTAGATGGAATGAATTGTTTAGTTGAAAAAAATAGCAATCCACCATTTAAAATTTAAGTGAGATGGGAAATGCGAGTAAGATTTGCGAGAAAGAAACATGACTGAAATATTCTCGAAAATAACTTATAAATCGCAGTAGTGTACTAAAAGCATACCTATCCCTTCTATTTATAGGCGGAGACCCGGGGGTATAACTGTAAAACCCCTCCCAAAACCAGAGGGTTACCCGGGTCATATGCCCAAAACTGTCACTTTATGGTGACACCAACTACCGAGTGACGCTGATCCCGCCAGCTAGTACGATCATTTTACAAGTATACCAAATAAAAGTATTTATTAAATCATAGTCCACAATCACAGCTCAATATATATCAAAAAAAACAATAGTCCACGATGAGTAGATATAATAAAAGAGAGTATAAAAGGGCTTATGCCCGGTACATGTTCAAATCAAAATAGCACACTCTCTCATCTCTCAACAACTGCAAGCGAAAGCTACAAAATATAACATCAACATGTCGTCGAGCAGTAACGGTAGCTCGCTGCAACTGCTCCTCGTGTCCTGTCTCCTCGTGCGACCAATGCGTCTTCTCGTACGACTGGCGCGTCTCATCGAACTCCTACAGTCACAATCGACCATTAGTTATAAAGACCAAGTCATTATGTCTTCGACTCATCCCCACGACTCCTAGACACCGAGCGGGATGACGAAAGTGAAGGATAACAAAGACAGTATCAAAAGCATAATAGGTGACATGGAACTATTCTAGTAGAAGTATAAATGTATAAGGAGAAACACTAAAATATAAAAATAGTAAAGTAAGAGCACTGCAGTAATGTATAGAAAAATAAGTAGAGTAAATGAGCTACACTACCATCACAGAACGTACATTAACTTATATCAATATTCATACAAACTTATAAGTTAAGGTTTTCAAAGTAACTCATCATATAAAAAAGATCATACTGATTTATACGACGAGGGTCTGCAGTTATAATCTAACTATATTAATTAATGAATGTCATGTTATGCGATGCAATTCAATGATTTATAATGCAACTCAATCACTCGACTCTGTGCACAGACCTTTCAAACATTCCCCGCTTTTTGGAGGTAGTTAGCCTCTTAGGTACCAAACGTCTTGGCTTGCGGTGGCAGTGGAACGGGTATCTCCACTCCTAGGCGGGTAGAAACACTACCAGGCCTACACCTTATGTACGCCTCAACGATAAGAACGCAACAGCGAAGCTCCCACGTACTCTTGCTGGAAATCCACCACTTTTACGGTCAGGAGTGCGTTTGGGGGATAGTCCTCCAGACTACAGCATAAACAATCTACTTGCCCCCAAAACTCGCACTGCTCACTAGAGTCAATGTACTTTGGTCGGTGTGCTGACTGGACTAGTACTGATTGACCCGCCACAACAAGCGCAATCCAAATATAACAATACCTATCCGAGCCTCCAGCTCGCAGGACCATCCTATCTTCAAATCTTATACATCACCGAGTCTTCGGCTCGTAGCACTAATGTGTCCTTATTTTAACACTACCTCAAGCTTCCAGCTCGCAGGACTAGCGTGTCCTGAACCACTCCAACCCTTACCTAGGTGAGGTTGTTATGTTGTTCTTTCATCCTATTAGACTGCTCTTGTCTAACTTTTAGTTGTATATAGCATTTAACGGTTAACCAGGGAACTATACTACCCTAAGGAACATTCCACCCAAAGTTTTGGGTCATTAGGGTTATTTAAACCACAATTATTTCATAAATATAGAAAATCATATTTTTCCTAAAACTATAGAAAAATGTTGTCCAAAAATTCTCATTTCTAGACAAGAGGTGTATCTATGGTATATTATTAAATGGCCCAAGTTGCAAGTTCATAACCATATCCACTTAAGAGATATCAACAAAATATGGATTGTCCTTTTCTAAGAAGCAGTCCCACTAAATCTGGCCTGCAAAGAGATACCATGCTCTAAATGGGCTAATTCAAGTCCCTAATTAAAGTAGACACGCATATCCACAAAAGTTGTCTCAAACAACTTTTCATTTTCTGGTCTCTAATGGCTTCTAATTTATGCATGCATATTTCTATTTTAGTGTGGCAAGACACTATATTTAACAATTAATATTAATATATTAAATCACATCCAGTTTGACGGCCCCGAGATCGTCTTCCCTGATGAGCCAAGGGCCATGATTTTACCATCCTGTAGCCCTTTTCTGTGGCTTTTCTCGGCCACAGGGCCACTGTAAGACCCCCCCAACCCTTACCCCAAGTCAGGTCGGAGGGGATCTTACGTGTCAAAGACGTCCACTCAGTGCTCCTTAAGGGTTAACGATCCACTCTGATAAGCACTAGCTGACCGTTTTGCTCGGCTTGAATAGCAACATCCACATCACAGAGTATTGCGAAAGCATTAACAGAAAACCACAGCAAATATATATAACTATATATATTTAACAAAAACAGCAAAAAAGGGCGCAACCACTGTTTATACATGGAGCCCATAGGCTATAAAGTACTACAACTAACAACTCCCCTCTCTACACTCTACTTGATAGTTCTCATGTCTCGAAACTCTAGAGACGACAGGGGTGCCTCTGCTCGAGTAGTCCTATCAGTTGGCGTACCATCTTACAACAGCTGGTCGCTACGGTGCTCCATCTTCTGTGAATGGTTATTTAAATAACTGTTAGTCACAGAGCTGAGTGAAAACAAATCTCCTTCCTAGATCCATATCTTGGGGATGAGCTCACACACTCAACAAAAGTAGATAGCCGAAGCATGAGAGGGTTAGTACATCATTTCATAAATAAGCTAGGATGAATAAAAAAAGATGAAACATGGTATAACTGGACTAGCAACTGTACAACCCCATATTCGCTGAGCCAGACAAGGGGGCACAATGGTCACAGGAGGGTTAGCCAAAGTGGTCCCGCCCTAAGGAGGATCTCGCCCACAGAAGGCGGAAACGCTCTCGCTGGATGCTATAGAAGAGAAACCGTGGGCCGAGAGCGCCAAGCGCGGACTGCGCGGAAGCGCTCTCGCCCAAACCAAGCCTCAATCCCGAAGAGTTCTCGCTTGCGCTGCGCGAGAACGTTCGCGCCGCGCCCTGGGCCGAAAGGTCTCGGCACCAGCTCTCGCCAAGTGGGGCCCAGGGTCTTTGGAAGAATGTCCTAATTGCCCTCAGGAGAAATTACTTCAGTACCCTCAGAAAAACAGCGGGTTTTGGCTATTGGCAGACCAACCAGGGCTTTTCAGTAAATTCAGGACAACAAAATGCTATAAATAGACCCATAAGGGCTCCTTAGAAAGCAAGCTATCATTGTCTCCGGAATTCTAGTGCTTTCTGAGGAGCTCCTAGCCCAGCTTTGGCTTTGGAGGGGAAGCTCTCAGAGATCTTCCGGGTGTGAGGTGGGACCTCCCTGCTGAGGCTTGAGGGTCAGTCTTAGGTCCTTAGAATCCAGTCAAGGGGTGAGACTTGAGAGGAGTAGGTTTTGGCTGCACCCCTTTTTCTTCGAACTTCAGTTGAGGTCATATTTGGCTTCAACAGTTCTGGTGCGGTGAGCGTGGAAGGCAGCCGATTCAAGAATGCCTTAAGTTTTGTCCCATGGCTGGAGGTGAAGGGGAAGGGTCAGGTTCTGGAGGCTCCCCCACCCGGGGAGAGGAAGCGACGAAGAGGATGCTGGATGAGTTCAGGCGAGAGGTTCTGCAGACGATCAGCTTGGCCTTCTCGGCAAGAGGCGAGTGGGCCACCCCTCAGGTCCCGATAGAAGAGGTTCCGCTCTTGGGCGAGAACGCCCCAGGGCAGCGCCCAGGAAAGGAGGTCCCGGGCGAGGCTGGCGAGAGAGATATGGCGGCGCGGGAGCTATTCCCAGGCCAGAGCCAGCGCCCGGGCAAGGAGGCATTGACAGAGCCAGGCGAGAAGGAGGCGGCGGTGCGGGAACTCTTCCCAGGGCACGGTCTCGCAGATCGGGCGAGCCAGCCGAGGCCGCGAGACGTGCCTTCTCGCCAGGCAGGAGGCGAGAGCCCATTTAGCGAGATCATCATCTCGGCTCCGGTACCGGAGGGGTTCCGGGAGCCCGACATGTCCTACTACTCAGGGAAGGATGACCCGGTGCAACACGTGCAGTGGTTCGAAGACGTTGTGTCAATAAGACAGATGACAGATGCCTTCAAGTGTCGCCTCTTTGCGATCACGCTGAAGGAGAAGGCAAGGGACTGGTTTCACCAGTTGCCAGCAAGGTCAATCTACTGTTTTGAAGATCTGCGGAGAAGTTTTCTGTTGAGGTTCTCAACCTCAAAGAAGCGGAAGAAGGAAGCGGAGTGTCTGTTTGCGGTGAGGCAGAGGCCGGACGAGACGTTGGGTCACTATGTCGACCGGTTCCAGGAGGAGATCCTTTTGGTCCAGGAGGTCCCAGGGTACGCGCTGATGCTGGCCTTCACCCTGGGGCTGAGACCGGGATTTTTTAGCATGGAGTTGAAGAGGATGCCCCCCCTCTCCTTTGAGGAGCTCATGGAGAGGGCGGCAAAGGAGATTGATTTCGAGAGAGCAAACCCAGCATTCGCCAGGAAGTTGGCCAAGCTAGCAGAAGAGGACGGAAAGGAGCCAGCCGCGGGAAGACAGAAGGAATCGAGGGAGCAGAGGGAGCTGAGAGAAGATAGGAGAAGGGAGGAGCCCCGAAGGTTTGGGCAGCAGCAGGGTTGGGGGGCCCGGGAGCCAGTCAACCGGTTGGGTTGGAGGCCCCAGGAGGGTCGCCCCCAAGGTCCAGGAGAGGGCTATCGGGGGAGAGATAACCTACGGGAGCCCCGGAGGTTCGATCGACCGGCATGGAGGCAGGAGCCGAGGGATCGTCCCCCACCACCGCAGGAGGCAATGGAAGTAGGAAGAGGGAGAGGAGCAGCCAGGGGAGCTCGAGGAGGCAGAAGAGGAAGGGGAGACGGGAGAAGGGGCGGGGAGGCGTTGCTATTTTGTGACTTCCACCAGGAGGAGGGGCACGCAACGACCACCTGCCCAGAGTTCTTGGAGTTGAGGGCTGCCAGGGGAGCAGGGAGGCAAGATCCACCGATGAGGATAGTGGAGGTGCAGCAGGGAGAAGCGGAGGACAGATATGAAGACCGGGTGGATGTAGGGACCCGGGGAGGAATCGGGGTGATTCATGGAGGAGTGGGGATTGAGGCAACCCGTAAGGGGAGCCTTCAAACCATGTACCGGAGAGGGGTAGCCTCAACCTCCCAAGTCCCTCCACCAGAAGAAAAGATCACTTTCTCATCAGCGGACATGTCAGACTATGAAGATCCATTCTGCGACGCCCTGGTGATCCAGACGGCAGTGGAGAACTATACCGTTTCAAGGATACTGGTAGATAACGGGAGCTCGGTTAACGTCATCTTCAAGAAAGCTTTTGATGAGATGAGGGTTGAAGGGAAGAGAGTCTTGGCATCGGATGGACCTCTGTTCGGGTTCTCCGGGGAGAGGAAGGAGGTAGAAGGAGGAGTAGGGTTACACGTAAGGTTGGGGGGCGTGTCGCGGAACTGCAGGTTCGTGATCGTGGACGCCCCGAGCAGCTATAACGCCATCTTCGGACGTCCCCTCATCAGCGCCTTTCGCTGCGTCCCCTCCTCGTTCCATCAGTGCCTCAAGTTCAACAATGGGGGGGTGCAGGTCAGGGTCAGAGGAGACCCGAAGGTGGCAAGGCAATGTTATGTTACAGCAGTCAACACTATTTCGTGGATGGCGGAGGCGAAAGAGTTGGAAATTGAGATGGCGGCCCTAGAGGAGGTTGTGGAGGAAGAGGAGATGGTCCTTGAGGAGGTAAGGAAGGAAGCTGGAGGGAAGCTGGGGAGGAAGAGACAGAGAAAGTGCGAGAGGATGTGCAGGCGATACGGAGAAGCGATGGGCAGGAAAGCCCGGAAGGGGCAATGGAAGTGGAAGAGCAGACAACGATAGAAGTCGAGGGAGAAGTCCCGGGAGGCATAGGGGCCGAACAACAGCAGCAGAAGGGGGTAGAAGCGATGGAGATTGAGGAGGAAAAAGGAGAGATGGAGCTGGAGGAAGAGGCAAGAACCGGTTGGGAGCAGCCGCGGCTGGAACCGGCTGAAGAAGTGGTGGAGATGGAGGTCTTCACCAAAGCAAGAGAGGTGCAAAGGGTGCGGGTCAGCGGGGGGTTGAGTCTCGAGGCCCGGGAGCAGGTGCGAGCCTGCATTCAAAGCAACGTTGACGTCTTCGCTTGGAGCGCGGTGGACATGCCGGGCATCGACGCCGATGTAGCTTGCCACCGCCTGAACCTGGACCCTCGCGCCCGCCCCATCCGTCAGAAGATGAGGGCCATCGCCACAAAGCTGGAGGAGCCCATTCGCGAGGAGGTCAAGAAGCTCCTGGAGGCGGGCTTTATCTCAGAGATCCAGTACCCAGGCTGGATCTCCAATGTGGTAATGGTGAAGAAGGGATGTGGTAAATGGAGGATGTGTGTTGACTTTTCTTTGTTGAATAAATCATGCCCCAAGGATTGCTATCTCCTGCCTCGGATCGACGCGCTGGTTGATTCAGCCGTCGGTTTTTCTGTCATGAGTTTTTTAGATGCTTTTTCAGGTTATCACCAGATCCGGATGCACCCTCCTGACACCAAGGATGTTTCCTTCATCACGAGGGATGGATGCTTCAGTTACAAGATGATACCCTTTGGGTTAAAGAACGCAGGGGCTACCTATCAGCGCATGATGGACCGGGTCTTCCGGGATCAGAGGGGGAGGAACTTGGAGGTCTACGTCGACGACCTAATGATCAAAAGCAAATGCATAGTTTCGCACCTGCAAGACCTCGAGGAAACATTCGCCACCCTGAGAAGATTTAAAATGAGACTGAATCCCTTGAAGTGTGTCTTCGGGGCAAGCCGCGGGAAGTTCCTCGGTCATCTCCTGACTCCGGAAGGAGTGGAGCCCAACCCGGACAAAGTCAAGGCCATCCTGGATTTGGAGTCACCTCGCGACGTCAAGGAGGTCCAGCGCTTGACAGGCAAGCTGGCTGGGCTAAGCAGGTTCCTCTCCCGGGCAGGAGACAAGTGTTCTTCATTCTTTAAAGTGCTGCGGGGGAATCAAAGGTTCGAATGGACGGCCGAGTGCGAAGAGGCTTTCCAAGGGCTGAAAAGACAGCTCTCTCAGGCTCCCCTCCTCCAGAGCCCAAAGGATGGGGAGGACTTGACCTTGTACCTCGGAGTAGGGGGGGAGGCGGTAAGCTCCGTCCTAGTAAGAGAAGAAGGAAAGAAGCAGCTTCCCATCTACTACGTCAGCCGGATATTGAGAAATGCAGAGCTTCGCTACCCCATCCTGGAAAAGCTCGCTTATGCCTTGGTCATCTCGGCCAGAAAGCTCCGGCCGTACTTTCAAGCGCATTCGATTAGGGTGGTGACCGACCACCCTCTTCGCAAGATCTTCGAAGGAGTGGAGCACTCGGGGAGACTGGCTAAGTGGTCCATTGAGCTAAGCGAGTTCGACATCTCCTTTGTACCAAGGCTCTCCATCAAGGCACAGGCGGTGGCGGACTTTCTAGCAGACTACGTTGTTGGGGTTGAGGGGGAAGAGCAACAACCGCGAGAAGCATGGAAGTTGACGGTTGATGGGGCCTCAGGAAGGCACTCCCTAGGGGCAGGGGTGGTGTTGACAAGTCCCCAGGGGGTAACCATAGAGCAAGCAGTCATTTTACATTTCCCAGTGACCAACAATCAAGCGGAGTATGAGGCCGTTATTGCTGGCCTTCGCCTGGCAAAGGAGCTGGGGATTCAGGAGGTGGAAGTTTTCACTGATTCAAAGGTAGTGACATCGCAGATCCGGGGAGAGTTTGAAACTCGGGAGCCAACCCTCATTCGATACCTCTCCAAGGTAAGGGTGATCATCGGAGGATTCCGGTCTTTCTCAATTCAACATATTCCAAGGGAAGAAAGTGTAGCCGCCGATCGACTGGCCAAGTTCGGACCTCAGGTAGGAGGGACCTTGACGGAGCTATTCCGACCGGCTATAAATGAGGGAGAATTGATGATGGTGGATCGACAGCCCTCGTGGGTGGATCCATTTGTGGCTTTCCTAACCACCGGAGAACTGCCTGAGGGGACCAAGGTCGGGAGAAGCTTCAAGCGCAAGGCGGCTCACTACTTGATGATGGAGGGGGGTCTGCATCGTAAGATGTTGTCAGGGCTCCTAGCCAGATGTGTGACCGAAGAAGAAATCCCGAAGATTTTAAGGGAAGTGCATTCGGGCGAGTGCGGCAGTCACTCTGGAGGAAGGACACTGGAGGCTAGGGTGGTCAGACAGGGGTACTTCTGGCCCACCCTAAGGAAGGATGCCATGGAGTTTGCAAGGAGGTGCCAGAAATGTCAGCTCTTCGCCCCCCTTCAACTCTTGGCAGCTCAAAGACT
Source organism: Platanthera guangdongensis (assembly GCA_039583875.1). Taxonomy (NCBI): domain Eukaryota; kingdom Viridiplantae; phylum Streptophyta; class Magnoliopsida; order Asparagales; family Orchidaceae; genus Platanthera; species Platanthera guangdongensis. The sequence continues at coordinate 154,276,066 of CM077154.1, forward strand.
CCGGAGTATCACGGCACCATGGCCATTTGCTATCTGGGGAATGGACTTAGTTGGGCCCTTTCCTCCGGCTAGTGGACAGAGGAGGTTCATTTTGGTCATGATCGATTATTTCTCGAAGTGGCTAGAGGTTAAAGCTTTAGTCAAGGTCACCTCGCAGGTTATAAGGAATTTCATCTGGGGGGAGATCATTTGTAGACATGGGTTGCCCCGAGCAATAGTGACCGATAACGGCCCCCAGTTTGCCAGCGAGGAGTTCATCAGCTTCTGCGCTCAACTGGGGATAGACCTCCGGTTCGCCTCCGTCCATCACCCTCGGAGCAACGGCCAGGTGGAGGCAGCCAACAAAATCATTATAAACCTACTAAGAAAAAAGGTGGAGAACTTGAAGGGGAATTGGGTGGAGCAGCTCCCGTCGGTCCTGTGGGCACTACGAACCACTCCGAACACAGCCACTGGTGAGACCCCCTTCAAGCTCTCTCATGGGTGCGAAGCCGTCCTACCCGTGGAATTCGAGGTCCGGTCCCCGCGAGTCATAGCCGCGGGTGAAGGAGACGAGGCTTGGAGGGTGGAGAATGAAGAGGGGCAGCGTCTCTCGTTAGATATGGTGGAGGAATTGCGAAACGTGGCGGCTATCAGGCAAGAAGAGATCAAGCGACGGATGGCCAAGCATTTTGATAAGCATGTCAGGGTCAAGCAGTTCGCCGAAGGGGATCTGGTGCTGAGAAAGGTCGACGCGGCGGGAAGATCGGCTCCCGTGGGTAAGCTCCACCCGAACTGGGAAGGTCCATACATTATAAAGGAAGTCCTCGGAACAGGGGGATACTACCTCCAGGACGTGGAGGGAAGAGCCCTAAGCCACACTTGGAGTGGTGATGATCTAAAGCGCTTCTACCCCTGAAGGGAGAAGGATGTAATCATGTATCTCACAAAATGAACTTGTTATATTATACCGATTGATTCTCCTTTAACTAGTGTCGAATTTTTCATGGCATAACATAGTTGAATGTTTTGTGATACCCCGAGCTCGGCTCGGCCCCAGGTAGACCCGCTGCGCAGGCTCTCATCTAGCTGGCAGGTCCGAAGGCTCGCTTGTGGGGGATAGGTTTGGTTGGCTTGAGATCTTCATCGGCACCCCGAGCTCGGCTCGGCCCCAGGTAGACCCGCTGCGCAGGCTCTCATCTAGCTGGCAGGTCCGAAGGCTCGCCTGTGGGGGATAGGTTTGGTTGGTTTGAGATCTTCATCGGCACCCCGAGCTCGGCTCGGCCCCAGGTAGACCCGCTGCGCAGGCTCTCATCTAGCTGGCAGGTCCGAAGGCTCGCCTGTGGGGGATAGGTTTGGTTAGCTTGAGATCTTCATCGGCACCCCGAGCTCGGCTCGGCCCCAGGTAGACCCGCTGCGCAGGCTCTCATCTAGCTGGCAGGTCCGAAGGCTCGCCTGTGGGGGATAGGTTTGGTTAGCTTGAGATCTTCATCGGCACCCCGAGCTCGGCTCGGCCCCAGGTAGACCCGCTGCGCAGGCTCTCATCTAGCTGGCAGGTCCGAAGGCTCGCCTGTGGGGGATAGGTTTGGTTAGCTTGAGATCTTCATCGGCACCCCGAGCTCGGCTCGGCCCCAGGTAGACCCGCTGCGCAGGCTCTCATCTAGCTGGCAGGTACGAAGGCTCGCCTGTGGGGGATAGGTTTGGTTGGCTTGAGATCTTCATCGGCACCCCGAGCTCGGCTCGGCCCCAGGTAGACCCGCTGCGCAGGCTCTCATCTAGCTGGCAGGTCCGAAGGCTCGCCTGTGGGGGATAGGTTTGGTTGGTTTGAGATCTTCATCGGCACCCGAGCTCGGCTCGGCCCCAGGTAGACCCGCTGCGCAGGCTCTCATCTAGCTGGCAGGTCCGAAGGCTCGCCTGTGGGGGATAGGTTTGGTTAGCTTGAGATCTTCATCGGCACCCCGAGCTCGGCTCGGCCCCAGGTAGACCCGCTGCGCAGGCTCTCATCTAGCTGGCAGGTCCGAAGGCTCGCCTGTGGGGGATAGGTTTGGTTGGTTTGAGATCTTCATCGGCACCCCGAGCTCGGCTCGGCCCCAGGTAGACCCGCTGCGCAGGCTCTCATCTAGCTGGCAGGTCCGAAGGCTCGCCTGTGGGGGATAGGTTTTGGTTAGCTTGAGATCTTCATCATCGGCACCCCGAGCTCGGCTCGGCCCCAGGTAGACCCGCTGCGCAGGCTCTCATCTAGCTGGCAGGTCCGAAGGCTCGCCTGTGGGGGATAGGTTTGGTTGGCTTGAGATCTTCATCGGCACCCCGAGCTCGGCTCGGCCCCAGGTAGACCCGCTGCGCAGGCTCTCATCTAGCTGGCAGGTCCGAAGGCTCGCCTGTGGGGGATAGGTTTGGTTGGTTTGAGATCTTCATCGGCACCCCGAGCTCGGCTCGGCCCCAGGTAGACCCGCTGCGCAGGCTCTCATCTAGCTGGCAGGTCCGAAGGCTCGCCTGTGGGGGATAGGTTTGGTTGGCTTGAGATCTTCATCGGCACCCCGAGCTCGGCTCGGCCCCAGGTAGACCCGCTGCGCAGGCTCTCATCTAGCTGGCAGGTCCGAAGGCTCGCCTGTGGGGGATAGGTTTGGTTGGTTTGAGATCTTCATCGGCACCCCGAGCTCGGCTCGGCCCCAGGTAGACCCGCTGCGCATGCTCTCATCTAGCTGGCAGGTCCGAAGGCTCGCCTGTGGGGGATAGGTTTGGTTTGTGGGTGATAGGTTAGGATAGGTAGGGATATGTTAGGATAGGTTAGGTTAGGTTTGTGGAATCGTCATCGGCACCCCGAGCCCGGCTCGGCCCCAGGTAGACCCGCTGCGCAGGCTCTCATCTAGCTGGCAGGTCCGAAGGCTCGCCTGTGGGGGATAAGTTTGGTCTGGTTGGCTTGGATAATGTAAGGCAGGAAGCACGTTGGGAATGCCAAATGAAAGTGAAAATGAAGAGATAGATTTCGACAGAGATACATCTCGGCAGGAACAGGTCTCGGCAGAGATATATCTCGGCAGGAACAGGTCTCGGCAGAGATAGATCGCGGCAGGAGAATCCTCATCAAAGGGGATCCCAAGGTGGGGAGGCTTTCGCCAAAAGGGTTCCTCTCAGATTTCTTGAACAAATAGGCGAGATCGTTATACGATGGGCTAGTAGGGACTCGCGCAGTCTAGAGGGGACGGTCCCGTCCTAAGGATTCGAGAGTCACGCTTCCGGCTGGCCGGTTACCGTGGGTTCTTGCTGATTCATCGCTACGAATTTCCTAAGAAGGCCAATGGCCTTGGCGGAAGCCTACGCCGAAAGCATCCAACTACGACAATCACATCAAACACATTCGCAGATAACAAAAAATGCTCGCAAGAAAAAACATTTGCATTAACAAATACTATATACGGGTACAAAATGATAGCGTCTCGCGCTTTACATAGAAATGAAGAACAAAAGCAAGAAGAGGACACTCAAGGGGACAAGCTGTATCCTTCTGAAGTCTCGCTGGAGCTTCCGCCGGAGCTCCCCCCGGAGGTCTCGCCATCAGCTGCGGGGACTTTGGGACATCCGAGGGAGGGGTAGTGGGGGCGCCAGGGGCTTTGGGATGGGCTCGAAGAGCCATGGGACAAGTTGTGGAGCGGTAATGTCTTTGCCCCTTCCGTCCCAACAGTTGATGTCGCGCAGCGTCTCCAGCGTCAACTTTACGGTGGCTTGCGCATTCCCCTGAAGGAGCTTGTCGATGTCATAAGCCGAGTAATACTGGCTCTTCAATCTCTCGTCCAGCGGAGGGGCTGCACTCGCCTCGAGGCGCGCGATCTGCTCTCGCAGGAGAACGTTGTCATATCGGGCCTGAGACAACTCCTCGCGAAGTGCGGCTTGAGCGGAGTCCTGAACAACGGGGGGTTAGCATATGAGAAGAGTTAGGGTTGCGAGAACAAGGGATTATGAAAGGTCTCGCTTACCCCTTCCGCTTGGCGCGAGGATAATAGTTGCTGGGTCTCGGCCAGCTCCTTGGCCAGAGAGGCCGCCTGGGCCACCGCATCGTCCCTGGCCTTGAACATGTCTTGGAAGTTGCGGTCTATCGTAATGCTCCGCCGGGCGCACATATGCGCAAGCTCCAGCCCACGCATTAAAGCGCGAGTGGAGTCGTACGCCAACAGCCGGGTCGACATCCTGTCGTAGACGCTAGCGTCCTCCCGGCTGTAGAGACCATAGCCTAAGGCGAAAGCTTCGCCGGTGACCTCGTCTCGCTCCGCCCAGCTCGGCAAGAGGGACGAGACCGTGACCTGGTTGGCGTCAGGGTCCCATTGCAGCAGTGGCTTCTTCTCCGCGTCCAGGCACCTCACGCCGAGACCAAAGTTACGATGACCCCGCGGCACCTCGTCAGACAGGGGTTGGCCGGAGGTCCCGGCGGCGGCACCCTCGCTCTCGGTGGCGCCGGGTCCGAGCATTCTCGGCAGGAGTCCCGGGGCCGCCCCTGGTGGCCGCAATCCTGCTCACAGCATCCAGGACTTCCTCGAAGGAGCGGCCGGCGGGGAGAGGTTGGGCGGGAGGCACAACAACAGCCTTGCCCTTCTCGGTATCTGTGGTCTTGGGCCTCTTGATTGCCTGGGGAGCGGAAGCACCCGGCTTTCGCTTCACAACACCGCTTGAGGGGGGGAGGCCCGGCTCTTTTCGGCAGGCTTGTGCGGCGGCTTTCGCAAGAGCCAGCGGGTCCTTCGGAGGCTGACTCCCTCCGGCGCGAGCCTCGTCGAAAGGCTGGCGGAGAGGGATCTCGCGCTCTCCTGTGAAAACAATAGCGATAAGTTCTAACCTTGGAAAGGGCAAGAAAAAGATAAATGAAGGCGAGACCCTACCTTCTCCCGGAAGAACAGGGGAAAGAGAATCGACGTCTCGCCGGAGGTGGAGGACGTCGAAGTCCTTGGTTCCGAAGAACTCAAGGAGGGCACTCTCGCGGGAGCCCAAGGATGGAGGCTTGTAGGCGGCATCCTCGTACTGGATGGGGGCTAGGGGTACGTTCCCGAAGTCGCCGGAGACGTAGATGAACTTCTCGCCCCAATGATGATGCTTGTTGGCGAGACCGATCGTCTTCAGCAGTTGCCCGGAGAAGAACAACCACGCCTCCTTTCGCGCGGAAGGTAAACAGCTTGCGGAAGATCGGCAAGCTGAACTCAATCCTCTCGGAACGCATGTAGCATATGAATGCCACGAGAATGGCAACGGAATTGGGGTTCAGCTGCGCGGGAACCACCCCGTAGTACCGAAGAGCCTGTCGCATCTCAGGCCACAGCGGAAGGCGGAAGCCCACCTCGAAGTGTTCAATAGGGATGGCGAGCTCCCCCTCCCCTGCAGTGTTGACTTTGTCATGACTGCCCGGGGGCCGCGCGACGAAGCCGGCGGGAACGTGCTGGGTTTGGTCAGATTGAACTCCTCCAGAGTGAGAGTACAGGAAGGGAAGAGATGCTTTTGGAAGGCTTCTGCGCAGTTGGATCGTCCTTCACCACCACCCGGCATCGCAATAGGGTTTAAAGGCGGGATCTACGGAGAGAAGGCGAGAGCGAGAACGGGGCGAGAACGGAAGTGGAAGACAGAAAAGGGCGAGAGCTTTGCGAAGACCGCGAGAACAACAGCAAAGAGGAGAGAGACTGGAATCAGAGAAATGAATGTGGTAGGTGAGCCTCCTATTTATAGAAAATCGTGATAATGATGGCTATTTTCAAAAAGGCGGCGGGGTACAGCCGGCACGTCCTAGGTCAGCGGCGCTTCGTTTTTTCCGCCCGAATCTGACAGCGACTGATTAACTAAGCAGCTGGCGCAAACGTTGCAAAATGCCACATGGCCGGTAAGATAGGCGGAAGCAAGGTGGCCCTTGCCACCCCAAAGGCCTGGGAAGGTAACTCATACGCATACAAAAATATTAAAGACAGAGCCATCGCTCTCGCTGAGCGGGAACGCGATAAAAAATAATAATAATAATATAACCAGCGAATAATGTGCGGGAACATTAGTTATGACTCCATGCGAAAAAGAAAGGGTACATTAGAGAAGGGAAGGCCAGGGGAAGAGGAGGGGAGGTCTCGCGCTTCAGTACGGCTCCCAGCGCCATTTCCCTTGCTCCCAGCGCCACTTGCCTCGGTCCCGCAGCTTGGTCCGGGGAGGCACCTGCGGGTTGAAGTAGGACGACAAAACGCTGCATCCCAGGTCAACCCGGCGGGACAGATCCCGGATCCTCTCAATGCATCTCTCAGGTGAGGACCCGGCGGTAGCTCCCCCGGGCCGGTCCATCTCGCCTAGAAGGAAGTCTCGCTCCAGGGACTCCAGCCTTTTCTCCACTGACTGGCGAAACTCTCTGGCCGCAAGGTCGCGGACCCGTTCTCGCCGGATGAGTTTCGACAGAATGGCGGCAACCTTCTTCCCCCGTCTTTTCACGCTCCCGGCACCGATCAGGATCTCCTCCATCTCGTCAGATGAAGGGAAGGGAGAGCTCTCGCCGTCTTCTCCCTCTCTTTCTTCTTCTTCTTCTTCTTCTTCTTCTTCCTCTACCTCAGCGCCAGGCCGCGAATCCATGTCCCCTGTCAAAAGAAGCCCCATTTTAGCGGAAGCTGAAGAATAGCAGCGATAAAATTGCCGTGTACCTTCAGAGTGACGAGGCCCCCCGGTCGACGGCAGGCGAGAAGGCCCAGCCCCCCCCCCCCCCCCCCCCTCAGCCCCAAAGAGGAGGTGGATTGGCTTTCCTTTGCCGGGGGGGGGGGGGGTAGACTTTGCGGATGGTGATCCCGGCCTGATCGAGAGCGGGGATGCGGGTCTCCTCAGCCGCTGGAGGACTAACGTCTAGCGGTGGCGCAGGGATCTCGGCACATTTTCCTCTCGCCGATAGGGAGGAGTCAACCACATGGGCAGGCTGATTCGCAGTTCTCGCCCCACCATCCTGGGTGACGAGATCAGAAGGTGCAGAAACCAACGCTGTGAGAAATCAGGTCAGCGTTTGGAAATACCAGGCGAAGTCAAGGAGGGAACCTTTACCAGTGGTGTTCGGGTCTGGCGGAGGAGGCGCCTCGGGAACCTGTGGATGATCATCGTGATGGCTAGAGGGTGGATCCGAACGTTCTCGCGGGGACGCGGCAGCGTCAGGAACCGTCTCCTGCGGGAGGTATTAAGTTCAACAATCAAGCAACTGGTTGTTAAGTGGTATATCAAGCTTACCTTCCGCGGCGAGATGCCGTCCGCGCAACTAGGGGTCGGGGTGGGCGGGCTCCTGTTCTCGCGAGATAGGTCCCGCTGAACCACCTTCACCTTCTTCTTCTTCTTCTTCTTAGGCAGAGAAGGCTCAGCAACTGACGACTGTCTCGCTAGCCATGGGGCGACAAGGGCCCTGTTAGCCCTAGCTCGCGCCTGCGCCGCGTTGATGCGGTCCTGCAGATCCTGCGGAAGAGGTTTATCGGCACGCTTGGAAGGCATAGCGAGAGAGAGGGCGAGAGCTCAGGGGGAGAATGACGGCTCGAGGGAAGTGTTATGACCGTCTAACGGCACTCATATTTATAGGCACCGTACGGCCCACCGAAAGATTCCCTGACGTTGACACGTGCTCAGCGAATATTTTGGGTTGAACATGTCTTTTCGAGCGCGGCGCTAGCTCAAAAAGAGCGGGGATTGTGTACAATCCAATATTCGCTGAGCCAGACAAGGGGGCACAATGGTCACAGGAGGGTTAGCCAAAGTGGTCCCGCCCTAAGGAGGATCTCGCCCACAGAAGGCGGAAACGCTCTCGCTGGATGCTATAGAAGAGAAACCGTGGGCCGAGAGCGCCAAGCGCGGACTGCGCGGAAGCGCTCTCGCCCAAACCAAGCCTCAATCCCGAAGAGTTCTCGCTTGCGCTGCGCGAGAACGTTCGCGCCGCGCCCTGGGCCGAAAGGTCTCGGCACCAGCTCTCGCCGAGTGGGGCCCAGGGTCTTTGGAAGAATGTCCTAATTGCCCTCAGGAGAAATTACTTCAGTACCCTCAGAAAAACAGCGGGTTTTGGCTATTGGCAGACCAACCAGGGGCTTTTCAGTAAATTCAGGACAACAAAATGCTATAAATAGACCCATAAGGGCTCCTTAGAAAGCAAGCTATCATTGTCTCCGGAATTCTAGTGCTTTTTGAGGAGCTCCTAGCCCAGCTTTGGCTTTGGAGGGGAAGCTCTCAGAGATCTTCCGGGTGTGAGGTGGGACCTCCTTGCTGAGGCTTGAGGGTCAGTCTTAGGTCCTTAGAATCCAGTCAAGGGGTGAGACTTGAGAGGAGTAGGTTTTGGCTGCACCCCTTTTTCTTCGAACTTCAGTTGAGGTCATATTTGGCTTCAACAGCAACAATAATATACAGCAGTTATAATTTAGGCTCTACTAGCACATCAGCATAGTAGGTGTTCACAACCCGTGCAAACATCGCAGACATTCATAGTCGCGTACACATCGCAGACATTCGCACTCGCGTACACATCGCAGGCATTCGCACCCGCGTACACATCACAGGCATTCACAACAGCGCATAACACATCGCAGACATTCACAGCAGCGCATAACACATTGCAGGCATTCACAAACACGCATAACACATCGCAGACATTCACAGTCGAGCATAACACATCGCAGGCATTCACAGCCACGCATAACACATCACAGACATTCATAGTCGCGCATAACACATTGCAGACATTCACAGTCGCGCATAACACATCGCAGGCATTAAAAGCCATGCATAACACCCTATGTCAACATAGTATGCACCGCTTCTTTTCAAGCGTGGTAGCGAGCCCCGCGGGCCTCACCGATGTGGCCGTCGGTGATAGTAGCCAGTCTTGCCACTTCCGGTGGTGGTTGTACCGCACAACCCAGAACTAATGTACAACCCCGTGTTCTATTGGATGTGAGCGACATCCGGCGATTCAATATTTTGGCCGAACAACCGAGGAAACATTACGGGAAAACATATTGATCAGTCACCCATAGTACTCATCTCCTTGTCGGCTTGAGTCATCGACCTTCCCGCACCTGTACGAACAGTCTGCGAAAGGGACTGAACAGTCACAATTTACCGCAAGCAATTCACAAGCAATCAAACAATCATGCTAATACGCATCGGGTCTGTGGCGGTCTGCCCTACTATATGCTAACCTACAGGCAGTGATACTTATCTCAACTTTCGACAAGGAGTGTGATAGCACTTTATTTGAGGCTAAACCCAGAGGAACACCTCAATTCTGATTATCCCCAACCAAGGCTCAACCTTAACATACAACAGCTCGTCAAAGTAGGACTAGTAAATTGCAGTAACGAAAATGCAGTAATTAAAGTTGTTGATAATAAATGTTGTATAATGAGATGTGACCAGTGCGAAACTGGAGTGGTACTGAAATATAAGTACTGAACTGAAATGAACTTGATCAGTACGAGACCGGAGTAGTGCTGAACAAAAATGAATTTGATCAGTACAAGACTGAAGTAGTACTGAATTGAAATGAACTTGACAAGTACGAGACTGGAGTAGTACTAAATTGAACTTGACCAGTACTTGATAGATATAAAACTGAAACGAAAGTACTGAACTAAAATGAACTTGACCAGTACGTGACTGGAGTAGAACTGAATTGAAACTGCTGAAATGAAATAAATAAAGAAACTGGACCAGTACAAGACTGAAATAATCATAAAGAAAATACTTAGTAGTCCAATCACTTCATTCAGGACTCTTCAGTTGCATCTTCGTTCTCAGGAAGTATATTCAGTTCCTTCTTAGTTCTCAGAAGGCATGTTTAGTTCCATCTCCGTTCTCGGGATGTTTTTTTTGGGTTTCACCCATTATTAAGATCCGATAACAATTCAGTTATGCCATTTTAATCACGGCTTAATCAGATTAGGGGAATCTTATTACGAGTTATATTTTTATTATTCATCCAAGAATAATATCAACACGCTTGTTTACGTTGGATCGAATCTGAGAATCTCGTCAGAGGGCATATTCTTTCTCGAATTTCAACCTCAAAAATTATTTCCAACACATGAGGGAAATTCTTTACCTGAAACGAGGTTGGGGATTATATCACTCGAAGCTCATACTTTTATCTTCCGAGTTCACCCAAAATGCCCGAGAGTTATTTTAAGAACGAGGCGCCCGGTGGTTTTGGCAAAAATCTCGAAATACTCAGAGATGAAAATCTTGCCTCGATAACCCTCGTCGATAAATCAATTAACATTAATATTCAATAATAAGGTGGTCGCACACTTCGATTTCATTCTTGAATAATTTGAGTGCATAAATTTCCAAGCGCGACCCAAGGCTCCAAAAAATTATAAAATCTTCATTTTTTATCTCCAGATTCCCAAATTTTAATACTGTTGGGTTTGTATCCACATTAACCCATATTTGATGAAGTCGCCCTTGAACTAAGATCAATTAAGTTGTATTTGATGTTTTGCTTGAGTTATGTGTTTGCATGATCATATTGCCAAGTGTAGACCAATGTCAGTCTACAATGGGTCACCAAACACATGACCATACAATGTAATCTCTCATTGTGTGATACATGGTGTTGACTCATGTGTAGCCTCTCTATTGGGATACACTTTATATTCAAGCACTATGACTGAATGGAGAAAGACTTGTTGCTGAATTCACTAGAGAAGAAAAAATTTTGTTGAAGAAATTTTTGCTAAGTACTTTACTCAAGTAGATACTTACATACTCGAGTGAAATACTAAGTCAATACTCGAGTAAGACTATCTGTACTCGAGTAAGGGAATTAGCACTCGAGTAGTCAAATTATAGCTCTCGAGTAGCTAAGTCAATTACTCGAGTAGATCTTTTCTCATTCTCGAGTTAACAGAATTTCCTCTCCAGAAAGTTTTCTAAGTGATTTACTCGAGTAGTCATATAAGTACTTGAGTAGTTTAGTCTTTTGTCTCGAGTTACAAAAAACTAGATTTCATGTAATTTTACTTCACTCGAGTAGTCAAGTTTATGTACTCGAGTAGTCTAGATTAAATACTCGAGTGATAAGTTTTTCATCACTCAGAATTTTTTTAAGTCCATTACTCGATTAGTTGTATCTATATACTCGAGTAGTTTATCTCCTCTCGAGTAGTCAAGTTTCACTACTCGAGTAACCCAGTTTTTTCTCCCAGAAATTATTCTAAGTCTTTGACTCGAGTATTTCTTCTACCTCTCGATTAGTTAATTTCTTTTCTCTCGAGTAGTGTTTCTTGGTACTTTAGTAGTTCAACTCTACATCTCGAGTAACTATATTAGCACTCGAGTAAGTCTTCGTGTACTCGAGTAGTTGCTCATTGTTTATGAATTTTCTCTAAGTCATCTACTCGGGTAGTCCTCTTCTATTCACTCGAGTAATCTTATCAAGTACTCGAGTAGGTAAACTTTCACTCGAGTATTTCAGTCATCCTTTTTCAGAAAAATCGTTAAGTTCAGAATTGACAGAAATTTCAAAAGCCTTGACGCAATTAGTCCATGTATACGTCATTAAAATTAATTATGACCATTATGGAAGATCTTATATAAGGTCTTGTCAAAATCGATAAACCCTAAAAAGTGTTGCCAAGTTTATTCTAAGTAATTCTGAATCTCATTCTCTCTCTCTAAAAACGAAAGTCGCCGCCGCCAACCTTCATCACGCATATTCAGCTAGGGTTTTCGATCCAGAAGATTCAAATCAAGAAGATTCACAGATCGAGATTGTCTTTCAATTCTTCATCATCTATCTGATCGTGTGAAGCCAAGAAATTTCAGATCTAGCTTTTGCTGAGATTTTTCTTCAACTTCTCTGATAGAGCCGCAAAGATCAAAGAAGAAGATTCAGGACGACTGTTTCCAGATATGAGAAAAGTTTTATTGTTTGTTTTTTCATATACTTTCAATTTTATTCTTGTAGGATAATTCTCTCCGAGTGTAGGAGCCCTTTTCTTTTGTCCCCGAGTTGCAGGAAGTTTTATCTTCCGAGTGTAGATCCGTATTGTGGGTCGAGATTGTAGGAACTTTGTTTTGACACGTAGGATTGATTTTCAATCCGAGATAGTGGAGTAGCCGAGTCCAGTTCTTTGCTAGATCGATGAGAGAAAGTGGATGTACCCAAGGATGGGGAACCACTATAAATCTTTTGTCGTCTGTGATTGTTTGGTTGATAATTGTGTGCATAGATCTCTAAATTTTTATTCCGCAAAAAGACGAACAACTCACCTATTCACCCCCCTCTAGATGATTTAGGTAGACAACTGAACACTTTCAATTGGTATCAGAGTCAGGTTGATCAATAAAAGGTTAACACCTTGATTAGATCTTACTAGTTGTTATTTGAGAATTTTCCAAGCATGGACACGTCTAAAGATTTTTCCAAGCTTTCTTTGTGCACAAAAATAACTTTTCCATGTGAAAAGAAAGAATCAGATTTTTCATGCAAGTTGTGGATCCAAGGATCTTCATGATAGTTGAAGAAGGTCCTTACACTCCCATGACCGTCTCCACAATAGTCCTACAAAGAAAGTTCCAAAGAAATTAATGGATCTTGACAAAGATGAGATTGCACTCATATCTTTAGATAAAAAGACCAAGAACATAATAGCAAGTGCAGTCGATGACTCCATATTATAGAACTTGATCCACTGTCAGTCTGCCAAGGAGATGTGACAGTCCCTAGTCACTTTGATGGAAGGTACAGAAGAAGTTGGGGATGATAAAAGATCTTATCTAAACCAGAAGTATGAAGCCTTCCGGCAAGGACACAAGGACATCATTGCTGACACTTTTGAGAACTTCTTTAAGATAGTTGATGGCCTAAGGGTATATGGCCGAGTCTTCGCAAACGGAGAGCTAAATGATAAATTCCCAAGATCCCTAGCCAAGGAATGGGATAACAAGGTCTGTGTTATCCGGGAGTTTGGAAAGCTAGTTGAGACGGACCCACAGAATCTCTTCAGGAAGCTAATGTCATATGAACTTCAACTCAACACCAGAAATGTTGAAGAAGAGAAGATCAGGTATGCATCCAAGGAGAAGTCTGTTGCTCTAAAGGCAGACATCTCAAGGAAGTTAAAGGCTGCCTCTCCTACCCCAGCATAAGAAGTGAGTGAAGAAGAAATCTCAGAGCCCAGTACCTCAGGCTTTGAGCTATCTAAAGGAGAATTCTCTCTACTCTCACGACAGTTCAAGAAATTCTTTAACAAAAAGAAGCAATAGAAAGGCAAAGATGCCTCCTACAGAAGATCACGACATGATAGTGATCGACACAGAAAAGACTCAAGTAGCCATGACAGGTATGCTTCTAAACCGAAAAAACATATTTCTACTGACATCGTTTGTTACTGTTGTAATAAGTCAGGTCATGTCATAGCTGACTGCCCCCACGAGAAGAAGGAGGGTGGAAAGAGAGAAGAAAAGAAGTCCTCATACAATAAGAAGAGGACAGAGAAGAGCCTGATAGTCAAGAAGGGCAAAACTCTTAGTGACTCCGACTCATCTGAGTCGAGTGAAGAATAAGAAGCCTACTTTGGGCTTATGGCTCAAACTGATGACGAATAAGAGCCCTGACTCACTGGGAAGGTAAACTCTCACACTCCTCTTTAAGATTCTGATGTTTCTGAGCATGATCGTGAGGACAGCTCTTTTGACGATGAGTCTGAACTCATGACCTAATACAAGGAGTTAATCATAGCTTACGACAAATGTCGACGAGTCGTAAAAACTCAAGCTAAAGAGATAATGACTCTGAAAGCTGAAGAGAGCACTCTAAAAGAGGAAGTCGCTAAGACCGACTTGCTCAGAGAGAACTTCAATGCTGCCATTGAAGAATATAATAAAGCTCTTGAGCACCTTGAATTAAAGGAGAAAATCATCAAAGAGTTGGAAGAACAACTCGCTGCTGAAAAGAAACTTGTTGAAAGTTTCTCAAAGTCTAAGACTGTTCTTTCATTCGTTGCTGAATTCTCGGCTAAGGCCAAGGGTGCTGGACTAGGCCATGTAGAGGATCCTAGAAAAATCTTTTAGGAGGAATAAGGATCAAAGAAAGAATAAGACCGGCAAGAAGGCCTTGGCCAGAGAAAAGGGAAAAGCCCCTCAAGATCAGACTTCTTTCAAGAAGGTCATCTTTCCTACAGACGAGTTTGATCTTGACTCGTCCTATGGTCACGTGACTAGGCCTACCTATGTAGAGCCCAAGTCCAGCTACCAAGGATGGACTCGCCTCAAAAACTTTGGAGAGAGTGTATTTAAGGCTCCTTATGAAGAAAGTTTTCTTCAGAGCTATGACCCTTTCAATCATGGTCATAACTTCAAGAAAGTACCAAAAGTAAAACTCATTGTGGAAAAGCCATTGAAGGAGAAGAAATCATATGATTGTCATCACCATGAAGCTTCTTCCTCCAAAAATGTTGTCCTTGCTAGACCATCATCTCAAAAGGTCAAACAGGAGAATCTAAGGCAAAGATACAACAGGTTCGACTGTTGGTGTTGTGGCAAGATTGATCATTTTGTCATTGACTGTTGGTTTAATCCCGAGAATTTTGCAACTCCTCATGTTAGCAAAATGAGAAAGACCGCTCATAATGCTAATACTCGTAGGGGGTGTTCTAACACGAGACCAAGGACTCAAACGTGTTTGGGTTCTTAAGACAAACTGATTCATAATTACAGGTATGTCCAAAGGCCACCAAAACGACTATATGATATTTAGAGAGTGGATGTTCTCGGCACATGACCGGGACAAGAAACCTACTTCAGAACTATTCTCTAGTCGTGAATGGGCCAAAGGTCATATTTGGAGATTTAGACCGAGCAATCACTAAAGGCTACGGTATGATCACTAACGGTAGTGTATCCTTCTCAGATGTAGCTTACGTTGAAGGATTGGAACACAATCTCATAAGCATAAGCCAACTCTACGATAAAGGATACATAGTTGAATTTCATGCTGATAAGTGCTTGATAAAATCCATTGACAATATGGAAACGATTCTATGCGACACTCGAATCAGAAACATATTTTGCTTAAATTCCATCTGTATAGACTATTCTACATCGTTGTGTTATTTAGCAAAAGATAGTGCGTCTCTTGGTGACCAACGACACAAGAGATTAACACATATTAATTTCAAAACTATTAATAAATTTTTTTCACTGAATTTAGTATGTGATGCTCCAAATGTCAAGTACGTCAAAGATAGACCTTGTCATGCTTGTGTAAAAGATAAGCAAACAAGAGCTACCTTTAAAAACGTTATTGACAAAGATTCTAACAGATGTTTACATCTGCTTCATATGGACCTATTTAGTCCACTGCAAGTTAGAAGCTTGGGAGGTAAGGAATATGCGTTGGTAATTATTGATGATTATCACGCTTTGCGTTGGTGTTCTTTCTGAAACACAAGTCAGATGCCTTCGACATCTTTACTAATTTTGTCAGGCAAGTCCAAAATGAATACAACTATTATGTAGTCAAAATCAGAAGTGACAATGGAATAGAATTCAAGTCTGGGGCCATGATAGAATTCTGTGAAAGCTTGGGTATCTTTCATGAGTTTTTTCTTTCCTCGTACTCCACAACATAACAGAGTGGTTGAGAGACGGAATAGAACACTCATAGAGGTCTGCAAGACCATGTCGAGTGATGTCTCACTTCTGGAATACTTTTGGGCTGAAGTCGTCAATACTGCATATCACGTGCAAAATCGAGTACTCATTAACAAAAACCACGATGAGACATCTTACGAACTTCTAAAGGGCAGAAAACTGACTGTCTCATATTTTAGAATTTTTTGTTGTAGTGCTTCGTGCTTAACAATAACAAGTATCATACTATCAAGTTTAGCAAAATAGTTTTGAAGGTATTTTTGTACGATATAGCAGCCATAGTAAGACATATAAGATATTCAATAAAAAAACTCTGATTATAGAAGAATCAATACATGTTGTATTTGATGAGACGAGCTTGCTGCAAGGCAACTCTTCCAGTGTGTTCAGTGAAAATGCATGTTCAAAGTTGAAAGAACTTAGCTTGGATGAACCGTCTGAAGATAAAGGTGAAAAGTTCATCAAGATCACCACTCCAACCCCTATTGGAGAGGTTAATGATCAAGATGAAGAAATCGTCCCAGTTGATGAAGTCACTCCGGTGATTGAAGACAATCCAGATGCAAGGACCCTAGAGCTCAGACATCTGAAGGATCACCCCATGGACCAGATCATAGAAGATCCTCAGGATGGTGTCAGAACTCGTCGAGGTACAACTAACGAGAATTTGTATTTAAGTTTCCTCTCACATGTTGAACCAAATAAGTTTGAGGAAGCAAACTCACACGCATCTTGGATAATGACGATGAAAGAAGAACTAAATCAGTTCAAGTGTTGTCAAGTATGGAAACTTGTTCCAAGACCCTAAAGTAAGAATGTCATTGGGACAAAATGAGTCTGCAGGAACAAGATGGACGAGGATGGAACGGTCATAAAGAACAAGATCAGACTCGTCGTCAAAGGATATCGTCAAGAAGAAGGAATTGACTTCGACCAGACGTACGCTTTAGTGGCAAGGCTGGAGGCCATCAGGTTATTCCTAGCACATCCCGCACTTAAGGGCTTCACCGTCTCTCAAATGGACGTGAGGTATATGTGGAACAGCTTTCAAGTTTCGTTGATTCTAACTTTCCTGATTATATTTACTTATTGCATAAAGCTTTATATGGTCTGAAACAAACTCCTCGAGCTTGGTATGAGACGTTGTTTAGTTTTATTATTGAGAACAAGTTCACAAGGGGAAAGATAGATAAGGCGTTATTTTTTAGGGAAATAAAAGGCAAAATGTTACTAGTGCAAATATATGTCGACGATATTATTTTTGGCTCTACTAACGACAACCTCTGCAATAAGTTTTCAAAACTTATGCGAGGGAAGTTTGAAATGAGCAGTGTGGGCGAGCTGAAATATTTCTTAGGGCTTCAGATAAAACAATCTGAAGATGAAATTTTCATCTTGCAGACTAAGTTCACCAAAGAGCTAATTAAGAAATTCGGAATGGAGAACGCAACCTCTGTGAGGACTCCAATGAGCTCAACTGTGTCTCCTGGACAATGATGAGAAAGGGGAACCTTTTGATGAAACCAAGTACAAAAACATAATTAGATCCTTGCTCTACCTTACTGCTAGTAGACTGGATATAATGTTCTCAATATGTGTATGTGCTAGATTTCAAGTGAAATCTAAGGAATCTCACTACGCTGCTGCAAAGTGGATTTTGAGATACCTTAAAGGTACACCGAATCTTGGCTTATGGTACCCAAAAAGTAATGATAACGAGCTAATTGGTTTTTCAGATGCAGATTTTGCAGGTAGCGGAGACGACATGAAAAGTACTTCCGGGACTTGTCAATTCCTTGGAAGAAGACTTATCTCCTAGAGTAACAAGAAGTTGAACTGTGTTACAATCTCAACAGCTGAGTCAGAGTACATCTCTGCAGGCAGTTGCTGTGCACAGCTGCTATGGATAAAGAATCAATTTGAAGATTACAACATGAAGTTTCAGAACATTCCACTATTTTGCGACTCTTCCAGCACAATTACAATAGCCAACAACCCAGTCTCACACAGTCGGACAAAGCACATAGAGTTGAGGTATCACTTCATCCATGAGCATATGTAGTATGGGGATATAGATCTATAATATGTCTCTACAGACAGGCAGATTGTAGATATTTTCACGAAGTCGCTGTACTAGACCAAGTTCTCGTTCTTCAAAACAGAACTTAGAATGCTCAACAAAGAAGATTAGAGAATGTGGACTCACAAGAAGGATCAGAGATCAAGAATCAATCAAAAAGTTGGAATCTTACAGAATTCTAACTCTCTGACTCGAGTAAGAAGTGACCTACTCGAGTACCTGCTTGACCTACTCGAGTACTTCTTCAGTTACTCGAGTAACCTACTCGAGTAGTGGAAAGACCTACTCGAGTACTAAAGCACCACTCGAGTACTCTTGTATCACTACTCGAGTACCAAAGCCTCACTACTCGAGTACCTCAGTATTTTTACTAGAGTACTTCCAGATCACCACTCGAGTACCTCTGTACCTCTCACTCGAGTACTTCTATATCTTCACTAGAGTACTGCCAAGTCTCTCGAGTATCTGATAGACAAACTTTCTACTTTGATTCAAATTTCTTTGTTCGCAACCTAAGGTTTATGTCGCCCTCTCCCAGGTATGTAAGCTTTATTTATTTCTTAATTAAGGATCAATTAGGGTTATATAAATCGAAATGTTCATAATTTATTTTCTACACGAATCAATATTCCCTCTCTCGAGTAAGACGACGGACGTTTCATCTTCCGCCGAAAGTTGCAGAGCCCGCGCCATCTTCCTCCCCGCCGCAGATCTTTCTCCAATTTCTGGATCATGACCTCTTCCTCCAAGATTGGAATTGGTTCAGAACTAGTTGCCGTCGGAATCGCCGATATTTCAGATGACTTTCGAAACCTTCTGATACTCCTCGACACCGCCCGCCTCACCTTCGTTCTACAGCAGCCGTGTAAAATCTTGTTTTCATAAGTTACAGAGTTATTCAAGAATGTCAAAGTCAAGAGACATGGAACAGATCTCAAGTCCAGAGTTAGAGGAATCAAAATCAAACTTACCAAGACTTATGTTTCTACACTTCTCCGACTGCCTATTGTTGATGAAGAGGATGACCTAGGTCCTGAAGAATCTGACCGGACATGTATGTTCTGTGGAGTTTCACCAGATGTACAATACATCAAAAGGTCTGACATGAATCCAAAAGGAAAGCTCCAGGTGGACATCATTGAGAAAATTCTTCTTTGCAAAACAAGTTCCATAAGGGATATCTTTTTTCACTTCTTTGACATCATGCAAGCTATAGTCTGCAGGAAAAAGTTTCAGTTTGTGATGATGATTCTGGATAAAATCAAGGACAACATAAAGGCCCCCGGTTATACCAGGATTATTTCTCTTCTATTTCACGAAATCAATCCAGAAATCTTCAGCTTTTCCAAAGGTACTGTTCTCCATCACATGAAGAAAGTCTCTATCTCATCAATGTAAAGATGGGACTTGAAGTTACAGAATCCTGTTCAGGCTGCCAAAGCTCAAGACCGTCCAGCTATAGAGGACAGGACCTCATCTCCCTCTCCATTACAGGTTGCCAGCTCATCTAGTGCTACTGTTGAGGGGGAGCCTGCTCCTTCTATTCCAGACAGGATTCCAACTGCTTCAGCTGTTACCTCTCCTCCACCATCCACACCCGAAGAAGTTCTATCAGAAGCTCAACTCCAAGAAACACTTCTATCAACTGAAGCAGCAATCAATGAAATGATTGAAGAATTGACTACTGATGAACCTCTCCCCCTCTTTAAAAAGAACTAACTACTGAAGCATCCAAGCAATCCTCCCCAGTACCATCTCCACCACATACTCCATCATCTCCCATTCAGTCTCCTACTACTGATAAAGAGCAGGTTGACACCATTTTGCTTTCTGATGAGCCAGACAAATCTCCTAAACACGCTGATGCTCCATTGAGGAACCTAGACTTCTCTATCCCCACGGTCATTGATGAAGGGGGTGCCCTGATCCATACCACCAAAGCTCAATCACTGTTGAAGAGATTGTTCCATGGTTTGCTCTTCCTCCTCCAGTTCCTTCTACATCTGCTGCTGCTCCTCCTGCTGCCAATGATTTAATGAGTCAGTTTGTACATCTACTTCAAGAACAAAGAAAGTATTTTGATGATTCAGTCAAAGCTGTGAATGAGAAAGTGACTGCTCTATAGAAAGAGATGAGTAGAAGCTTTGCAGAGATTCAACATAATACAGATCAGCTCAGACATCTCTTCCAAAATGGTGGCAAAGCTCTAGATCACATTATCACTAGTGTTGGTCAGGTTATGGAGTAAGGTGTGACTCTTGCAAATAACTAGATTGAATTAGATAAGAGAGCTGAAGCCGCCAAGATGAAGATTTGTGAAGAAGTTGGGACATTCAAAGATGATGTCATCAATAAACTAATTGTAGAAGCCATAAAGGGGAGAGCTTAGTCAAAGAATATCTTGAGAAATCAGATGCACTCAAGCAAACTCAATGAGAAGCTAAGATGAAAGAGATTCATGATGATGTGCTAGGACAAATTCAGAGTGTAAAATTTGTACCTATGACACAGCTGTTTGGATGCACAATCAAATTCTTCCAGAATTCCCAGTTGATCCAAACATCATTTCTCGCCATTTCAATCCCTTAGCTACTGCTGCTCCAACTCAAGCTCCTCAGCCTACCTTCTCTCCCAGACCGGAAGGCTATGAAGGTCCTCCTCCAGATTCATATGCTCAAATTTGGGAGGCAGACCCAGCAGATATATTCTTCCAAGCCCCTCCCGAGATCAACACTTCTAAAAAGAAAAGAAAGTATGGTGATGGTGCCTCAACCAGCAGGTCAATCCCAGTTCCTGATTCAGAAAGGAGAAAAGCTCCAGAGTTTGCTGAGATCTGATCTCCAACTTCAAAGTCTCTTATATTGGATACTCTCAAACTTGTCATGGACTTCAATGAAAACAAGAATATTCATTACAGCTGTAACGCCCCCGATTTTTCTACGATTATTTAATTCTCGTTTGGTGTTACGTTGATGCGTTTCCGGCATGTGGCATTTGTTAGAGCGTGGTCTTAGCTCTTTAGGTTCCTTGTGTGGTTGTTGGTAGCCTTTTTGGCAAGATTCCCTAGCAAGCCGAGTCTGTTTTGGTGACCGGTGATGCATCTCGGTGGATGCTTGTGTTTTGACTGCGGTTAGTGATAACCCGAGTTTTGTTCGTCGAAAGTTGATTTTGACTTCGCCGTTGCGTTCGTAGCGTGGGTATTTAGCTACGGTGCAAATTTCGTCGAATTCCGAGGATGTTCGGGTTTCGCGTCGTTTTGTATTTTATTTATATTAATGTGATATTATATATTATATATAGATATTTTGTTTAGATATTAGCAGTTATGGTGAATATGTGGCTGACAGCGTTTGAATTGACTAAGAATAGAAAATATTTGGGATTTAGCCGCTAGTTATATATAACCTTAATTAGAAAAGCGACTGTTGATGTTCTTTGTCTTTTTCGGAATACAACCACCGTCCCTGTGCAAGAGAGGAAAACCGGCGGGCTGCCCTTGCCTTCCACCGCCGATTCCCGGAGTTTTAGTGGGCAGAATTCGATTTCGAAGGCGGATTTGGATTGCTCTCGCCTAGACCTACACTCCGACGAAATTTCCGTCTTATATTGTGTTGCTGGTGCCGAGTGAGAGGAAGGGGCCGACCAAGCTTCGCTGGAATTTGAGGCAAATGGTGCTCCTACCCTTGCCAAGCTTCTCTCCTTTTTATGTTCTCATTTGCTGTTAACATTCATTTAGCCCGAGATCGTTTATTTTGCTACGTTTTCCCGTCAAAAAAAATCATGTGGATCTTGAACCCTTAGGACATTCCAAACTTACTGAACATTGGATCTAGAACCATGAATGTCCCTCTATATTTTTTTTCTACTTTCTCAAGTTCTGGAACTCCAGGTTTTTGGCCGGGCCGCTGTAGTCTTGACTTTTATCAAATTGTCACTTATTAATCTCGGATTGGGTAGTATTTAGCTTTTTTCTTAATCCTTCCTCGCTGTTAAGTTTGCCCAGTTCGGGTGCTGGGGGTGCTGAAGATGAATGTTGGATTTGATCTTAATGTATGGTAGTCGTAGCCGGGTAGGATAGGTAGCATTAGATTCAATTTCTGCAAGAGTTCTGTTTGGAAGCGTCGACAGCGTTGAGTGCACTCAACGCTGCCTGAGATCGTCGAAGATCGTCGATCTGAGTTCGACTAAATTCGTCGAATTGAGATCGACGATCTCCCTTTGTCAGTGATTGACGAGGATCGTCGATCTGAGTTTGACGCTGATCGTCGAACTAAGATCCACGTTCTTTGGTTGCGTAAGATAGACGAAGATCGTCGATCTGAGTTCGACGAAAATCGTCGAACTGGGATCGACGATCTCCGCTTGCCTGTGATCGACGAAGATCGTCGATCTGAGTTCGACGTTGATCGTCGAACTAAGATCCACGATCTCCGTTTGCCTGTGATCGACGAAGATCGTCGATCTGAGTTCGACATTGTTCGTCGAACTGAGATCGACGATCCCCAGTTGCCTGAGATCAACGAAGATCGTCGACCTGAGTTCGACGAAAATCGTCGAACTTATATTGGTGTTTTCCTGTGTCCTGAGTTCGATGAAAAATCATCGAACTGAGCTCGACGATTCCTGTAAGCTGTGTTCGACGATTTTTCCCTCTGTCTTCCCTTGTTTTCCCGAGTGAATCCCGTTGGGTTTGGGGTTATTTGTCGGCTATTTTCTGAACGTCGAATCGTGTGTTATGACAGGTAGTGGTATTTTGACACTCTAAAGGAGTGAGATGGTTTTTTGTGCGAGCCGTGGCCGCCACCTTTTAATCCCAGGTACGGGTCAGGTATTGCCGTAGCCGCCACCTTTTAATCCCAGGTACGGGCTGGGTATGTGGTGGTCTTGTGTTGATGCAGTGAATTTTTTAGTTAGAACTATTTGTTTGGGGGACTATTTTTGGTCACCAACTCAGGTCCATGTTATTTTTTTTTACTACTGCCATTACTCACAAGGTAGGATTGTTAGATGTTTTCTTCCTTTATAGATTGCATCATGTTGTTGGTATACTTTTGCCTTGTAGTCTCTGCAGGATTTGAGTAGGGCTTGTTGTTATTTCCTTGTACTTGATGTACTTAGGCTTACTTTGGACAACCTTTGTTTTTACTGTCATGTTTACTTACTCTCCTTGGTTCCATTTTGATATAATGCTCTTATTCAAATTTTCTTGTTTTACTTGCT
Source organism: Platanthera guangdongensis (assembly GCA_039583875.1). NCBI lineage: Eukaryota > Viridiplantae > Streptophyta > Magnoliopsida > Asparagales > Orchidaceae > Platanthera > Platanthera guangdongensis. The sequence goes on from CM077154.1 coordinate 154,298,963, forward strand.
GAGGTATTCTTTTCTTCTCTGAATGCCTCAGGTTCTGATTAGTAGCCGAGTAGGCGGCTAGTTTTGATGTGTTGCTGTTGGTGATCTCTTGTACTGTAGAGATCGGTTTCTTGGTCTTGTGAGGTAGTTTTCTGTTTTTCTTACAGACATACATGCTCGTCAGTGGGTTCGTGTCAGGTTGTTGACGCCTGCTGGTGGTTTTTGTTTATGATACTAAATATGTTTTTTTACGGCTACCTTTCTAGAGATAGTCTATTTGCTCTTGGAAAGATTTATGCTATGTTGCTAGTTACTTTTAAATCTAAAAACACTATTATAAGTATATTTCATGATCAACATGTTTATAAAACTCATACACTACTTTCCAAGCAACGTAAAAAAGATCATTTTCTTACTTATAATATAAAATAAATCTAGAGTCTTGCATAGTATAAGTTGATCTCGGGGGTCATTTATGCACTCTCATATGATGTCAAATATAAATAAAGTATTTTCCGCTGCGTATTAGTATAGTTTTAAGATTGTGGACTAGATGATCCACTGAGCCGAGGGATACGGCCTTTAAAATGTAACTGATTTTCTAATCATTAAACTTATGAATTTTCATAGTCTAGTTAGATGGTGTTCGCCCGAGCGTCGACAGGTATCCCCTGCTCGACGTGGCATCACGACGCGTGTTTTCTCCTACTCTGATACTTCTTAAATTCGGAGAAAATGCGGGTTGTAACAACAGCTCCCAGGAATGAGAATTGTATGAAAAATTCGTGACAAAAATGAGACTTTATGACAGAGAATTTGGTAGGAACAACCCTGCTGCTCCTCCAAAGCCTCCAAAATATTATCCCAAGCCCTTTAGCTACCAAAGAAGACAATAAGAGAAGAAAGACAAGCAACATCATCAGGTTTAAGCATAAATGATCATGAGAGTGTGAAAATGATCTGTGTAGAAATGATGTTCTGGACAATCATATTTATATAATTCTTAATTTTGATCATATACTCTTTGATTATATTCTTATGTCTGTTTACACTGTCTTCTTTACTTGCATATCTAGTTCTTTTTTATGTCTATATAATTCAATTTAGTGTAAAGGGTTATGACTTCTACAAATATGGGGAGATTGTTGGTATTGTATCCACATTAACCCAGATTTGATGAAGTCACCATTGAACTAAGATGAATTAAGTTGTATTTGATGTTTTGCTTGAGTTATGTGTTTGCAGAATCATATTGTCAAGTGTAGACCAATGTCAGTCTACAATGGGTCACCAAACACAAGACCATACAATGTAATCCATCATTGTGTGATCCATGGTGTTGACTCATGTGTAATCTATCTATTGGGATACACTTCATATTCAAGCACTAGGACTGAATGGAGAAAGACTTGTTGCTGAATTCATTAAAGAAGAGAAAATTATGTTGAAGGAATTTTTACTAAGTACTTTACTCGAGTAGATACTTACATACTCGAGTGAAATACTTAATCAATACTCGAGTAAGACTATTTGTACTCGAGCAAGGGAATTAGCTCTCGAGTAGTCAAATTATAGCTCTCGAGTAGCTAAGTCTAGTACTCGAGTAGATCCTTTCTCATTCTCGAGTTAATAGAATTTCCTCTCCAGAAAGTTTTCTAAGTGATTTACTCGAGTAGTCATATAAGTATTCGAGTATTTTAGTCTTTTGTCTCGAGTTACAGAAGACTGGATTTCATGTAATTTTACTTCACTCGAGTAGTCAATTTTATGTACTCGAGTAGCTCATCTACTACTCGAGTAGTACAGATTAAATACTCGAGTGATTAGTTTTTCATCCCTCAGAATTTTTCCAAGTCCATTACTTGAGTAGTTTATCTACTCTCGAGTAGTCCAATTTCACTACTCGAGTAACCCAGTTTCTTCTCCCAAAAATTATTCTAAGTCTTTGAATCGAGTATTCCTTCTACCTCTCGAGTAGTTAATTTTTTTTCTCTCGAGTAGTGTTTCTTGTACTCGAGTAGTTCAACTCCACATCTCGAGTAACTATATTAACACTCGAGTAAGTCTTTGTGTACTCGAGTAGTTGCTTATTATTTTTGAATTTTCTCTAAGTCATCTACTCGAGTAGTCTTCTTCTATTCACTCGAGTAATCTTATCAAGTACTCGAGTAGGTAAACTTTCACTCGAGTATTTCAGTCATCTTTTTTCAGAAAAATCTTTAAGTCCAGAATTGTCAGAAATTCCAAAAGCCTTGACGTGATTGATCCACGTGTACGTCATCAAGATTAACTATGACCGTTAGGGAAGATCTTATATAAGGCTTTGTCAATATCGACAAACCATAACAAGTGCTGTCAAGTTTATTATAAGTAATTCTGAATCTCATTATCTCTATCTAAAAACGATAGCCGTCACCGCCGACCTTCATCGCGCATATTCGGTTAGGGTTTTCGATCCAGAAGATTCAGATCAAGAAGATTCACAGATCGAGATTTTTTTAATTCTTCATCATCTATCTGATCGTGTGGAGCCAAGAAATTTCAGATGTAGCTTTTGCCGAGATTCTTCTTCAACTTCTCTGATAGAGCCGCAAAGATCAAAAAAGAAGATTCAGGCCGACTGTTTCCAGATCTGAGAAAGTTTTATTGTTTGTATTTCCATATACTTTCTATTTCATTCTTGTAGGAGAATTCTCTCCGAGTGTAGGAGCCCTTTTCTTTTCTCCGAGTTGTACGAAGTTTTATCTTCCGAGTGTAGATCCGTGTTGTGGACCGAGATTGTATGAACTTTGTTCCGAGATGTATGATTGGTTTTCAATCTGAGATAGTGGAGTAGCCAAGTCTAGTTCTTTGCTAGATCAGTGAGGGAAAGTGGATGTACCCAAGGTTGAAGAACCACTATAAATCTTTTGTCGTCTGTGATTGTTTGATTGATAATTGTGTGCATAGATCTCTAAATTTTTATTCCGCAAAAAGACGCACAACTCACCTATTCACCCCCTCTAGCTGATTTAGATAGACAACTGAACAAATACAACCTTCAAGAGAGCCTAAAAAGAGTCTAGTAGTTTTTTCAACTTTTTCCGAGCAATTTGGGACCTCCAAATTGGCCAAATAATTCTTATTTAGGCTTTTAAAAATATCAAATCAATTACAAAAAACCGCAAAAATTTTTTGTAGACTGTCCTCGTTAAGGTGAACAACTTTCATGTTCAAATCATTTTTCCTACGAGCATAGATTAGTCTTAAAAAAATAAATAACAATTTTAATTATAATATTGTAATATTTACAATATTATATATATATATATATATATATATATATATATATATATATATATATATCTTCTTCTCCCCCACGGCCCACCCCTGATGCATGTATAGGAACCCGACCTCGCGGGTCTTCTCCGCGCCGGCCGGCTGCCGGCTGGCCGTGGCTACGCCCCTAGCCGACTGCCCGGGGGTGGGCGCACCCTCCGGCGGTGGTCCGGCGGCCTTCCGCCGCCGGCCATCGCCGGAGTTCTTTTTTTTTTTAACGGGAGGGAGGGGGTGACGGCGGGGGCGCTCCGGCCAGAGGAGCTTGCATGCAACGTGATGGAAAGATAGGGAGGGAGGAGAAGAGAAGTTTTCCACCTTGTTTGGGGTCTCCGGCGGCGTCCGGCGAGTTCCGCCATTAATGGTGGTGGAAGGTGGTGGAGCTCGGGTGGGCATTTTCCGACGAGCTGGAGCTCCGACAGAGGGTGGTTGTGGCTCGTTTTGAGCTTGGAAGAGGGGTGAGACTAATCCGTGGGGGAAGGGTCCTTATATAGGATTTTGATGCCCCCTCTCCTCTTATTCCCAATGTGGGATTATTCTCCCGTGGAGGAGATGTGGCCAAGCTTCTCCCAGCTGTAGGGACAGCTGACATCCTCTGAATGGAGGGTAGTACCACCTAAGACCTAGGTTGGGCTAATAGCCATGTGAGAAGAAGTGGTTTTATCCAATGGAAAGAGAGGAAGAGAGAGAGGGGAGGAGAGAGAAGGATTTGGGCTTTTGATGCTCTTATTGGCTAACAAGGCAGCCACAAAGGTCCATTTACGACAAAAATATTGAGCCCAAGGTGAGCCTGATAAGGAGAGAGGGATGAAGAGAGAAATGAGCTTTTTAGAGAGGGTTTGACACAAAGTCAACCACAGGTGGGTCTCCCCATGAGGTCAAAGTCAAAATAGGTCCGAGTCATCGGGGGTCGGGTCAAAGTTGGGGTGTCGTGTCACAATTGGTGTGCGCACGCTTTTCGGTGCACGAATGTGATTGATTTGATCATGAATTGGCCACCCGTCACTGAAACTGACCGGGACGAGTTCTATTGACTTCATATTGACCATACGAATCCAATACCACTGAACAAGGTCGAATTGGAGTCCGTTTGCTAAGTATTCAAAATCTGCGTGTCGCGGCGCGCTAAAACGGTCAAAATGCTCATAATCACTGTTAGACTTTGAATCACGACGCAATGAGTTTTAATGCGTTCGTATTGACTATATGAAGTCGTAGGAACTGACAGAACTCGAATCGGAGCTCTCCAGGTCAATATTCAAAAATCTCGTTTTCGCGGCGTTCTGCGAGGAACGACCATATCCACCATAAGACCTCGAAATTCAACGGAACGAGTTCCAACACACTTGTATTGACTATACGAGGCCACAAGAACTGACATAACTCAAATCGGAGTTCTCTAGCTCGATATTCAAAAATCTCATTTTCGCGATGTTTTACGATGAACGGTCATATCCACTATATGACCTTATAGTTCAACGGAATGAGTTCCGACGCACTCGTATTGACTATACGAGGTCATAGGAACTGACAGAACTCAAATCAGAGTTTTCTAGCTTGATATTTAAAAATCTCGTTTTCGCGACGCTATACGAGGAACAGTCATATCCACTATATGACCTCGAAGTTCAACAGAATGAGTTCCGACGCACTCATATTGACTATACAAGGCCACAAGAACAGACAAAACTCAAATCAGAGTTCTCTTGCCCGATATTCAAAAATCTCGTTTTTGCGACAATCTACGAGGAACGGTCATATCCACTATATGACCTCAGAGTTCAACAGAATGAGTTCTGACGCACTCGCATTGACTATACAAGGCCACAAGAACTGACAGAACTCAAATCGGAGTTCTCTATCTCTATATTCCAGTCTAGGGTTACCTCCTACCTTGGTATGGGTCTTGAGTAGAAGTTCGGGTCACTTTTATTGGGCCCATTAGGGTTCTGGTTACCCAATAAAAGTTGGGATGTTACAACCACCGCCGCTGACGACCATCATCGCCACCACATATGTTGAGGTGGTGGCCGTCGATTGTCGGTGTCATGGCTCCCGGAGGCGGCTCTTCCGACAATCCCAAGCAAGAAGAAAAGCTCGGGAAAAACTCATTTTGCTCCCGTGGAATCGGGCTCAATTGAGCCCGATTTCTCTCCTAACTGATCTAAGATACTAACACCGAGGGAGAGGAGGAAAAACGAGCCGGGTGGCGGGTGTTGTGTTCGTGGTCCATGATGGTGACTGTTGCCGGGGAGCTTGCTCCAGACAGTCATTCTTCAGCAGAAACCTGAATGCTCCAGAGGTTGGGCTCAATTGCTTGTGAGGTAGCGAAGGTGATGAAAAGCTTAAATGAGGCTGAGGTGGGGTATATAAGTAGGTATCAAGGAGGTGGGTGGTCGGCCATGGCCATTGCTCTCAGCACCTCAGCGGGCTGAAATTAATTGGAAGGCAGACCCATGCATGAGAACTCTCTTGACAGTCATTGGGCAGAGGAGGTGAGTGTCAAGTGGCAACCACCCCATAAAATCCTCCTCTTTCTCCTCTGGATGGGTGAATTTCCTATCTTACCCTCCATGGAAATCCTCCATTTAAATTCAGAGGGGCTTTGACTGTAAATTGGCTCATGGGCCTATTGTATGGGCCTTGGGCACGACCTTGGCCCGATTGGTTTTGACCTGGGCTTCTGATTTTCCTCTTTAGGCCTTAAGTTGACCATGGTTGACTTGGGGGTTTGACTTGGTCAACTGATGTGTGGTCTGGTCCAATGTGTGTGTGTCGTGAGTCCCTTGATACCACCCTATGTTGGTTGGGTCATGATGATGCCATAATTGAGCCAATTTAGCCAATATGTGTGATTTTGACCAATTTAGGGCTAAGTTTGACTTTTGACAAATTTTTCAAATTGATGGCCCCATGGTGAGGCTTTTGAGTCAATTAGGTCTCTTGTGATGTCCTAAGACCAAGGGTGGGGTCAATTTCATATTTTGGGGGCCAATTGAACCTAATGGTGAAAGATTGACCTATGTTGACTTACATGATATTTTGGTCAATTTGTCCAATTTGGTGACCCTATGATGATGCTTTTGGGTCAATTGGGTCCCTTATGATGTCCTGAGAACCAGGGTGAGGTCAATTTCATATTTTGGGGGCCAATTGGACCTAATGGCGAAGGATGGACCTAAGTTGAACTAAATGTCACTTTGGTCAATTTGGCCAATTTGGTGACCCTATAATATGGCTTTTGTGTTACTTGGGGTTTCCTTTAGAGTTAGAGTCATAATGACGAGGTCAATTTGTACTTGTGTGCTCAATTTGAGCTAGTTTGACCTAGGTTGACTTGTACACTGTAATTGGTATGAGTTCACTCTAACTCATTGGGTCCTAAGGTCACCACCCAGCCTAAGTCACCATACTCACCACATGATCTATCTCAATTTTTGTTATGGGGGTCTAAAAGGAAGTGAGATGTTACAATAACAACCTAGCGCGAGTATCGACATAAGTCGCACGCTAACTAATGAATCAACATTAGCTATGAATCCTATATCGCGTAAACCTAGTCAGAAGATCGCCATCTCCCCGAAACCTGCGCAGACAATCCAAGTAATCGTAGAATAAAGGCAAGTATACATATAAAAAAATAAATCGCAAGCTCAAACGCAATTTGCAAACCCGCCATCTCAATGAAAGAATTTTACAAAAATAGTTTATTACAATGTCGCTAAAGGCGGGGAAAATAATAAAAAGGAGAAATCCTAAGTTCCCTGGAGGCCGCTGCACGGGAAGAGGTGGATGTCGCCTGACCTAGCTCGTCTCGTGTTCTCACCGGTAGTGCTCGCTTGCCACTGCCATCGCATCGTCGCCTCGACGCAGCTGGTTCTCCATCCCCGCCAACCGCCCCACGGAGCCCATGCTCGCCCGCATTACTGCCTGCTCCTCGCGATCGATCATTAATTGTCGCTGTTCCAACTCGATCATATGGAAGCGAGTCGCGTAAGCCACAAGCCCGTCCTACAACTCTTCCATCTTCATCATCCTCACCTCCAGAGTCGAGATCCGGCGATGAGGCTCACGGATGATGAGTTGGTCTAACTTCGCCTCCAACTCAGTATATGCGCGAGAAGCAGCCTGACGGTACTCGTGAGCAGGAAGCCCGGGGGCATCGATGAAAGCCGCTCCCGGGGTTGCGAGACGACCTGTCAAGACAAAGAAGAAGTCGCCGATTCAGTTAAAGCTACAAAGTATCAGCAGTCAAACTAATTAAACAACATACGAGCTACCTTGCCGAGGGGATCGATATCGTTGAGGGGATAGGCTGCAGCTAGGTGATTCTCACCAGTCCGATGACAAACCTGCCAGACGCTCGGTGGCCTGCCCCTATCCACTACCTCCAAGATCGCGATCTCCTGTCCTCGGTGGGAAATAACTCGGGCGCCATCGGTCCTGATCTTGCAACGAGCTTCGGGAGGCTGCTTCGGGAGGCGAAGGCCCAAGTGGAGATGATGTCTCCTGATAGCCATGTGTCAGAGTTGAAGGCTGCGGGACTTGCAGAGTAACTGGAATCATTGGATTACATGCGAGACCGTAGTTTGATTGCAGTGGAGGTTCGTGACGATATTTGGTCCAAGGAGGTGGAGCCACAGATGGACGATATTCGTGAGCTAGCACTCCGGCGCGGTGTCTCGAAGGCCTTCCGCCATGTTATGTTGGAACCCCAGTTATGATTTGGGAAAGGATCACTATTAGGTTTTCTTAGATTGACCCAAAATGTATAGTCATGGGTCATAGGTTCATTTCCAGATTTGCCTTAGAAGAATTCCAAGAAATGCAGTCAGTCAGAAAATCAGTTCGACGATAGTCGAACTCAGTTCGACGAACGTTGAACTCAGGTCAACGAATTATGTGTTCTTTCTCTGAACTCAGGTCGACGAACTCTGGTCTCAAGCAAGAAGTTTAGCTCGACGAATTCCAGCAGAGCTCGACACACAGAATAACTATCGACATCAGAAGTCAGCTGTGTTGACACACAGAATAACTGTCGACACCAACTGTGTCGACACCTGAAGCCAAATGTGTCGACACACAGGACTTGTGTTGACACACTCAAGACAGCTCGACGAACTCCAAGTTCAGGTTGACGATCTATGCGCAATCAGTTACAGTTGGCAGTATTAATTGAGGATTAATTACAGTCAATAATAATAGCCGTTCAAACAGACAGTTACAGTTGGGTTAATTATGGATGAATTCCCAATGCATCTTCTACTCTCGGGAATGTTTCTTCTGCCATCAAGGCCAAGGAATTTGAATGACCGATATATACAGAGACAGAGAAGTAAAAACGATAGGACACATTGACAGGAAAGTGATAACAGTGACAGACAGTGATCAACAAGTAGAACACTCAGGGCAATATCATTAAAGCAAGGAGGCGATGGTTAAGGGGTGCTCACCCTCGGTCGTGACGAGCTGATTAAAGGAGGAGATGTCGGTAAAGGAGTGCTCGCCGTCGTGCGACGTGGTGGTCGCAGGGTGAGGGGCCTTGCATGCCCCAAGTTGAATGGTCTTCGTCACAGGAGGGTCCTTTTTCCTTGCTTTAGGAGTTTATTTTTTTGGTCCCTTCTTGGGACCGACGTTGATCCGAACGGTGTGCCCAAATCGCGGCTGTTGCCGAGCTTCAAGGGCGAGCAATAGACCCGATCGCAGAGATGTTTGCCAGAGGTAGTCAGCAGAGGAGCTGCGAGTAAAGAACAACGTCAGCAAAATAGCATGGAATTGTTCAGCAACACAAGGAGTCATCAGTAAGATAGTAACCTTGCGAGGCAACAAAATCCGTTTGCAGCTGTGCCTAAGACCCGACAAGGACCAGGGCAGGGGGAGATGACAGCGGAGGAAGACGAGAAGATTCAGGTGCCAGTTGCTTAAGAATGTCGCTCAACCCGAGATCGTCGATGAGTTTTTGAGTGTGAGATGGAATTTCAGAATAGTTAGTCGGGGAGGCGACATCCTCAGTGTCCAGAGGCGAGTTGTCATTTTTCGAGGCCAGCGATTTCTTTTTTTCGTCAACTTCTTCTTCTTGGATGGAGGAACGTCAACAGCGTCGTCGCACTCTCGCAGACTTTTCAGCTTTGTAGGCTCGAGAAATCCGAACAATGCAACAATACTCGTTTGGTAGATTTTCTCAACGGATTTTGATATCACGTGCGAGTTCAAAAGGCGTGCCTAAAAGACCAGTCACCACCCTATTTATAGGGATCAACTGGCATCCATCAGTCACGAGTAACCCAGATGCTTGCTAAAACAGCTCGCCGAATTAGTGTTGGATGTTTCTTTGCGAGCTCCTACGTAGCTCGTAAAGAGCGGAGATTGAGTACAACCCATATTTGTCGAAGGTGGGCTCCATCAGAGCCAGGTTAGCAAAAGTCAAAGGTAATAGGGCAAGACAGAGATTAGAGTCAACGCTCAGGATACTAAAAGGCCAGGGCAAGTACGACAAGCTCCCATCGCGTACTCGCCAGGTAGGCGACTAGGGCAGTTACACTCCCAACATGAGCGAGCTCCCCCAAGAAGTCGCTTAGTCGCCGGGAGGTGGGGCTATAAATAAGACCCCCCTCCCCTTGGATTTGCCTATAAATAGGACTCCATGGGTACGAGGATATGGACCTCGAAATCTCGCAAAAGATCTCAATCACCTCATTTCCTAGATTTCAAGGTGAGCATTTGGAGCCTTTATTCAGAGTGACAAGTCGCGAGCTAGCGACTATTTATCTTAGTCGTCGCCTTGACTTGGCCGCCAACTAGAATCTACAGCGTACTCGCTCGACCATCTTTGGTTGTGGAGGGGAAGGTTCTAAGCATCCGGGTATGTAGTGAGACATCCCTGCCGCAGCGCCTGGGGTTCTTTTCGTGCCCGCCTGTTTCTGCGTCCTAGCTCGTTAGCCGTCGAGCCCGACCGCTGAACCGACAACCTTAAGTTGTCTTTATCCAAATTTTGGAGTAGAGAATTTTCTCGACTTCAACAGAAGGGCTCTTCACTCGCCGAAGGAGACCTTCGAGCGCCGAATGAGATCTTTGAAGAGTTCTTCACTCGTCGAAGTGGATCATCGAAGAGTTCTGCACTCGTCCACAGAGATGTTCAAGTGCCAAATGAAATCTTCGAAGGGTTCTTCACTCGTCGAAGAATATCCTCGAGCGTCGAATGAGATCTTTGAAGGGGTCTTCAAGCGCCGAAGGAGATCTCAGGGAGATCTTCAAAGGGGGACTCCCAAGTTCCCTTAGAAGCAAAATGCAAGGTCCTTTCAAATAAGGGCGCTAAGTCCCTTTTATAGCTTATGAGGGGAGCATTTTGGTAATTTTGTTGCTAGGGGGTGCAAGTCAACTAGTGATGGAGGTTGACGCCAAGCTTCTATATCTAGGAGGTCACATGTTCAAGACCCCGCCTTGACAACCAGCTGCATATATCCCACGTTCTGTGTGCAAATATGCATAATTTCCAAATAGTTGAATTCCCTAGGGTGTGTGCTCTATTTTCTCCAATGTCTTTTCTTGACTTCTCCCATATCATGCTTGCCATCCACAAAATCTTATCAAAATATACATTATATCAAACAAAACAAATAATATTTTTATATAACCAATCATAGCCAAAGTGGTACAAAATTTGTTCCTTATAAGTAATAAAAGTCTCTCAGTGCAGTAACAAAAAAGAATAATTATATTGTCTTATAAGAATATAATAATTTTTTGTCCACGTAGACACATTTATTACACTTGTGACGAATAACAACAAAATGTTAATTAAGGAATCAAACGGTTCCCGACTGATGACCACAAACAATAAAAAAAATTAATTATGTGCAAAAATGGTGCAAAAAGTAAAAATAATAATAATATTTATAACTCAAATTTCAGCTAAACAAACAATGAGTGAAGGCATCCCCTCCCAAATTTATTATCTTCATCGTGCCAGCACAGAGTTCTTCCCCTTTTCTTCTCCGACCTCCAGATCCCCCTCTCTCTGTTGCTCTTCCCCCTTTCCTAGCCGCAAAACCCTAGACTGTCACGCGATTATTGAGACATCGATACAGCCTCATCCCTGCTCTTGGCGCTCCTTCACCCCCATTCACGAAGATGTCATACAGAGACCGAATGACGACGTTCGAGGATTCGGAGAAGGAGAGCGAGTACGGATACGTGCGCAAGGTATCTGTTCTGGTCCATTTATCCCGAATGTTTGATAGTATATTGTTTCGTGCATCTAAGCTCATTGGAGTTGCTGTAGTTTGAGGTCCGCAATACCGTCCTGTTATTTTTAGGATCACGCGAAAGCGATGCGGTTGCTGGAATTTACTCACGAGGATAGAATACTCTAGGATCTGAATCAGTGACGTCTATGTTCCGAGATTGCGGCTTAAACTCTTTAAGCCTGTTTGCTAAACTTCTATTCTAGTTGTATTAGTATTGTGTTCCCTTTGAGTGAACCCGGGGGTTTCTGTTTTAGAGATCAATTAAGTTCACGTCCAGCAAGCCCCAAATATTGGTGGCCAGTGCTTTTTGTTGGTTGCTACGTAGAGCGAAGTAATATGTTGCCAAATTACCATCGGATGTAGTTCAAGTGATTATGAATAACATTTTCATATAGAAAGAATGATTTCTGGCATAACAATAACAACAACAATACTCAAGCCTTTATACCACTATAGTGGGGTCGGCTATATGGATCTTTTGTCGCCATTGTGCCGTATCTTTTGTCATAATCTCACTAATGCCTAAGTACATCATGTCTTTCCTCATAGTTTCATTACAAGTCTTTACTGGTCTACCCCTCCCTCGTTTGACATGCCTGGGACTAGACTCTCACAACGCCTAACAGGTGCTTCTAATGGTCTCCTTTGTATGTGCCCAAACCATCTTAGTCGAGCTTCTCACATCTTCTCTGTAATTGGTGCTACTCCCGTCTTATCCTTGATACATTCATTCCTAATTTTATCCAGTCTCGTCCAAACATCCACCTAAGCATTCTCATCTCTGCAACTCCCATTTTTTGCTCATGTACACAATTCACTGCCCAACACTCAGAACCATAGAGCATCGCCGATACGGTAAAACTTGTTCTTAAATTTTAATGGCACTTTACGATCACATAAGATCCCTGACGCGCCTCTCCACTTCAACCAACCTACTTGGATTCTATGTGACATATCTTTATCAATACCTCCATCTTTTTGAACTATCAATCCAAGATATTTAAAACACTCATTACGAGAAATATCTTGATCATCCAACTTAATAACGAAGTCATCTATTCTTCTTACACCGGTAAATTTAAGCTTCGTATACCCCGTCTTTGCTCTGCTAAACCTATAACCCTTATTTTCTAAAGTTTCTCGTCAAAATTCAAGTTTTGCGTTTACACCCTCGCACGTCTCATCGACTAAAATGACATCATCCACAAACAATAAACACCAAGGTATTGCTTGTTGGATATGTATGGTGAGCTCATCCAAGATAAGGGTAAAAAAATAAGGGCTTAAAGTTGAACTTTGATGTAAACCTACACTGATAGAGAATTTCCGTGTTAATCCTCCAGATGCCATCACCCTTGTCATTGAATTTGTATACATCTTTGATTATGTTAATGTATGATACATTTACACCTTTCTTTTCTAAGACTATGAGATCTCTCTTGGAACTCTATCTTATGACTTCTTAAATCGATAAACAACAAATGCAAATCTTGTTTTATTTCTCGGTAGTTGTCAATGAGTTTCCTCAAGAGATGTATAGCTTTCATGATCGACCTCCCTGGCATGAATTCAAATTGATTCTTTGAGATGTCAGTCTCCTGTATTACTCGTTCCCATTGTTTTGTGACACGACTCATCAATTTAATTCCCCTGTAATTAACACAATTTTGTATATCTTCTTTATTCTTATACAAATGTACTAAAATACAATCTCTCCTGTGGTATGACATCCTTTTTGACTTCAATATCGTATTGAAAAACATGTAAGTCACAAAATTTCTTCATTCCCTAGACATTTTCATTCTTCGATGGGTATATCGTCTGGCCCAACCGCCTTTCTATTTTTCATTTTATTTAGAGCATCATTTACTTTTGATAATTGAATTTTATGATAAAACGTTATGTTCTTATACTTCTCTGATTTACTTAACTTTTTCAAATTTAGTTCTTTGTTTTTATTTCATTATAAAGTTTGAAAGTTATTTAATTGAATGTTAGCTAATCACCTAAAGGGGGGAGGGTGAATATGTCTTTGAAATTTATAACTTCTTTTGCTGTTTTCTTACTATTCTATCTAGAGCTTGTCCTTATGTCCTGCAATAAGAAAGTAAAACAAACACACACAACAAACACACAAGTATTTATAGTGGTTTCCCAATTAGGTTCATCCACTTTCCCTCCCACCTTTCCAACTTATTTGTTGGACAAGACACAAACTCCAACACTATGCTCTTTAGAGCTTACACCTCAAGCCCACAGCCTTACACTCAGATCCACACCTGGATCCTACCACAGAGAGATAAACTCTCCAGCCTCAGGATATTAAGCCTTCCAACAACTCAGATCCAGTTGGATCCTACCACAGAGAGATAAACTCTCCAGCCCCAGGCTAATTAAGCATTCCAGCAACTCAGATCCACTTGGATCCTACCACAGAGAGATAAACTCTCCAGCCTCAGGCTATTAAGCCTTCCAGCAACTCAGATCCACTTGGATCCTACCACAGAGAGATAAGCTCTTCAGCCTCAGGCTATCAAGCCTTCCAGCAACTCAGATCCAGTTGGATCCTACCACAGAGAGATAAACTCTCCAGGCTCAGGCTATTAAGCCTTCCAGCAACACAGATCCAGATGGATCCTACCACAGAGAGATAAACTCTCTAGTCTCAGGCTATCAAGCCTTCCAGCAACTCAGATCCACTTGGATCCTACCACAGAGAGATAAACTCTCCAGCCTCATGCTATTAAGCCTTCCAGCAACTCAGATCCATGAAGCCTGAATCCTACAGTAAAATAGTTACAAGTTTTAAGATGAAAAAGAAAACAAAAATAACTCAGAGATTAAATCTCAGAGTTTGCTCTGCTGGACTGAGCAGATATCAGTCCAGCTAACTTGCTGTAGAAGGGATGAGTCTTCTTCTACAGCTATCTTCTCCCTTGCTGCACAGGTGAGCAACTATCTGCTGTTGAGTGGATCAACCAGCTTGCTTTGTTCTTGAGAGAACCAACTTGCTGAGCATGAAGTGCTCCAGCTATCTTCTTCTTGCCCTTTGGCTATCTTGGCTGGACTTCAACTTTCAAACTTGATCGGAATAAATGTCCAGCCGCCTCTTTCTTTTTCTCTCTCTATATTTTCTGCCCTTGATGCTCGGGTATTCGTTAACCCTAACCCTTTACTGTTTTCCCTTTTATATGCGTTGATTTGAATCAACGACAACATAGTATGTGGGCCCACCAAGGATTGGTGAGCGCCAACTCCATCAGAAAGGGACAAAACATTTTTCTGCACTGTAGCAGTTTTCACACAACGGCTTCCTGCAAATTTGACTTTGATGACGTCAGTATTGGTCATCATCATCTGGACTTAGAAAATTTCCTGAATCCCATCAAGCGTTGAGTAATGTTGAGACACTCAACGCCATCAGCCTTGGCTCTCAGCGCTTTTGGACTTAGAAAATTTCCTGGCTTTATCTCAGCTGTTTTGTCTCAGCGGTCTCAGTGTTCTTAGCGGTTTTTCATTATTAGCTGAGACAAACCTTTGTCTCAGCGCTTTCCTCTTATCTGATGTATCAGCGGTTTTTGTACTTTAATTGTCTCAGTGGATTTGTCTCAGCGGTCTCAGCGGTTTTTCATTTAACAGCTGAGACAATTCTTGGTTTCAACGCTTTCCTCTTCATTAGAAGCGTTGAGTGAACCTGCTTCACTTAACGCTTTTGAACTTAGAATAATTCCAGCTAATGTTGTTCTCAGCTGTTTACCTCTTTACTGTCTCAGCGTTTCCAGCTTTATTTAGAAGCGTCAAGTGAACTTGTTTCACTCAACGCTTCTGGACTTAGAAAATTTTCAGCTCACTTTGTCTCTGCTGTCTCAACTATCTCAACACCATCTCCTCAGCTGTCTCAATGCCATCTTCTCAGCTGACTCATCTGTCTCAACGCTATCTTCCCAGCTGTCTCAGCTGTCTTAGCGGTCTCAACGTCTTCTTCTCAGCGGACTCGACGCTTATGCCTTAGACAAATTTTCTGGCTTTAACTTGACAAGCTTTGAGGTCAGCTCGACGAACCGCAACTTGAGCTCGACGAACTTTGATCTTCTCAGCGCACTCAACGTTTTTTGCCTTAGACACTTTTTCTCTTGCTTCAACTTGACAACCGTTGGGCTGAGCTCGACGAACTGTAACCTGAGTTCGACGAACTTCGAGCTAAGTTCGACGAATTTTGTATCCTGAATTCTTAAGCTTATGCTGAGTTGAGCTCGACGATCAGTGAGCAGAGTTCGACGAACTCTGAGCTGAGTTCGACGAATTTTAACTTTACTGTCCCAACTTATTTTCTTCACCTGTCCAATCAGGCAATCATGGACAACCTGCATGCATGAACTAAAGCACACATCACATACAACTATGCTCTTAGTGTTGATGAGGATGACTATTCAAATCCAATCTAGGAAACATTGTGGGCAATGGACCCAACAAAGTTGATAAAAATATTTTTTCCATCACTCTTTAATATCCACATCATCTGTCAAAACTGTATCTGTTTTATCCTCTATGCATTTTATTTTGCTTAACTCTCTTGTCTCTCTTTCTCTAGCTCGAGCAATTTTATATATGTCACGCTCTCCATCTTTGACATCCAGTCGCTTATAAACTTCTTCATAAACTTTATTTCTTACTTTACTTACTACATGTTTAGTTTTTTTGTGACGACTTTATACTAGACTATGTTTTCATCATTCCTACAAGCCTAGGGTGATTTATAGCTGACCCTCTTTGCCCTTACTTTATCTTGTACTTTCTTTTTCCACAATCAAGATTCTTTATTTAGGGGCGCACGACTTTTTGATAGTCTAAGTACGTTATTTTCACTTATCCTTACATGCGAAGACATAACTTCTAATTAGACACTAAGATCAACGTAAGAGTCATCGATTAGTTGTCCATAATTGCTGTCTTGAAAACAACCTGCTTTTCTATCTTCAAGTTTCACATCCAAAATTTTGGCAACATTTTTGTTCTTATCTTAAATTTATTATATTTAATTTGTACGTTTAACAACACTAATCTATGCTGTGTTTTCAAACTTTCTCCTTATATGAGTTTGCATTTCTTATAAATCATTTTATTCATTTTACGAGTCATAAAATAATCTTTTTGTGACTTATTTGGTCCGTTTGTAAACATAATTAAATGTTCTTCCTTATTTATGAAATGCGTATTTGTTACAATTACCTGTTTTTTTATCTTCAAGTTCCACCACCAAAATTTTGACAATATTTTTGTTCTTATCTTAAATTTATTATATTTAATTTGTACGTTTAGCACCACTAATCTATGCTGTATTGTCAAACTTTCTCATTATATGACTTTGCAATACTTATAATTTATAAATCATTTTATTCATTTTACGTGTCATAAAATAATCTTTTTGTGACTTATTTGGTCAGTTTTTAAACATAATTAAATGTTTTTCCTTATTTATGAAATGCGTATTTGTCACAATTATCTCATGTGTTACGATAAAGTCTTAAAATTGTTCTTCATTCTTCATTTTTTTCTCCATATCCAAATTCTTCACGAACGACTATATAATCTACATTTTCTTTCCCTATATGTCTATTTAAGTTTCCTCCTTTGAAAATCTTCTCTCTTTGTGGATTTCACTTACTAAATCATTTAAGTCTTACCAAAATTGCACTTTAATAGCTTCACTTGATCCTACTTGTGACCCATAAACACCGATCACATTAATAATTTCTTTTCATATGACCAATTTAATAGCTAAGATTTTATAACCTTTTCTACTTACCCAACAACTTCATCCCTGCAAGTTGTATCTACATTAATACTTACTCCACTGCTTATTTTATTTTTTCTTGTGTGCCATAATTTAAATTATGAATTATCTAAAAATTTAGCTTTCTCACCCAGCCATCTAGTTTCTTGCAGTCATAAAATATTTATCCTTCTACTAATCATCATATCAACTACTTCCATCTTTTTCCCCGTTATCGTACCTATATTCCAACTTCCAAATCAAAGTCGGTCACAATTCCTACGACATACTTCCCTAGGATGTCTAATATGTGAAGACTTTTGCCTATTTAACATTACACCCAAGTACTTTTGGGGGTGCAACGGTCCTTGCCATGACGCATCATTCAGACATACGACGAGGAATCTTTCTTAGTTTCCACAACGTCGGATGAATTTCAGTCCATTTCCCCTTCATGATCAGAAAGGAATGCTTGATCTTGACCGCTTTCAGCTTGAACTTGAAGAAGTACTTAGCCAATTTGATCCGCTCAGATTTACTACTGATGGAATCTGCCCATTTCTCATCTTTGATCCCCTTGGATGAAATTTCGGATGTCTCTACAGATTAGACTGGTCGGACCTTCAATGAGTAAGCACGTATGTATGTTGCAGGTTTCGGTGCATATTTAACACTACACCCAAATCCCGGAGATGCAACAGTGATTGTCAAGACGCCGCATTTGGATCATGCAACATGTTCCTTAGGGGTAACAACCTAGCTTTTGCACAATTCCTCAAATGATCCATATTCATAAGGATGTCTAAATTTTACGCTGATCATCTACCTAACACAACCCTCATCATTTTTCATTTGGGCTTGGTACCGACGTAGGCTGGTTTCAAAGAATGATTTCTCGCATCAGAATTTTAATATACAGAACAAGCGATTGAGCATAGGAACCGAGCGAGTGATTTTGAGTAACACTTCCTTGTAGAAAGAATGATTACCGGCAAGTGATTATGAAATTGATATTTGATTGTTTTTAGTCCCATAGATTATCGATCTGCATGAAAATTTCCAACTTCTTTCTTTAAATAGCTGATGGTGACTAAAAATGCTCTTGCACAATGTCCTAGAGCATAGGCACCGAACATTTTGTTATGCATAATATATTAAAGAGCTATTTCTACGCTATGCTGTACAAGATAAAAACCTGAAGCATTTTGTTATGTATAAACTTTTTTCGCCAATTTCATATTTGTAAATCTAAGAACACTAATGCAACGATAATAAGTTTTGTCGTAAAACGATGTGATCCAATGCAATCAATGTGAAGAAAAAATACAATAACAAAAAAAGTTGCATGCTTATGTGATTCATTTAATAGATGATATTAGCAACTCAATATATATATGCCCCAAGTAGATTACAATGTACAAAAAATGTATTTACTCACAAAATACCACCTCTTCCTTTCTTTTGACTATACCGAGAAAAAAACAGGAAACATGACAACCTTGGCACTGTTTTAAGGAAACAAAAACAACATTTGATTTTCAAGATAGACAATGCAGCTAAATTCTCACAACTTTTCCCAATGATTCCTTTGTCCCTGTACTCTCCGCTGTTCCTAGTGAATAATTCTCTGCAGTCGTATGTACTTCTCATTTGCTTCTCTTGAACCACTATATTTGCTGTTCCAGCATGTGACTTTCTCTTCACTTTGCATATCTCTTCCGTTGAGGTCATTGTGTTAGATGAGGAGAAGATCATGAGAAACAAACAACCACATCTTATAAAATTACTTGGACCGGAAACTTTGAACTAAAATTTGAACAAGTAGCCCGAACTAATCAATTAAAGGCATAACGAAAAATCTCCATCTTGACTCATATTCTCAAGTCATACATTCATAAAGAAAATTTTCAATTATCTCCCTACCAAGATTCCCTTGAGTTTAGCTGCAACATGTAATAGTGCCCAAACAATACTTGAACATCTCTATTTGAATATGCTTGTTAGATATATCAATTTGATTATATGTATAACAATCTTTTGAGTTAGTGTTAAGATCACAGATAAATTTCAGGAGGAATCCGGGAAGGGGAAGGGCCGACGGGGGTGAGGGAGAGAATAAAGACCTAAAAGGGAGGAGGGAAAACTAGAGAGAGAGGAAATTAGAGAGAAGAAAACTTTAGATTAATTCTTCCACAACTATTATAAGACCCCCAAAGGCCCTATATATATGCGCCGATGACATAATTATAAATAACAAAACATACAACAATATTAAACACCTAAACGCTATGATACGACTCGATACAACATGACTCGATTCAACACGACTCAACATAATAATAATAATAATAATAATAATAATAATAATAATAATGCAGGATAACTGATGGTGGATCCGTAACACTCCATCCGTCCTTCAAAACGTGCTTGCCCTCAAGCTCGTGTACCATGCGGGTGGCCTGATCATCTGGTAGCTTGACCTCCCGTCAGAACAAGATCTGACATCGCGTAACAACGACAATGTTGTTGAGTAGCGGCGACGCCCTCGGAAAGACGGGCGGCGGAAGTAATGGCTTCCGCAAGGTCGACGGAGTGGTGATGAATAACAGCCACAAGGGTGTCGGAGACGCGATGGCCGACAACAGTAACGGGTCCGCCGGGGTCAGCGGAGCACGAGGCGACAGAAAAGGCGACGATGCGGCCAGTGGGAGCGACACAACAAGGGTCGATATAGCAAGAGCCGGGAGGGGAGGCGGTGAGATGGCTGGAGGGGGCGACAAGATCGGGGCCGGCGGAGCGGGTGACCGGATAGGTGGCGAAAGCGGTGGAGCATGGAGGGACGACCACCGTGGAGAGAGGTGGTACATCAGCAGTCGATGCCCTTTCGATGGGATGATCGACTGCGGGGTGGAGGGTCAGGTTGGTGTCGTAGCGGAATGTTGGGTGCGACATGGCAGGATAGCTCTCGCATGGTGCAGAAGGCAGCCGTGGTGGTTGTGACCTATGGCAAGGAGCCTTGTGGGAGGTTGCGAAGGTCCGTCCGTCAAGTGAGAGGAGGCAATCGACGTTGGCATGGAGAGAGGCACATGTGGCTAGGATTTGTGCAGCGAGAGTAGAAAAATCCACCAGAGGGTTGGTGTTTGACGACGGCACGAACAACAACCCAGAAGCAGACGGTTGGGCGGCAACCATGGGGCTAAGGACGTAAACTGGAGATGATGTTGGCGACGTCAGCGGCTGGCCGAGGGTAGGGAGGGCTGGATCGGGGGAAATATGGATTAGATCTGGGCTGGTTTGACCGGATCTGTGCAAGAACGGATGTGGGTGGCTGCTTTGAGGTGGCTCCACGTGATTGGGAGGGTGGCAGCGAGCAGGGGGGTCGGGCTGACGGGATCTGGACTGGATTTGCCCAGGCCCGGCTGACTCCAACAGGGAGGGGTAGGAGGTGGTGGTCGGGCCTGCGGGTATGGAGGGAAAGCTGTTACCTCATTTCTGGAGGTGGCCGGGGGCCGGCAGGCTGATTGATGAGGGCGACGGAGCAGCCCAGAAGCGATGGAAATGAGCGGAGCCCGATGAAATCGGCGGTGCAGGTAGGAATCCGACGGAACGGGGGTGTGGCCGCTCAGTACTCGCAGATCGGGCTCCAACTGCAGATCGACGAAAAACAGGGACTCTGGTTGAGCGGAGCTGGTGCGGAAATGGCGGATCGGGATGCCCGGGAGCGGCGGAGAGGACGTCGTTGGATCGGCGGTGCGTCGCGGGATCGACGGCTGCGTGCTGATGTGGAAACGACACATGCACAAGATCAGTTGGCGTGTGTTGGCGAGATGTAGAATTGTTATTCGGCACCAGATCGGGAATCAACCAGTTAGCGAAATTCACAAAGAGGAGCTCGAGCACTGGCGGCGAGATGGCGGGCGGTGCGGTAGGTCAGATCAATTGTTAAGATGACGGATAAATTCCAGGAGGAATCTGACAAGGGGAAGGGCCAACGGGGGTGAGAGAGAGATTGAAACCCTAAAAGGGAGGAGGAAAGACTAGAGAGAGAGAGAGAAAATTAGAGAGATAAAAAAAACTTTAGATTAATTCTTCCATAACTATTACAAGACCCAAATGCCCTATATATAGGCGCCGATGACATAGTTGTAAATAACAAAAATACAACAATATTAAAACACCTAAACACTACGACACAACTCGATACAACACGACTCGATTCAACACGACTCAACATATATAAAATAATAATAATAATAATAATAATAATGTAGGATAACTGATGGCAGATCCATAACCGTTAGAGTATTTCCTTCCCCGATAACATTATGAAGGATGTGATAACTTAGATTGACTTGCCTTGTTCTTCCATCATCCACGGAGCACTTGTGAGGCAGCAGATGATATCTTGGCATGTGTTATTTTGGGAATACTCCAATAGATACTAGTGTCAGATAGTCTTGCTTCTCGTGACGCATGACAAACTATAGAGTTTTCGTAAGGGTTGCATTTCCATTTTAACTTTGGCAACCCAGAAGCAAAATTTGTTATGTTACTGCAATTAATTATGTGAAACAGAAGTTTCCCTAAATACATGCAGTAGTAAATAAATATTATTTATTAGTCAATCATCCTCAAAGGGTGATATAAGGGTTAACAAATGTTGAATGAAACAGACCAAATGGTCAGCCATTCTTCTTCAACATCTACCTTAATCTCGGGATCTGGGCCACCCAAGACTTGTTCAAAGTGATGATGCACTCATGCTCTCATCCATTCTCAATGCTTATGTCGGAGTCAACTCTCTTTGAGAGTATTTACATTTGTGTCCAACTTCCATGCACTTGAAACAACAAAAGTGATGGTGATCGCGACACATATCGGCCTACACGACGATGACAATCAGAGCCATTCATTTTTTGCGATCGACGATCTGAGATTTGAGTTGTTTTTTGTATATTTATTTTGATATATTTGAGGGCCGTCATGATCTGAGAATCATGACCATTCATAATAACCCCTTAGTCTATATATAGTGGTAGGAGGTTCGTTTTGGAAGCATGGAAAATTGGAGTAAAGATGAAATTAATCCTTTCGATAACTTGGTGTCGAAGCCGAAAATCCAAGCGTGAAGCTTGGAATTATCCCTCCCCTCTCCTCTTTACATGGCCGGCCGACCCCCTCCCAATTTCCTCCTACATCTCCATATAGCTGCCCCCTCCACATCTACCTTCCTCAAACACTAACCACCCTCAACATTTCTCCACATTTTCTCCAGCCAGCTCCTCTCCTTCCATTCCCACCAAGTCCAACCGGCAGCCTCTCCAGTCCCTCCCCTCCCAAGCAGCCACGTACCTCCTTTTGGCTCCCAAAACCTCCAGCCGGCAGCTCTTCAAAACCCTCTCCAAGTCCCCCCTCCAAAACCAACTACAAACACCCCTTTATTCCCTCGACTCTCAGTTTTCTGCGATTGCCGGAAACCTCCTCTAGCCACCTCCGTCAAGCATCCACCTCCCCTCAAAGCCCTCCCTCTCTCTGCTGGAGCTCCTCCCACCACTGTTTGGTGTTCCAACCGCCTGTCAACCTTACCATCCAGCGCAACCATCTTTATTTCGGACTGTCTAGAGCTCCCATTTACCCCTGCCCACCTCCCCACAGCCTCCAACACTTTCCCCAGCAGCAGTCAGTCATCAAGGAGTCCATTCCAGCCCGGTTTTGTACTGTCCAGCAGCCCACCGCTCCACAGGGAATCCATAATTCAGTGCCGTTTTCAGCCCCCACTCCGGGAAATCCCTCCAAGCCTCCTACGTTAAAGTTGAGTGAGTTCTTAGTTGGTTGCTAATTAATCTGCGTTGAATTAGTGACTATTTTCTAGTTTGCACTATATCTCATTGTAAACATTACTTCCACTCCTTTTGTGGCTAATGTTACTTCTTGTTTACTTGCGTATTATTGTTCACGCTCCCTCATATAAATATTACAGCACGTGCTTTCTATTATGTGAAGTTTTATTCTTTTGTGGATTTTCTTTCGTTTGATTTATAAATTTTAATTATTGTAAGTTAAATTTGTCGGAGTTGAGTCTGCGTTTAGTGATCATTGTTTATTCCTCCATTTTAGAATCATCATGCGTCAGATTGGTATGAGAGATTAGATTCTATATGCCACCCCATACAAATCATAGTAGTAGTCATTGCTATTATAATCCTCAATTTAAGGAAACAGAGTCCACCTATGTTCCAGTCCGTAGATTTCCCTATGGAAGATCTTCATACTATTATGATATCCTTGACCCCGACCCATCACTCATATAGGTCATGTTGACCCTTCAACACGACTCGGCTATCGCAAGAGGAGTTATTACGGAACATTGTTTTGAGAAGAATCTTGAGTATAGGTTATGTAGAGTTGCCCCACTGTTTAATGGTTTGTCAAGTACCAAGGCCTTTAGTTATTGGCTCGTGGACATAGGTCATTGTCTCGATTACTTTGAGTTATTCAGTGTACGTCGTCATATTTGCGAAGCTTAGGTTGTTAGGTCAGGCGAGACAGTATTTATATAACATTGAGCGGACCTTTGAGCAAGATCATCTTCGCCCTATCACTAATTGAGTGGAGATGAAGCGGAAGTTGTGTCTTGAGTATTTGCCAACACCATATAGTGACAGGGATCAATCGCAGGATCGACACTGGACTTTGGACCACCACTCGGCAGGGCCCACATTTGTGTACTCACGTAGGAGACGTTGATCAGATCACCAATTCGAGACCACATGCACGCCCGGAGCTTCGTTTTTACTTTATTTTGTACATTATTTAGTGTTATTTGTGCAGTTGGTGTAGTGGCCAGTCATATTCTTTCACGTTGGGTGCCTTAGCCCCGCTTTCGCTATAAATAAGTGTGAGGGTGTTGGACTTGTTTCGTTGAAGGGGTGTTGGCGGCGGAGATACAAGGGGCAAGCCCTAGAATGGTGGAGGAGGAGATGAGAGAGGAAGAAACCCTAGAGGGTGGAGGAAGGAGAGAAGAACTTAGAGAGAGAGAGGGAGGAATTTTAGAGAGAGAAGGAAACTTCATAATTCATTGCTTAACTTCCCAAATACAAGACGAGACCTATTTATAAGATCCCGGGCATACCCGTAATTACATAAGATGCATAAAATATTAAAACACTAAAACATTAAGATGAGTCTAATAACAATGACTCAATACACACACTGTGATAATAAGATAACTGACGGAGAACCATAACACATAACACCCCACCCGTCCTTGAGATTGAGCTTGTCCCCAAGCTCGTAGTCCGGTATGATGATCGGCTCGTCGGGCTCCTTTATCGCGCGCCAAAATAGCGCCCGATAGCGTGTCGCGGTGGCGTGGGCCGCGAGTTGTAGCGACGACATCTTCCGAAGGACGCCCGTCTGAAACAAAGAGTCTGGCTGGTCCGACGGAGCAGCAGGAGACAGAAATGGCAGGATGGTGGAGGGAACAACGACCGACCGAATGAAGGGGTCCGGTGGAACTGGCGATGCGGCGACGAACAACGGTTGGAAGAGGGTCGGAGAAACCATGGTCGGCGGAAGACCCGGTTCCGGCGGAGACGGTGGTGCGTTGTGAGGCAGCAACGACAACGCGGTCGAAGGGGCTTGCAGAGTAGTGGCCGACAGAGTGGAAGGCGACGTGGCTGGAGGGACAACTGGCGTAACTGGCAGTCTTGTCGGTGGTCCAGATGGGGTGGAAGCGGCAGCAGCATGCGCGAGCTGAGAGGGCTCCGACACTGGGAGAGGCGAAACGCCAAGGTGTTCAAAATTTGCTAATTTGTCAAATGTGGTGTTGAGTCGAGATGTGGAAGCCTGAAATGTCTGCAAACTTTTCCATAACATTGAACAAAGGGCGGCTTTGTCTGTGACACTCATTTTTATGTCCCGAGGTTGGAAACCCATTGTCATTACTGCTGTGGTTGGGCGCTCGATGCGGAAAGGCCGTCGTCGATTTGGAGGGGGAAAACGCGTGCAACGGTGGGCTCGAGGAGGAATCGATGCAGAAGACGCGTGCGAGTCCGTCGTCGAGGAAGTCAAGCAGGTCTTTTGTTGCGATGGGTGCATAGAAGAAAGTGCGACGGGGAGGCGCGTCAGACGTGCGGATCTGGTCGACGAAGCAGCGACGTGTTGGTACTCGGCTGCGAGGAGCGACGAAAACCAGAGGCTGGCATGGGAAGATCGATCGACGGACTGGACAGCTCGAAATCGTCCCGGCTTGCGGAAATGGCCGAAGCAGTCGGTGCTGGAATCTCTGGAATAGTCGATGCTGGACGATGAGTGGAATGACGTGCGTCGAGGAAGGAGGATCGATTGGCCTCTGATACAAAGTTGTTAAGAGCTTGTTTCGTTGAAGGGGTGTTGGCGGCAGAGATACAGGGGGCAAGCCCTAGAATGCTGGATGAGGAGATGAGAGAGGAAGAAAGCCTAGAGGGTGGAGGAAGGAGAGAAGAACTTAGAGTGAGAGAGAGAGAAATTTTAGAGAGAGAAAGGAAACTTCATAATTCATTGCTTAACTTCCCAAATACATGACAAGGCCTATTTATAAGACCACAGGCATACCCGTAATTACATAAGATGCATAAAATATTAAAATACTAAAACATTAATATGTGTCTAATAACAATGACTCAATACACACAACAAGATAATAAGATAACTGACAGAGGACCATAACACATAACAAAGGACTACCAGTTTGAGACGTTGTTAGCCTTGTGAGAGATTCCAGAGCCGACAATCACATCCTGGTGCGATGCTTCGAGACCCAGTGATGCACGACAAACATCACACCTACCTGCTACCCTATCGTCACACCTACCCGCTACCCTAGCGTCGCATCAGGGGTCCACCATGGCGCCACACCACTACCGCCTTTATCAGGGACCCCAACCCGTACACCCCAACCCGTCTCTGACATGGGCTTCATGCTGCGGGTTGTTGATGAGGGGTCTCGAACCCGCAACCTCCTTGATAAGGAGCCACTCGTGAGTGTTTTGGAGGGTCCTGATAAAGCCTCCACCGTTAGTTTTTCGGTGATTGCCAGAAACCTCCTCCGATTACCTCCGTTAAGCCTCCACCACCACCACCCCTCAAAGCCCTTTCAATTTCAGTTTTTTGACGATCGTTGGAAACTACCTCTGCCCACCATCACCACCACCTTCGGCGATCACCTCCGTCCAACCCCCACCACCGCCACATCGCCACCATAACTACCACCACACTAACCCCACTAGATTTTCCCCACCCCCTATATGTCAGGCCACTAACCTCCTAAATTCACTCCTCTCCTCCCACACCCAGCTTCCCCTCACAGCCCCCCAGCAGATTGAATTTTTTGTATTGGAATTTCATTTCATCTGTTCAATCCCCATTTTTTCTGCCCTCCTTTGCTCCCCAAAACGCCAAGAGCTGCTGTTTTCCCCTACATCTCCCTGCTGGAGCCCTTCCCTCCATTGTTTGAGGTTTCAACCGCCAGCCAGCCTTACCTTTCAACGCAACGACCTCTTATTTTGGACTGTCTCGAGCCCCCATTTACCCCTGCCCACCTCCCCACAGCCTCCAACACTTTCCCCAGCTACAGCCTGTTATCAAGGAGTCCACTCCAACCCGGTTTCATACTGTCCAGCAGCCCGCCTCACTGGGAGTCCAATATTCAGTGCCGTTTTCAGCCCCGACACCGGAAAATCTCTCCAAGCCTCCTACGTTGAAGTTGTGTGAGTTCTTAGTTGGTTGTTAATTGATCTGCGTTGAATTGTTAACTATTTTCTAGCTTGCATTATATCTTATTGTAAACATTGTTTCCACGCCTTTTGTGGTTACTGTTACTCTTTGTTTACTTGTGTATTATTGTTTGTGCACACCCTCATATTAATACTACAACACATGCTCTCTATTCTGTGAAGTTATCTTATTTTTTTGGATTTTCTTGCGTTTGATATATAAATCTTGAGAAGGCTTATGATCGAGTTCGATCTTATAGAGAGTCTTAGAAAAGGTGTAAATGTATCATACATTGACATAATCAAAGATATGTATACAAATTCAGTGACAAGGGTGAGGACATCTCGAGGATTAACACAGGAATTTCCTATCACTGTTGGCTTACATGAAGGTTCAACTTTAAGCCCTTATCTCTTTACCCTTATCTTAGATGAGCTCACCGGACGTATCCATTAAGCAATATCTTTGTGTCTATGGTTTGCGGATGATATCGTTTTGGTCGATGAGAAGCGCGAGGGTGTAAACACAATACTTGAATCTTGGTGATACACTTTAGAAAGGAAGGGTTTTAGGTTGAGCAGGGCAAAGATGAAGCATATGAAGCTTAAATTTAGCAGTGCAAGAAGGGCAGATGACTACGTTATTAAGTTGGATGATCAAGATATTTTCCGTAGTGAGTGTTTTTAATATCTTGGTTCGATAGTTCAAAAAGATGAAGGTATTGATGAAGATGTGACACATAGAATCCAGGTAGGTTGGTTGAAGTGGAGAGGTGCACCAGGGATCTTATGTGATCATAAGGTAGCATTAAAACTTAAGGGCAAGTTTTACCGTACTGCAATTAGACCAGCAATGCTCTATGATTCTGAGCGTTGGGCAGTTAATTGTGTACATGAGCAAAAAATGGGAGTTGTGGAGATGAGAATGCTTAGGTGGATGTGTGGACACGCTAGACTAGATAAAATTATGAATGAATGTATCAGGGATAAGACAAGCGTAGCACCAATTGCAGAGAAGATGCGAGAAGCTCGACTAAGATGGTTTGGACATGTACAAATGAGACCATTAGAGGCACTTGTTAGGCGCTGTGAGAGTCTAGTCACTAGGCATGTTAAACGAGGGGGGGGGGGGGTAGACCAATAAAAACTTTGGAATGAGACTATAAGGAAAGACATGATGTACTTTGACATTAGTGAGATTATGACAAAAGATAGGGCACAATGGCAACAACGGATCCATATAGCCGACCCCACTATAGTGGGATAAAGGCTCGAGTGTTGTTTTTTTATTTTATATTTTAGGAACTTGTATATCTCATATTAGATGTGAGTTAATCGGGCTTTGATACTAGACTGTTGTAATACCTGGTACTAAAATTTACTCCTAGCGCACTTGATACTAACTCAAATTAATCTATGTAATCGAACTCAGCGACACATACAATTTAAGTGTGAATTTTATAAAAACCAAAAACATCTGTTTGACGTACTTTAAGGCGCACGTTCAAGATTATGTGAATGATATCTCCACCAGTAAAAATCACATACACATAACACAATTGATAAGAAAAACTAAAGGCAATAATAAATAAGTTATTAAGCAAGCACAATCATAATCATCACGAAAATCATTAGCTCAAGGGCTAATAATCATTTTGGCAACACGAAGTAGGGCAAGCGAAGATTACCCCAGGTGCCTCGAAGGAACAGAGAACTAATCCGCGGCAAACCCCGATTCGGCCGAGAAGTAGGCCATCTGAGACCATGAATGATCAATGGAGTTTACGGGTGCCATGGAAGTGAGTCTGCCCTTTTTATGTACATATTTGTCTCCTTTAATTACATGCTTCAATTTAATTAATTGATATGATTAATCTTTGCGCACAAGAGAGACCATTGATTATTTACTTACGAAAGTAGATTACAAAGTAAAAAAGATTGTATCTACTCACAAAAACAAAAAACTCAAACTTTCCCTCTGTCATGGGCCTCATGGCTATACCAAGAAAAATAAGAATCACGAATAGCTTGCGGCTACCTCTAAGAAAAAAAACCATGCAATTTATTTTACCAAGGTTGCACACTATCAGCTCTTTTCTGTGATTCCTGTCTCCGCATTTTGTACTTTTCCTCATGACTCCTTGAGTTCGCTGGTTTCATCTCCACACTTTCTACCCACTTCTACCAATTGACTGCGCCTGCTCCCGACTTCTATTCTCTTTTTGACTTGCTCTTTGCTTAACATTCTTTCTTCCTCTTTGGAGATCTGCTTCTGTAAATAGGGAGGGAATCAAAAAAACAAACGACCTCTCACAGAAGTGGACTGGAAATTTTGAATGTCTCCTGAACTGGTCTCCTAAACCGTTCTGGTATAGCTCAGCGTGAACCGGCTAATTCAAGCCATGAATGATTTCACATTCTATGAGTAATGGAGATACATTAATATGTGTGTTCACATCAATCATTGATCCGAATCACCTAGTCGCTTCCTCCCTCTCTCTCTCAATTGGAGACAATCTTTTATGTTTTTCTGTAGGTATCAGGTCCAGTCGTGGTGGCAGATGGAATGAGGGGAGCTGCTATGTATGAATTGGTCCGAGTTGGTCATGACAAGCTTATTGGGGAAATCATCAGGTTGGAGGGAGATTCTGCCACCATTCAAGGTGCCTAATATGTTCAGCATGCTTACATTTGTTTTTGTTTTTCTATATCGGGTTGTAAAGAATTATGATTTAAACCCTAGTGCGTGTATTTTTGTTGACCAGTTTATGAAGAGACCGCAGGGTTGACAGTTAGTGATCCTGTACTGCGAACTCGAAAGGTAAATCTTGAGATTTTTGATACTTTGTATGTTAAGTAAATTTTTTCTGGACATTACTTGCATGTCTCCTTTTGAATTTGCAGCCTCTTTCAGTCGAGCTAGGGCCTGGGATATTAGGCAACATTTTTGATGGAATTCAGGTAGCTTATGCATTTCTACTTTCGGTGCAAATTTTGCGCCTCTAGCAGGAATATTGGTTTCCTTGGATGGTATTTGCTGTTATCTAATATGGGCTATGTTGCCACTTGTTTTATTATTGCCATTGAAAACTCATAACTCTTTTTTTATGGGGTGCTATCTTAAGATTAAGGAATAGTTATTGTTGTGTAATGCAGAGACCTCTAAAAACTATTGCTGTAAAATCTGGTGATGTTTACATTCCTCGTGGGGTATCTGTCCCTGCCCTTGACAAAGATATCTTATGGGAGTTTGAGCCAAAAAAGTTCGGTAAGCGTTTAAATACATGAGATGCATTTAATTTCTCTTATTTTGTCATATATGTAATATAACTACTGTTCTACACATTTAATTATTGTTATTTGACCGATTTCAGCTGTTGGAGATCATCTTACTGGTGGGGATCTATATGCTGTGAGTTTTTTTTTGCTGATAAACCTGTAATTGACACTTTGTAGGTCTGCTACATCTTTATCGGTTTATATTAATCGCTTACTGTTATCCCCATATTGCAGACTGTCTTTGAAAATACATTGATGCAGCATAATGTTGCACTTCCTCCGGGCTCCATGGGAAAAATTTCATATATTGCCCCCGCGGGTCAATACAGTCTGAAGGTTCTTAATCATCCTCAAGCTACACGTCACACACTGCCCTTCAACCCCCAACACGCAGACAAAAGCATACACATATAATATTTACTTTGTAAACCCTTTTATATTTAATTATATTGTTTAAATTACAGGATACGGTGCTTGAACTTGACTTTCAAGGTGTGAAAAAAGAGTTAACTTTACTCCAGGTTTGTTGTAATCATCTTCTACTGTTTGCATCAGGCAAATTATGCCCTCTTGTTTGATGTAAGTCTGTTTAACTTCACTATGTAGACATGGCCAGTGCGTACACCAAGGCCTGTTGCATCAAAGCTTGCTGCAGATACACCTCTCTTGACCGGACAAGTAGGTTTGATCATAGGATACTACATAGATAAAATTCGATACTTATGTGATGATTATTACTTATCAAATTTTTTGGGGTGTTTTCAGCGTGTTTTGGATGCCCTTTTCCCCTCTGTTCTTGGAGGAACTTGTGCTATTCCTGGAGCTTTTGGTTGTGGTAAAACAGTTATTAGTCAAGCACTCTCCAAGGTAGCACATTCATTTTTTGTATATGAAAGTTTCTTTTGAACTCAAATGCAACTCACTTTCTTGCTTTACTAATTATGTGGTTATTATCTTTCTATATTATACAGTACTCTAATTCTGACACAGTTGTCTATGTGGGCTGTGGGGAAAGAGGAAATGAGATGGCAGAGGTTTCATCTTCAGCGTTAATACCCCTTTTAGTGTTTTTTTTTGCAAATTCCTTTTTCTTATATAATTAGCACAATTTATATACCAGGTCCTTATGGATTTTCCTCAATTAACCATGACATTACCTGATGGACGCGAAGAATCTGTGATGAAGCGAACTACACTCGTGGCTAATACTTCAAATATGCCTGTGGCTGCTCGTGAGGCATCCATTTATACAGGTGCATAACTTTATCCGGCTCTTTCATTCAAATTCAAGTATTTGACACTAAATTCTTAAAGGTGGGTGCCTAAATCTCTGATGCTTCTTGAGTTTTAGGTCAGTATAATATTTTTTGACTGAAAGGAAAATATGTGTTGGTTTACCTTTTCTTTTGAAAAACCCTAGAATATTATTTCCATGTCTGGGTGCGCCTATTTTTTTGTATTTTCTGTAATATACACTTCATTGAAATGCCTTTATTCAATGCCTATTCATCGTTGTTGTTCATCAAATGCTAGGAAAATGTGCTAATCTTTGTTGTTCAAAATGCTCATGTTCAATCCACCCACATTGCCACCCTTATTTATAGCCCATGAGCTGCCATACACAAACCCATTTTCTCACCTTCTCACTTTCATACGCGGAAGCTTTAATTATCTCCTTCATTTGGCCCCATGAGGATACTATTTGCATCCCCTTCATCCAGTTAAAAAATCGGTTTGCTGATATATTCACAATTATAATGAGTGAGACATCATTCAACAAGAATGTTTACAAATTAAGCATGATGACTCTCTTACTTAACTTGAGGGGGTGTGTCAACCGTTTAGATTAATTGAGCCCGATTTAGGTGGTTCAGGAGGCTAGGATGTCATATCAACCAACTATTTACATGTAGTAGTCAACAGTGAATGCGAGTGACATACTGAATTGTACCTTTTCTAACAATTTTGAATTATCCAGATGTATCAAGTAAAATAATTAACCAATATAAAAATTTATTATTATTATTTCAATATAATTAATAATTAAATAGTTCACAAAATGAAATTAAATGATAATATAAAAATTCAATATCTTGTTTTGGTTGTCCAGGACAGACCATGAAAGATAGACTTAGTTTTCAATATGGTTACAAATTGATTCTCTAAGTTATCAAAGGCGCAAGGCGCACCGAGGCGCAAACGGCCCCTGGAGCCTAGGCGCAAGGCGCAGGCGCGTGCCTGAGGCACGTGAGACGCAAAAATGAGGGAAAGAGGAAATTGAGCGAATTGGGCGCCCAATTCCCTGGAATTGAGCGAATTGGGCTCCCAGTTCGCTGAAATTGTGCGAATTGGGCGCCCAGTTCGCTGAAATTGTGCGAATTGGGCGCCCAGTTCGCTGAAATTGTGCGAATTGGACTCCCAGTTCGCTGAAATTGAGCGAATTTGCTGAATTTCAGCGAATTGGGCTCCCAATTCGCTCTCAATTCACTCCCAATTCCCCCAATTTCAGCGAGCTGGACGCCCAATTCCCTCAATTTCAGCGAACTGGGCGCCCAATTCGCTCAATTTCAGCGAACTGGGCGCCCAATTCGCTCAATTTCAGCGAACTAGGCGCCCAATTCGCTCAATTTCTGCGAACTGGGCGCCCAATTCGCTCAATTTCTGCTAACTGGGCGCCCAAGTGCGCCTAGGGGCGCCTCAGGTGTGTCTAAGATCATGTTTTTGCCCATATAAATTTTTTTTAAAACAAATAACTTGAAAAGCCCGGACGCTTGGGATCCTGTAAGGCGCGCGCCCAGGCGCGCCTGGGAAGGCGCGCCTGGCCGCGCCTGTGGCACATCGCCCGCGTCAGCCGTGCTGAGGCGCGGCGGGCTGCGCCTGGTGCGCCCGACGCCTGGTGGGGGGTAAATTTCATTTGCTAAACCAATCCTGATGGTTGAATTTATGGGTGGAGAACATTTTCGATAATATGAGTACTATTCGGGAGACATTTTCTCACCAAATACAACTCGGGGTTCGTTCCTTTATCAAACAAGTTCGAAACTTGTAAATAGATGATAAACTATCCCCTCATTACAAGATACTCATTTATATTGGCTCCTTGGCTCTCTAAATAAAGAAAATAATAATAGTAATTTAATACATAAGGGAACTGATTAATATTGTGTTAGTCTCCACTCTTCCAAGGTGATGAATCTTGATTCTTCTCTTTCTGCGGGGGTAGAATTCCATAGTGTATACATAACAACACACCCCACTTGAAAACAACATTATCCCCAATTTTGAATGTGGGACACCACGTTGGAAGTAATACTCTAACTTCACAGAAGGCAAGTTGTAGGACTAAGAGTTATATGGATCGCAGCGGAAGGAGATCAAATTTATTATGGTCTCTAACAATTTATGCAATGTAGAGAATCTAGAAAATGAGTAGTGGTCATTGTCAAAGCATAATGCTGGCAGAGGTAGTGGAGCTGGGTTGTAGTGGGGCAAGCATCATGGACGGCTGGAGGGCAATGGACTAGATGAAATGCCGGAGCAAGAATGTGGTGAGGTAGTAAGGACAAGCTGGCCGAGTCAATGGAAGCTGGTGCAATGGGGGGTTAGAAGTGGTTGTGCGACATTTGTGTCTGAGATTGCCTTGTTGAACAGGATCATGGATGGGAATTTTATTTGGTCGAGCCATATTTGATTAGTATATGGATTTGCGCCTGCGTATGTAAGGCTTGAGTGTGGTGATGCTTCGGTATTTTTGAGTATTAACAGGAATTTTGGTGGGATGAAATAGCATCACTGGATTTATCTAGGTTGAAGTGTGCGATTTGACTGTTTATTTAACATCACAATATAATCATGTAGGTTCAGTAGTCAGAAACTTCAAGTCTTTCTTAAGAATTCTTAACCATAACCCTCACATATACTTTGAGCCATTGATTGAAATTTAGTTTCCATATTAGGCGAGCATTTTGTTTCTTACTCGAGGTTAGAAGATTCCCGTGTGCAAATGAGCCACATCCAATGATCAATCGTTTATCATTGGCAAGAACCAACCAACCAATGCCATTTATATATTTCAATACTTCTATGCGAAGTGGATGCCACTATGCAATCTAGTGGATGAGAATAACATTCTATTTTTTGAGTTTGTTTTTAAATAATGGAGAGCCCTAATACCCTATATTCAACTTCTCGATGACAAATCTTTAGATCATGCATTAATTGAATGAGGATTCGTAATGCATGTGATATATCTGGGCTTGTGCGAGAAAGATAAATATATCTTCTAACTAATCGTTGATAGCTTACCACCTCCTCAGTAGGAATTCCATCTTTTTTGTTAATATGGTGATTTGACTATATGGGTGACTCAATGGGTTTGCATCCAAGCATTCTAATTTCTTCCAGAAGATCAAATGTGTATTTCCTTTGGGGGTGAGGATACAAAGATTTCTATACTTATTGTCAGAACCTCAATACCTAGGAAGTATCTTAGTTTTCAAGATCATTTTCCTCAAACTCACTTGTCAACTGAGAGTTCAAGCGTGGCATCTCCTTCTCATCATCCCTAGTGATGACTATATCGTCCATATATTGTTAACCTCTCTTTCTCTTGTTTGATCAAGAGGGTGTCATTTGTTTCTCTCGGGGGCTATCCAAAAATTTTTGTTGCAATATAAAAATGCCTAAACTATACTTTAGGTGATTGCTTCTATATATATAAAAATTTATCTAGTTTACACACTTTATTATCTGATTTTTTGTAAGTGAGATAGCCATGTAAACCTCCATCTTCTAAGTTACCATGAAGGAGCACATTTTCTTACATCCAGTTATTGTAAGTCTTATCCATAGGTAGTCATGGGAAAGGAAAACCTGAATAGTGTTCGTAGTAAATCGCTCCTTTTGTCTGAGTGTACTTCTTTATCACCAGTCTTTCTTTGAATCGTTCAATAATATTAAGGACTTTTCTTAATTGTGAATCTATGTAGCACGGGGACGGAAACAGTATACGATACGAAACGGATACGGGAAACATGATTTTTTAAAAAATAAGGATACAAGAAACGTTATTAATTATTTTAATATAAGTATTAATTAATATAATAATAATACTTATTAATGATACGGGACAAAACATGTAATGATAACAAAACAAATTGAACTTCACAGATAAATCATTTATTGATTCATCATGCAAGGAGTAAAGAGTATAACAGTCACGGATGTATTTGCATGTAAAGAGTATAATAGTCACAAATATATTTGCATGTAATAGTATAATAGTCAACAAATATCATCATATAATAGTCAAAGAAGAAAAAGAAGGTCGCTTACGGGGAGGATATGGATCTGGAGCGCTGAAACTTATCTGGATCTGGAGCAGCGAGATTACAACAGATAATCAGTCAAAAGCTTATTCGGATCTGTTCAAGGAAGAACAAATAATCAGTCAATAGAAGAAGAACATATAATCAGTCAACAAAAGAAGAAGAAGAAGAAGCAGAAG
The DNA here is from genome assembly GCA_039583875.1 of Platanthera guangdongensis. Classification (NCBI taxonomy): domain Eukaryota; kingdom Viridiplantae; phylum Streptophyta; class Magnoliopsida; order Asparagales; family Orchidaceae; genus Platanthera; species Platanthera guangdongensis. Next base: position 154,334,816 of record CM077154.1, read on the forward strand.
CAGAAGCAGAATAAGAACGGGCAGAAGCAAAAGAAGAACGAGCAGAAGAAGAAGAACGTGCTGAAGAAGAAGAAGAAGAACGGGTAGAAGAAGAAGAAGAACGGACAGAAGAAGAAGAACGAGGCGCTTACGGGATCTGGAGCGGGATACAGAGCGAGATACCTAGACACCGCAGGTAATGGAGCGGGAGCGGGATACCTAGAGGCGTAAAATGAAATGCGAGATTATATTCCACAGAATCGCGTATCCCCCTTGCGGGATACGTGATTCCGAAATTAAATTATTTTTTATTTAAAATTACGTTTTCAATAGTTTCGGAAACGCGTTTGCGGGCGTTTTGCGTATCCGATACGCGTCCGAGCCGATACGCAGAGCATTTTAAAGTATCCGTGCTACGTAGTTGTGAATACACACTTGCCATCTTATAGCTTTTTTACCTCTAGGAAGAGTGACCATTTGCTATGTTTGTTTTTTTCCATGGCATTCATTTCCTCCATTACCTTTTTGCATCTGGGATCTTGAAGAGAGATTTTTGCCAAGATTAGGCGAAGAAATAGAGGATAAAACTGCCATAAAAACTTATTTTGTTGATAAGATAAATGATATGCAATGAAATTGAAAAACAAGATGTTGGGTGCAAGAGCGTTTATATTTGAGATGGGAAATATGTTCATCAAGATCTGAGTTTATAGAAGGCTTAATCAAATGCTCTGGTCGAGTCTTATTTTATTTGGAGAAGACGATTCTTTTTCTTGTTCCTCAAGTTGATTTTCTAGGGTAGGAAATGTGAAAATAAGGCGAGGAAGAGAAGAAATAGTTTCACCCACTTCATTAATCCTCTCCCCAAGAAATGAAGTAGAAAATTTTGGTTTGGATTTGTGGAAGGCGCCGTCCATAGAAACAAAAATTTCACTGGTAAGATGTAGTATCATTTGTATCCCTTTCTAGTGGCATTGTATCTAATTTTAAGGATCTATGAATACACTTCAAGGCTCCACGATCAAGTTTCCCCTTGGCAGGTTTGTGAATATGGACAAAGTAGACACAACTAACACCATAATATCTAAGGTAATGGATTTGACTTCAACAACGGGAATTGAGGACAAATATCAAGGACATTTGATGTCTTGTTGTTGATAAGATGTGCAGCAATATGGACAAGCTCTCCCCTATATCAATTTGGAAGATTTATGATAAAAAGGGGAGCCTGACTATCTCAAGAAGATGTTGATCCTTTTTTTTGGCAATCCCATTTTGGGCCGGACTCACAATACTACTTGTCTGATGGATGATGTCATGATTAGCCTGTATTGGTTTAACTCATTTTTTATATACTCAGTATCATTATCACCGTGAACAATTTTTATGTTACTATTAAATTGTGCAAACATCATTTTATATAATGTCTTAGATAAATTTGTGAAAACATCATTTTATCTAATGTCTAAATTTGTGAAAACTTCATTTTTGTTATGCAAAACTGTACCCATGTAATAACAAACCATCCTTGACCATAAGGATAAGCAATGAGACAAGACCCCTAAACGCCAATATGAATTAAAGCTAATGGTTCATCATGAGGTAACAAAACAGTGCTAAAAGAAACCGCTTTGCTTGGCAGCTCACAAAATATCACAGTGGAAATTTTTAAATGCAATGTAGGACAAAAGATAAAATACACCTCTTGGAGTCCGTTGATGGGTTACCAAGTTGATGATGCCAATATGTGGCTTAGAGAAGTTAATGAAGGTAGTGATTGTGAAGGACATGATCTAGAATATAGTCTGATAGGAAGAAGAAGGGTGGGGGGGAGAGAACTAAGAGAAGACTAAGGAGAATTTAGGGTTAGAGAGGAGGAGAAAGAGAAATACCTTGATAATGATGTTCATGATCCCAAGAGAGGGGGCCACGGGTATAAATATACCCGGGCCCAAGAGGGGGGCCGGCTGGCCCCCCAATGGGGCTGAACCAAATCGGTTCAGCCCCCACCGCCGCCTTTTCGGTTCAGCCCCGTTGCCGCTCGCTGTCTTCTTCTGCCTACGAGCGTAAGTACGCCCAAAGAACTGTGTCATGTTCGGGGACGTAACATTCCCCTCCACATCAAGAACCAACTTGTCCCCAAGGTGGTAGTCCGGGTAGAGCTCCAGGAATTCCAACATATCAACCCAAGAATTGTGTGCCTCGGACAGGTGCTTCCATTTGACAAGGGGTTCGGGGCGGTACTCGGTGCCCCGTCATTTCCACTTGAGCATCAGGATATCCTTGGGAAGTGGCCGCAGTTTGCCCGCGACCGTGGCCTCGGAAAGAAGGGTGCTCGCTGCCACTTTGTCGCCGATCTTCTGCTTCAATACAGACACATGGAAGGTCGGATGAATGCGTAACTCCGGGGGAAGGTCCAAAGTATAGGCCACCGGCCCCACCCGGCGTAGAATTCGAAATGGCCCGTAGTAGCGAGGGGCTAGTTTCTGGTTCGAACGGCTGACCACTAACAACTGCCGGTAGGGACGGAGCTTGAGGAAGACGTCATCGCCTACAACAAACTCCCGGTCCTTGCGATGGTTATCGGCCTGGGCCTTCATGCGATCCTGTGCGGTACAAAGATTTTCCCGGAGAAGGACGAGAGTGCGGTCCCTATCGCGGAGAGCCCGGTCCACTGCTGGTAAAGCTGTGCTGCCTGGTTTGTAGCTGCTCAAAGAAGGCGGGGGGGGGGGGGCGACCATATACCTCAAATGGGGTCATTTTGCTAGCGGAGTGATAAAATGTGTTGTAACAGTATTCTGCCCAATGGAGCCAGCTGGCCCAGGTCCGCGGCTCGTCCATCACAAAACAACGGAGGTATGTTTCCAGCCCCCGATTGAGAACCTCTGTCTGGCCATACGTCTGCGGGTGATTCGCCGTGCTGAAGCGGAGGCAAGTGCCTTGTAAGCGAAAGAGCTCCCGCCAAAAGTTACCCGCGAAGAGCGGGTCCCGGTTGGAAATGATGGCACTCGGGACGCCGTGAAGGCGGACAATCTCGCGGACGAAAAGATCGGCGACAGACTCGCCAGTGTACGGATGGCTGAGAGCCAAGAAGTGATGGAATGTGTTGTAACAGTATTCTGCCCAATGGGGCGACCATATACCTCAAATGGGGTCATTTTGCTGGCGGAGTGATGGAATGTGTTGTAACAGTATTCTGCCCAATGGAGCCAGCTGGCCCAGGTCCGCGGCTCGTCCATCACAAAACAACGAAGGTATGTTTCCAGCCCCCGATTGAGAACCTCTGTCTGGCCATACGTCTGGGGGTGATTCGCCGTGCTGAAGCGGAGGCAAGTGCCTTGTAAGCGAAAGAGCTCCCGCCAAAAGTTGCCCGCGAAGAGCGGGTCCCGGTTGGAAATGATGGCACTCGGGACGCCGTGAAGGCGGACAATCTCGCGGACGAAAAGATTGGCGATGGACTCGCCAGTGTACGGATGGCTGAGAGCCAAGAAGTGGCCATATTTGAAAAGCTTGTCAACCACCACCAGGATGACTGTCTTGCCCTGGGAATTGGGCAGCCCGTCGATGAAATCTATGGACACGGTCTCCCAAATATGTTGCGGAATCTCCAAAGGTGTGAGGAGGCCTACGGGTGAGGTCGGCTCGTGCTTCTGACGTTGGCATATTTCACACTGCCGCACAAACCGCTGGATGCCGCGTCGTAATCCTGGCCAAAAAACATTCGCTCATGCACGCTGGAGTGTTCGGAGTATGCCCGCATGGCCGCCGGTCGGGGAGGAGTGAAACTTATGCATCATAACTGTCTTCCAAGCGGAGTGTGACAGAATGACCACCCGGTTCTGATAGTAGAGTCGGTCGTTTAACAGCTGGTAGCCTGGTGTAGTAGGCTGGCCCTGACGGAGAGCCTCCACTATGGCCCAGAGTGTAGGATCCCGCAAGACCTCCTGAATATCATCCAGAGAGTCGAGCAGAGGCCCGAAAATGTGGGCGCAGGTGCCTTCCGGTAGACAGGATAAAGCGCCGGCCACCACATTCTCCCTCCCCTGTCTGTAGAGAATCTCATAATCGTAGCCCAAAAGTTTCGTCACCCATTTTTGTTGTAGCGGGAAAGAGACCCGTTGATCCAGAAAGTGCTTCAAGCTTTGATGATCGGTGCGGATCTTGAAATGTCGTCCCAACAAGTAAGGCCGCCACATGGCGACTGCATGGATAATTGCCAGCTTCTCCTTCTCATACGTAGAAAGCCCCAACGTGCGGGGTGCTAATGCCTTGCTGTAGAAGGCGAGTGGTCGGCCCTCTTGCATCAGCACTGCGCCAATCCCAACGTCGGACGCGTCGGTTTCCAATACAAACTCCTTGGTGAAATCCGGAAGGGCAAGGACCGGGGTAGTTGGCATGGCCCCCTTAAGAGCTTGGAATATCGCTTCCCCCTCAGCCGACCACTGGAAGACGTCTCTTTGGAACAGTTGCTTCTGTGACCGAGCGATTTTGCCATAATCATTGACAAATCGTCCGTAGTACCCCGTGAGGCCCAGGAATCCCCGTAATGCTCGAACCGTTTGAGGACGAGGCCCGGATAACATGCTGTCGATCTTGTTGGGGTCCGCCTTGATCCCGCAAACGGAGACCACGTGGCCCAGATACTCTACCTCTCCTTGCCCGAATGAACATTTGGACTGCTTAGCATATAGCTGGTGTTGGCGGAGGAGGGAGAAAACGTGCTCAACATGAGCCAGATGCTCCTCCCAACTGGTGCTGTAGATGGGGATGTCATCAAAAAAGATCCACACTGATTTGCGGAGAAGAGGCCGAAAGATCTCGTTCATGACTGCTTGGAACGTAGACGGGGCGTTGGTGAGCCCGAAGGGCAGCACCAAGAACTCATAGTGGCCATCGTGCGTACGGAAGACTGTCTTGTGAATGTCCTTCCCGCGCATCCGAATCTGGTGGTAGCCCGACCTGAGGTCGAGCTTGGTGAAGAGGCGAGCGCCGTGTAGCTCGTATAATAATTCTTCAATCAGCGGAATAGAGAACTTGTCTTTGATAGTGAATGCGTTCAGACCGCGATAATCCACGCAAAAGCGCCATGTGTCATCCTTTTTTTCACTAAAATGATAGGGAAGAAGCTGGTGCTGGGGCGGATAATCCCTGCTGTAAGCATTTTCCGAACACTGCGCTCAATCTCAACCTTCTTGACATATGAGTAGCGGTATGGTCGGATGTTGGTAGGCTCGGTGCCTGGCTTAAGCTCGATCTGGTGTTCTCTGAATCGCGGAGGGGGAAGTGAGCGGGTTGCTTGAAAGATATCAGAGTACTGAGCCAACAATGCCTGTATCTGAGCGGGTGCAACTGGGAGTTCTGGCGGTGCCTGCACGACTCCCATAATTACTGCCATTAGGCTTCCTTGACCCTCCAGTTGTTCCAAGCTGCGAAGGGATATTTCCTTCATCGGAGATGATTTAAGGCTGTCCAGACAATACTGCCGTCCGTGCTGTAAGAACTCCATCGTCATCTGATCCCAATCAAAAGTAACACGCCGTAGCTGCTGCAACCAATGCACCCCAAGCACCATGTTGGACCCCCGAATGGGTAGAAGATAGACATCCGTACGCCCTGACTACCCCTGTAACCACATCTCAACCCCTCTCATGGCGCCTTCACACTGTAGCTTGCTTCCATCGGCCACCACGACGTGGAAGGAGGCCCCCCTTATCAATCGCGTGTCCCACCTTTTCCGCCACCTTGGGATGCATGAAGTTGTGGGTCCACCAGAATCATCACCTTCGCTGGGCTAATCTTTCCCGCAATCCGCATCGTGAGGGGGGATTGCATCCCTCCATGGCGTGTATTGACACCCCGAGCTCGGTCAGGTCCAAATCCTCCTCCAACTCAGTCTCGGGGGCTATCTCGACGGACACATCCTCATGGAGCTTGAACACTTGTATCTTCTGACATTTGTACCCGGGCGCAAACTTTTCATCACAGTTGAAACATAGGCCCTTCTCTTTTCGTGCTTGCAGTTTGGCCCACGATAGACGCGTCACGGTTGGCTTGACGGCCGCCCGTGGCTCCCTGCGAGCGGCCGTAGGTACAGTACCTGTCCTCCCCGTGGTGTGGAGACGCTGTCGGTTGAATCGCTCTTCCTGAATGCGGGCTAGACTGATGACATGATTCAGACTGCGGGGCATGTATGCTCGGACCTCATCCCGTAGATGCTCCTTCAGCTTGGAGTCAAAACAACTGAGCAACGTTTTCTCTTCCCAGTGCACCCGATCAGCTAATTTCTCGAACTCGGTCCGATACTCTGTCACTGTTCCTGTCTGGTGTAACTTGTGCAAAAGAGCTTCAAAGTCCTCATACTCTCGTAGACCGAACCGTGCGGTGAAACCGTCCACAAAATCAGCCTAGGGCACAGTCTCTGCCCCTCAGAAACCACTGCGTCCACTGAAAGACGTCTTCCTCCAGGTGGAAAGAAGCCAGCTGCACCCATTTGGGCCTCCGGAACTTCTCGGTAACTGAAAAAAAGCTCGGTCTTCTGCACCTACTTCAAGGCGTCCCCTCCTTTGAACTTTGGAAAATTCATGCGCGTGAGCTTCGGAGGTATGTAAGCTCGTGGAGTGACTTGCCCTTACCCGTTCCATGCCGCTCGCCTCTGCTCCATAGGGCCAACGTATGCACCCGGGTAGCCATGTTGTGGTGGCCCCGGATACCCCTGATGAGGCTGGCCGCCTCAAGGAGCCCCGGTTCCCAATCCACCGGGACGGCCGACGCCATTGGGCGGGGGTAAAATCCCCCTCGCCCCTCGAGCCCCCGCGCCTGGCGGCTGTTCCCCCCCCGCTCGTTGCTGATCCGCCACCACGGCGGTGGTGCCCCGGTGCCGTCTGGTGCCCCGTAAGGGGCAGATCCCCTCGCTAGAGGAGCCCCGCACCCCCCAAGGCCGCTGTTACCCCGCTGCAGCCCGATCCGACGGATCCGGAGCCCGCGCCAGTCCCCGCGCGGAATGGATCGACCGACCCCGCCGTTTCCACGGCCTCTTCATGCGCCGGTGATTTCCTCTTGAGTAGGGTTTTGAGTTCTTCCATACGAACATCGATCCGCTCTTCCAACCGTTGCGTGGACGCCCTCATCTCTTCTTCCATGCCGACCATCGAATCCGTCAATCCGATGTAGTTTTCCTCTAGGGTTTCCAAACGATTGATTTCTTCTTGCGAGCGTGTGTTCACCGTGATGGGAGGACGAATCGTCTGATACCAAATGAATGAATGATAGGAAGAAGAGGGGGGAGAGAGAACTAAGAAAAGACTAAGGAGAATTTAGGGTTAGAGAGCATGAGAAAGAGAGATACCTTGATAATGATGTGCATGATCCCAAGAGAGGGGGCCCTGGGTATAAATATACTCGGGCCCAAGAGGGGGCCGGCCGGCCCCCCAATGGGTCTGACGGTTCAGCCCCCACCACCGCCTTTTAGATGGAGGGGGCTGAACCGGATGGTTTAGCCCCGTTGCCACTCGCCGTCTTCTTCCGCCTACGGGCGTAAGTATGCCCAAAGAACTGTGCCATGTTCGGGGGCGTAACATAGTCCATCCCTTATTCTACCCGGGCGAGGACCCACTTCATATTCAGATCTTACAAAATATGTGAAAGATAAATAATTGCAGAACAATTTCACTTTTTTAGTAAAATCACTAATATAAGGTTAGTTTTTGGGAAAGCTAGGAACATGGAAACATAAGACTATAAGAGAGAACAGTATGGTGACACAATGTATTCCCTTTGCAATAAAAGGAACCTGTCGTGTGATCTATGACACCAAAATCAATGATCCATTCAATATGAGTTTGCACACTAGGAGTGTTGGTGGGTCTAGTGTGAGTAGAAAAGGTACTTCATGTTCCATTGAAAAAAATTGTTGCGACAGTAATCCTCTGCATAAACTTACTCATTGTTGGAACCAAAAACTGGCCCCAATGAGAGTTCGGACCTTGGAGGGTAGCTAACACCTACTTCTCCCAAACTCAAACCCTTGACCAGTTGCCGAGGACTAAAGAACCGACCCTGGGCTACATCACGGAGGTCCCTCCGCTAACCCGGAAGATCTCAGAGCACTTCCCCTCCTTAGCTAAGTGCCGAGCTAAGGATACCTCAGAAAGCGCTACAAGACATCAGAAAATGAGAAAACTTGTTTTCTGAGGTACCCTGTGGGTCTATTTATAGATTCCAAACAACTGGTCTGCCAACAGCCAAACCTCGCTATTCTAAAAAGGCTATATGCAGCCCAAAGTGGTATGCAACCAACCAAACTCCGCTATTCTGAGGAGCTAAATACAGACCTCCAGGGGCAACCAAGTAAATTTACCTATGGACCAAACTGGGCGGGAGGCTTCTCGCACACCTATGCGGAATCCCTACCGCCTGACCTGCCGAAAGGCCAATATCCGGCTGAGTGCGGGTTTGCCTACCCCGCTCGCCTGCTCTTATAAGGGACATGGCCAAGTCCAAAAACGTTGAGTGGAAAGACTTCACTCAACACTAGAGGACAAAAGGCGTTGAGAGCGAAATCTCCACTCTACGCCTTGGGTCCAGAGAGTTCTGCCCACCCTGGGGACTTTTCGCCGGCCCAGGCGGAAGCCTGCTCGCCTACCCTGGCGAAAGGCTCTTGAATCACCTCCCATGAGGAAAAAACTCACTCAGCGAATATGAGGTTATACACTCATGGCTTGAAGTTCATCAAATGAAAGACTTTATGTTGAAGGATCTGATGAGGCTCCTCCCGAATGAGCAGAAGTGTCAGTAATGTGGGTAGTGGAATGGAAAATAGTCCTTGGTGTTCCAGATGCTCCTTTTCCCTTCCTCGATCTTGTGAATAATTACATGTGTGCTAGGGAGGGCGACCATGAAGTTTATATCAAGTTTCTTATGTATGATGGGGTTTGGGACACTAATCTCAACAAAATTCTCAATAGTGGAGGAGTTGTGATTGCGTGAAGGAGCGGCCATTGCTCGAGAATCAATTACAACTGAGACTGAGTGATCCTGAAGGATATTCAGAATGAGTGTCAATAGTCGGATTCTTACTGGAGTAAAATAAAGATTTTTGTCGATGTGGGGTTGACAGTTCAAAATCTAAACCAAAATTAGATCATCTTCTTGATTCAAATCTTGATATAAAGCAAAGATCAGATGACGATCCTACCTATCACAAATTACCTCCATGGGGTTTGACACACAAATCAAGGTAATTAAGATTTTTATTTAGCTTGCAAAATTTTAGTAGTATTGGATTGTGGATATTACCCCTGAGTCAAACATATAATTTGGCACCAGAGTTGATATACTTGGGCATAGTTTCCATGGGGAGAGTAAGCGGCCTTGGATAGAAGCCAAATTTAGGATGCATTATGTCACGGGCTGCTCATTTCGGTTTTGAACCCGGTCGAGTCATATCGTGGCCCACACACCCTAGGTGTTCTTGGTGTGGTAGGTTGTTGAGGTCGGGTCTCGAACTCTTTACCTCCTTGATGTAAGCTCTTAACGCCGACTTACATCACAAACATAGCGGCTCAGTTGGTGATGTGAGCTGGCGTTAGGAGCTTACATCAATGAGATAAAAGGTTTGAGAGCCGTCCTCAACAACCTGTCATGCCGAGAACACATGTGGTGATGGGTTGGGGTGTGTGGGCCGCGACCCTGTTATCTCTAAGGAGTTGAGAATCTAGACTCAATGGAGTCTCATTTTCTCATGTAGGATGACAATGTAGTGGTTCCACAATAGCACTATCAATGTGTCCAATTAAACACCTTTGATGATGGGTCAAGTTAATGGAGTGTGACCAAGTTATGCAATTCATACCTTTAAGCATCATAATGATATTAATAACTTGATTGGAAAATTATTCCACCCAATATGAATTCATTGAACTAGACCTTGACGATACCCAATATTTGATGATATCATCTTATGCCAAAACTACCAACACAAACATAAATGAATAAGGAGTTCCGTGTAGAGCTGCCACAATTCTGGTTCGGTTCCAATTTCAACTAAACTGTCAAATTAATCGTTATTCAAAGTAGAAACAAAATTTTATTTGGTTTGACCGGTTTCAGCTTTGGTTCTAGCATAATTTTTTGGAATTATGTCTATGGTTTTGGTTCAACAAGAACCAAAACTAAATTATTCACTACCGGTTCAGTCCGGTTCTATGCGATTCCGGTTCGGTTCCTATTCCTAATGAATCAACATTACTAGAGACTCATGAAGATCATAGTTCACGGCCAGCAGGCCCTTATTAGAGCTTGTCCGAGTTTATTCTCTTAGGAAGATGAGTTAGGATTGTCATATGGACGATCCAAGACCGCAGTCACGATCAAAGCGACGAAAAGATATTTACATATATTTTATATATTTTTTGCACTTTATTTTTGCATATTTCGTGTATGTTTTGTATCGGTCAATCTCAGCAATTTTGCTATCTCGCTTCCAAATCTTCCCTTCACCTCCTTTTCGGACTTGAATATTTGTGTAAGTTCTAATTTGAAGTTTATATTGTTTTCTGTTGATTATCCTCATCAAAAGACATACAATTTGGGATTTAAATTGTAAGAATTTACTCCATTTTAATTACACTTGAAAGTTTTATTTGGACTTCGAATATTCATGTAAGTTTTAATTTGAAGTTTATATTTTTGTTGATTATTCCAATGAAAATACATACACATTGGGATTTAAATTTGTAAATATTCGCTCTATTTTTATCTACTTTGAAGTTTTTCATTCGCTAAATGTTTAATTGAAGCACTCTTTTCTTAAATTCCATCAGATCTTAATTGTATCTTCAACTTCTAATCTCTACTGTGAATGCTTGTTGATGTTAGTATTAATTTCAGATTGCATTTTAACTAAATATGTGACAATCACATGTGCATCACACTATTATAGAATTGCCTTCATCAGTGCACTTGCATTCATCCTTTAGATTTTCATTAAGGTATAATACAAACATTAAATTAAACTATCTTTCTTTAATTTTGTTTATTGTAGAAGAAAGAGCCAAACCTTGTATATCCTTCTTCAATTGTACAATACAAGTATGAGTACAAATATATATGAGAGAAGAGAGAGAAAGACAATTATATAAAAGATGTGGGACTAAACTAGAATCCTAAATGGGCCATATTAATGGGCTTTTACATCAAATTTTCCTAATATTCTCTAATACTCCCCCGCAAGATGGAGTGTAAAAGTCGTAGGCACCAAGTTTGAATAAGAACTGATGGTATATTTGTCGTGGTAATGTCTTGGTGAGAATGTCCGCAACTTGCTCAGATGCAGGAACATGCTCCAGCTCTAAATTCTTCAATTGAACCTTTTCACGGACGAAGTGACAGTCAACTTCAATGTGCTTAGTCCGCTCATGAAACACATGATTCTTCGCAATATGGATTGCAGCCTGACTATCGCAAAACTAAGTTGCTGGTGAGGATAGAGAACGAGCAACCAGGTACAAAAACCACAGACAACGACCGCCATTGTACCATACTCAGCTTCAGCAGAAGAGCGAGCAACCACAGACTGCTTCTTGCTACGCCAAATGTTAAGCTTATCTCCAAAGTAGGTACAAAAACCCTTAGTGGAACGTCGATCATCCAGGGAGCCCGCATAGTCTGCATCTGAATATGCAATAAGAGATAGAAATGAGAATGACTTATATACCAATCCTTGTGCAGGAGCTGACTTCAAATATCTGAGGATGCATTCTACTGCCTAAAGATGAGAGATCCGAGGAGCATGCATAAATCGGCTGACCATTCCAACAACAAAAGAAATATCAGGTCTTGTAACTGTCAGATATATCAGTTTTCCTACAAGATGCCGATAATACTCAGGGTTCGTAAACAGAGAATCAGAGTTAGTCGCATGAGCACATAACTTGTGATTGACATCCATCAGGGTTTCCACGGGTTTGCACCCGGAGTAGCCATCATCTTGGAGGAGATCAAGACAGTACTTTCGTTGTGAAAGGACAAGACCATCAGACCGTCATGCAATCTTAAGTCCAAGAAAGTATCAGAGAGCCCCCAGATCTTTTGTTTGGAAGACGGAGTTTAGATGTTGCTTGATTTTTTGTATTCCCGTGGAGTCATCACCAGTAATCATAATATGATCCACATAAATCAAGAGAATGACAGTTCCAGTTGATTGATGATGAGTGAAGAGAGAGAAGTCAGCCGAGCTTCTCTTGAATCCAATTTCGCGAACGGTCTTACTAAATTTATCAAACCAAGCTCTGAGAGATTGTTTGAGATCATAAATAGATTTCCGAAGATGACATACACGAGACTTTCCCGTGGTCTCAAGCCCGGGAGGTTGGATTATGTAGACCGTCTCTTGAAGTTCGTCATTTGAAAAAGCATTTTTGATATCCAACTGATGGAGAGGCCAGTGACGATGAACAACTAAGGAGATCAACACCCGAACAAAGTTCAACTTGGCGACGAGAGAGAAGGTTTCATCATAGTTAAGTCCCTGTTGTTGAGTGAACTCCCGAGCCACAAGTCGGACTTTAAGTCGTTCAACTGTCCCATCTGGAGCATGTTTGATAGTAAACACCCACTTGCAACTGACACAAGATTGCTCAGGAGGAAGAAGAACCAAATCCCAAGTCTAGTTAGACCAAAGAGCGGCCATTTCCTCATCCATAGCCGCACACTACCCCGGATGAAGAAGGGCCTCCTGCACAGAGTTAGGAATAGAGATGGAGGAGAGAGAGAGAGCGAACTTGCGTAGAGGTGGAGACAGACGATGCAGAGATACATAATTTGTCATGGGGTGAGCGGTAGATGCTGATGCTGGATCATCAGTTCGCGGGATAGCACCGGTAGAGGGGGGCTGTTGTAGAGCTCCAGATACCGGGGTACGACGAGTGTATACGCGAAGAAGAGGCGGTTTAGGTGGAACAAGTGCCGAAAGTGTAGTGGGAAGAAGAGGTGGTAGGGAAGACGTGACATGAATAGTTGGACGAGGTATGGAAGGGGAGAGAGGAGCAGAAGCAGAAGGTGAGTCATGGAATGGTTGATCCTCATGAAAGGTGACATCGGCAGAGACAATCACTTTGTTAGTAGTTGGAGAATAACACATATAGCCCTGTTGAGTCTGAGAGTACTCGAGAAACATACATTTGCTGACACGTGGGGCAAACTTATCTGTCGGCGTACCAAGATTGTGAACACAACAAGTACAGCCAAACACACGGGGCGTGAGAGTAAATGGGGATTGCGACGGGAATAGAAGATTAAACGGAGTGGCAAAGTCGAGCATAAACGATGACATGCGATTGATAAGGTGACATGTTGTGGACACATAAAAGTTCCAAAACAAAGTGGGAACCTGCATTTGGATCATGAAAGATCAAACAACATCATGAAGATGACGATTTTTTCGCTCTGCCACACCATTCTGTTGAGGTGTATATACACACGAGGTTTGATGTATAATGCCGAACTCTGTGCAATGGTTCGAGAATGTCCGGCTAGTGTATTTATGAGAATTATCAGTGCGAATGATTTTTAAAAGAGAGCTGAACTGAGTACGAGTTTTCCATAAGAAATGTACGAAATATAGAGGTCAGTTCAACACGATCTCGAAGTAAGTATAACCAAGTTAAGCGAGAGTAATCATTAATAAAAGTAACAAAATAATGATAGCCAAACATACTAGTGGTTTTATAAGGTCCTCAAATATCAGAGTGCACTAATGATAGAGGAGTATCACTCCGAGTACAAGTAGGATGAAAGAAAATACAATGCTGTTTGTCAAAGATACAAGATTCACAAGAAAACTCGTGTAGAGAGACATCCGAAAGAGCTTTCTTGAGAATCTGGAGGGGAGCATGCCCAAAACGGCGATGCCAATCAATAGTGGAGATGACGAAGAGAGCAGAAGGAGGAACATCAAGGAGGTTGAGCCCATTCGACAGCCGACACTTACCAATGATATTCTGCATTTGCCGATCATGCACAACAAAGGTAGAGGGTGAGAAGGTAACACAACAATTAAGATCTTGAGTAAGACGACTAACAGAAAGCAAGTTAAATGGTGAGCCTGAAACATGAAGAGCAGAAGACAGAGTGAGTGAGTGTGAGAGGTATATCAGCAGTGCTGGATACGAGGGTGGTGTCATCATTAGCCACAATAATGAACTTGGGGTGGGCAACCATCGAATATTGCGGAGGGCGCTGCGAAGTAATATGGTGGGTGCCTCTCGAATCCACAATCCAGTGGGAGCCCGGTGAGTGACAAGATATACCTTCATTTGAAATAGACACAACAGATCGAGAGGAGCGAGAGATCACCCCTTGTAGTTGTTGGAGCTGAGTGCGTAGAGCATTCTCTCTTCCCGATCAGAGGCTGCATAATCCGTGGCAGGAGAAGTGGGGGGATCAGCCATAATAGGAGCAACAAGGTATGGATGCAATCCATGTTTGCGATAGCAGGTGGCCTCAAAATGACCATCCCGACCGCAATATGTGCACTTAAACGAAGATCTGCCAGACCAGCCACGTCCCTGAGACGTGTTGCGTCCCCCACGGGCCGAGTAATCTCGAGCTGGCGGAGCAGGTGTAAGTAACTGTAAAAGAGCTTAAGAGAGTCACAAGAGCATCCTGGGGCGGTGTAATCTTCAGAAGCATAGAGCACACATCTGACAGAGATGGAGTGGTAGTAGAAGAGAGAATCTGGACCCGAACACTGTGCAGGTGAGAAGGAACTTTGGACATCATCATCGCAATCCCGACCGCTTCTTTATAGGCCCGTTGAGTAGTCAAATCTGTATTAAGAGGCTGATGCTGGATCCATGCCTCAACCAGGGTCTTGACTTCAACAACAAAGAAGATCATATCACCGGGAGCTACAGGATCAAGGTTTTGAAGATCTGAGAGGATGTCGAACAAGTGTTGAAAACTATTCTGCCCAGAGTAAAAAGAATCTAGCTCCTCCCACATGGCCTTCGCCGTGTCGTGATACATAGTCATCCTATAGGGTTCGGTGTCCATGGAGTTGAGCAGCCATGACTGGACCCGACCATCATCCCGAAGCCACTCATCGGTGGGGGCGGTAGGAGTGACTCGAGTCAAGTGATGAAAAAGTCCTTTCGTCTGTAATACTCGACGAACTGAGTACACCCATTCCACGAAATTTCGCTTCCCACTGAGGGAGATTGTAGTAATCCAGAGTTCATCGTGAAGGTCGGGAACCAGAGGCGCAACACGAGCAGGCAGAGCAGAGGTGGAATTAGAATCCTTGGAAGCCATGAGCCCGCATCGGTTAGAGAGGGCAGTCACGACTAAGAGACAGAGCCCGCAACGGTCACGGTGGCAACACACCAGCGACAAGAGAGGCCACGATTAAGAAACGGAGCCCGCAACGGTTAGAGTAGATCGCAGCGGTTAGGGGCACACACGCGACTTATCAGACAAGCCACAAAGAGGCAGCTCTGACAGATACTCAACGACTAGGTAGGAATACCCCAGATTGTGAGTAGAGAACCCGCATCGGCAAGCAGAGGCCGGGCGAACAGACGTAGCGACCAGATGCAGTGGACAGACGCGGCGACTAGAGGCAGCGAACAAACGCAGCGACTAGAAGCAGCTGACATGAGTAGAGGCTAGAAACAGCGGGCAGGAGTAGCGGCTAGAAACAACGGACAAGTGCAACGACTAAAATCCGCAGTCAGAAGCAGCGGACAGGTGCATCGGCTAGAGAACATCAGACTGGTGTAGCGGCTAGAAACCGCAGTCAGAAGCAACAGATAGAGAAGAACATTTCCCGACACAAGAGAGGCCAAACAACAGACCGCAACGACCTAAGACCAGATTGCACTATCAAGGGAGAAGGCCGAAGTAATAAGGAGATCACGCGGTTAGGGAGAGAAGACCGCAGCGACAAGAGAGAGACTGGGGTACGCCGTCAACCAGGAAGGCAAATCCAGCGAAAAGAGAGCAATCCGGAGCGGCAAGGAGAAACAACCCGCGGTCAGATCGCGCGGCAACATGAAGCCGACAATAGGAGAGGACCGCACGGTAAGGAAGAGAGGGGGGCCCACGGAGCAGACTTGAGAGGGTATAAAATGGGGAGAAGGGATGGAAGGGGGGGAGAAGTGGATCCATGGGAGAGAGGGAAAGAGGCTGGTAGAAAAGAAGAGACCGCAGACAAGGTGCAGTTAAGGAAAGCAAAGACCGTCTGACAGACTGGAAGGTAGTGAGCGGTTAGAAAAACACAGTCCGGATCTTTCGCTCAGATACCATGTAGTACAAAGAGCCAAACCTTGTATATCTTTCTTCAATTGTACAATACAAGTATGTGTACAAATATATAGGAGAGAAGAGAGAGAAAAACAACTATACAAAAGATGTGAGGCTAAACTAGAATCCTAAATGGGCCATATTAATGGGCTTTTACCTCAACTTTTCCTAATATTCTCTAACATTTATGAATAGTACATTATGCATTACATTAAAATGAGTTGCGGTTCAACTGTCCGGTTGTTATTCGATCTGGTTCGGATCAGGTGTAAATTTTTTGGATCCATTCAAAAGTTGTTGATTCCAGTTCCAATTCAGGTAATAATATAAAGGAACCGAACGAGAACTATTTTTAATCATGGTTCAAGAATTCAAGCCGGACCAAAATAATTTACTAGCATTCTAATTATGTTTTGGTTCGATTTACGGTTACCGATTCTTAGTGATAGTTCTAGCTCCGGGGCGAAGCACAACACACAACGAGGTCAGTGCACATAAACAGAGCACACAACATCAAAAGGAGGGGCACATTATGGTCTCGTTAAGCAGCTGTTGAGGAAGCATTGAGAAAAAGGCAGAAGTTGCAAACAGTGCTGCAGAAGCTTGATGAGGCATGAGAAACGTCAATCGGTTTCAAAAAGGGCACCAGATGAGATCGTTTATCGCTAGAAGCCCCAGTACTGAAGTACACCCTTGACGAGGGACCAAAGCACATCAACCTGTCTTGGCGAGCTGTGCATGTGAGAGAGACGAGATAGTGCTAGACAAAATAATATGGGGTGGCATGGTCTTCAGGCAAGGCAGATAAGCTCGACAAGGTAGAATATGATGTATATCATGCTTAATGAGGTTTCTAAACGAGGATGAGATACTCAACGAGATCTCCAGGTGTAGCAGGCAGGTTCAACGACATCTTTATGGAAGCAGGTCTTGATGAGAAAGCATCAGGTCAACGATCGGAGAAGGAAGCGCCAAAGAATCAAGGATCGATAACATCTCTAATACCAAACCAACACACGCGTACGTAAAATGTGTTACTGATGTTTACTGTTAACTGCTCCTTCATATGAATAGTAGGGTGATATGGGCCTCCTGAATCATCTGAACCAGGCTTAATTAATAGATCTAGTCTTTTTTTGGATAATTATTAATTGTTGCAATATGTTGAAAAATTTAAATACGAATTTAATTTTTTGATAATTATAATTGTTCATATATATATATATGCTTGTTTTTTATTTAGCGAATCAACTGTTAATTTAATGGCTTGGATTGTTTAATTATTTGGATACATTCAACTATTTCCATTTAAATAACTAACTCCGTAAATTACATTTCTAAATTTGTGAGTATATTCTTAATTTTATTCTGAGGATTACTTGATTATTTAAGTAAATTCAGTTGTTCATAACCATTTTTAAAGGATCATTTCCTGAAATTATAATGGATTGAATTTAGGTAGTCATGATAAAGCCAATTTTAAATTTACTTTGTCATCCTAGATTTTTCTTATTCATACTTTTAGAGATTATGACAAAAGATAGGACACAATGGCGACAAATGATCCATATAGCCGACCCCACTATAGTGGGATAAAGGCTTGAGTGTTGTTGTTGTTTATACTTTTAGAGATTATGATAAGATCAACTTATTAATATTGTATTGCTTTTATGTAGCTTGTTACCTGCATTTATTTGTAATTTATAAATTAAGGGCCGGGGATATTTTTCTCAATGCTTGGTTTTGTGAACACTAGATTTTCCTCTTAAATTATCTCTTTCTTTCTAGCATTCTTCCATAAAGAGGAATCCTATTCCTTTCTCTTTCCTATCCCAATGCACTCATTTCAAGATTTTAAGTGATTAATAAGATTTAACTTGATTGACACTTAATTAATTATTGAAATAAACTAGCTAAGCAATTCTTGGATGGAAGATATTTTCTTTATTGACCAGATTCGGATGATGACCTTCATGTTAGCACCAAATACCCCATTGTCAATTACATTTCTTATCATCATCTCTCTCATGCTCACATACATTTTATCTCATCTCTTTCGTCTATCATGATTCCTAAGACCTGACAGGAGGTTGTTCAGATACCTGAGCGAAAACAGACTGTGGAAGAAGAGATGCATGCTCTGGAAAAAATGGAACATAACAACTTGTGTGTCTTCCCCCAGGGAAGCGAACTGTCGGATCACGATGAATTTTCTATATTAAGCAAAATCAAGATGAGATGATGGAGCGATATAAAACACGTTTGGTCACTCAAGGGTATACCCAAATCCAAGGAATTGACTATCAAGAAACCTTTGCCCATGTTGCAACGATGAACTTTATTCATGTGCTCCTCTCATGTGTTGCATGTCTTGGGTGGGTGTTACAACAACTTGATGTCAAAAATGCCTTCTTGCATGGTGCTGGAAGAAGAAGTCTACATGACTATCTCACCTGGAGTTACTAAAGGAGGGTCCAACTGAAAGGTCTGTCATTTGCAGCCTGAAACAATCCCTTCGAGCCTGGTTTGAACGGTTTAACAAAACCATACTACAATTGGGTTATAGTCAAGGGCATGCTGATCATACTCTCTTCATTAAGAGGAGAGGAACTCAAATATCAATATTGATTGTATACGTGGATGACATCATCATTACATGACATGACCTGGAGGAAATCATGCACTTGAAAGAACAGTTGAGAAAAGAATTTGAAGTCGAAGATCTAAGAGTGTTGAAATACTTCTTGGGGATTGAAGTTGTAAGGTCTTGTCAGGGGATCTTCATCTCTTCGAGAAATTATACTCTAGATCTTTTGGAGGAAACTGGTATGCTTGGAAGTGCTCCTGTGGATACACCTATTGAGGCTAATCACAAGATTGATGCTGATACTAGAGGGGAGAAAGTCGACATCTCAAGGTACCAACGATTGGTTGGGAAACTTATATACTTATCCCATACTCGCCCAAATATTATGTATGTGGGCATTCGAAGTAGATTCATGCACTACCCCAACTCGTTATCTGCATGTTGCATATCGGGTATTGAGATACCTTAAGAAATCTCCAGGATGTGAGATTTTGTTCTTTGCAAACCAACATTTAAAAATTGAAGTGTTTACTGATGTTGATTGGGCTGGTAGCCAAGACGACATAAAATCTACTACCGGGTATTGCTCATTTATTGGTGGAAACCTAGTATCGTGGAAAAGCAAGAAACAAAATGTTGTTGCTCGTTCAAGTGCTGAAGAGGAGTATAGGGCTATGACACAAGAAGTATGCGAGGGGTTGTGGTTGAAGACAATTCTCCAGGATGTAGGACTCAAGGTGAACAAACCCGTTACTATCTATTGTGACAATAACGCTCTCATCAATATTGCTAACAATTCGGTTCAACATGATATGACGAAGCATGTTGAAGTTGATCAACATTTCATCAAAGATCACCTAGACAAGGAAAATATTTGTAACATCTTTCGTGAATTCTCGTGATCAACTGATCGACTTCTTCACCGAAGGATTAAGCTATGACAACTTTATGGATGATACAGTCAAGTTGGGAATGATCGATACATACTCCTAACTTGAGGGGAGAGTTGAATATTCGTATTTTATTTTTTGCTTGTCATATGTCACATTATATGTCACGTGTTTGGAGTTAGGGGTAAATTGAAAAAAACATTTTCCTCCTCGATCTACTATACTCAAACAAACAATGCCTGGTAAATCACAGGATAATATTGGCACAAAGATTACGAACAATATTCTTAGAAAATAATGAATTAATCACACAATTCAACAATAAAAAATTTACAAGCTAAATTATAAACTTACACGAATTATGAGAAAGAAGGCTCAATGGATGTCTGTCGAGAGACGAGCTGTCGTAGAAGCGAAGGGGAACTGAATACAAGCTTTCCGAGAGAGGTCAGGGGAGTGGACTGGTTTTTCAAGGTGCTGGAAAGGAATTGGGAGGTTGGTCGTTGGCTATTGAGGTGCTGGACAGTTTAAGAGGTGGATGAGGCTGTTGTATGGCAGAAGTGGAGTAACAGTGAGGCCGGGAAGGATTGTGATGAGGATCAGTCGCGTGATCGTAATCGATGGAAGAGATCGGACCATCACTTGTTGGGACCTGTTTTTGCATATTTACTGGGGATGCATTGATCGGATCGGCGAACCGAGATCGCGAGTGCGTCTGGATCGTCATTTTTTCAATATATATGTATTTTGTTTTTTTTGGAGTTGTATTTAATGTTTTAGGACACCAGATGTAATGGACAATCATAGACATTCACACAGGGTGCCCAACCGCTCCCTCTCGTTATAAATAGGGGCGGATGTTCTTATTTTCAGATTGATTGTTGAATTAGTGAGTGATTACAAATCCGGCAATCCTTCGTGAAATCCGGGGTGCGACGTCCCGATCATGTTCCCTGAAATTATTATTTATTTTTTATTTTAATGTTCCCGTGAAAGCCCCACCCGGCCCACTCTGTCCAACGATCTATAGTGGGAGGGAGAAAACTGTCAACCCCCATCCTGTTCATCTCCTTCCTCGACGGAAGGAACGAAAATCTCCAACCACATCTTCCTCCTCCTTGCTATTCGACATGTTCCAAACCCACTACCTATAATCCCGTCGCTCGTTTGTTCATCTTCCCTTCTTCGACGGAAGGAAGCCTAGGCCGCACTTCCTCCAGATTCGGAGGATGACCCCTCCCTATATATTCAACACAACTGGGAAAAATATTGCAATCCTCGCAATAAATATTGAAAGGTAAATAATAACCCTGTTCAACTGATTTCCATGTCTTTCTTATGATTGTTATCATCTCTGGACCCTGAATGAGGAATTAAATACCTATGTGATTGTTATATATAAGATAATGTAGTTTTCAACGTGATTTCAGTTTTTATTATCTCTAATCCTTCTTCATTTGGTTCAAAATGGAATATTTTACTATTTCATTATATATCTTCAAACAACTTGTTTTTTTATTACCATTATACTTCTGGTGTATTGGTGTAGGCTATTCCTGATTGATAAAGTCAATCTGCAAACTCATTCCTATAAATTGTTGTTACAAAAGCTAAATGCTATATCTTGTTTGGATATGTTATTATCCACCTGTTATATTACAATTGGTCATCTTTTGGCGTTTCAGGCATCACAATAGCTGAATATTTTAGGGATATGGGTTACAATGTTAGCATGATGGCTGATTCTACCTCTCGGTGGGCAGAAGCTTTACGTGAAATATCAGGACGATTGGTACTTCTTTTGTTAGCTATTATTGTTATTATTATCAAAACATGTTTCCTTTAGTTTGCATGGCTAATTTTGAAAAAAATGCTCTTATTTGGTTCTTTTCCCATTTAATAATGTGATAAAGATAAGTCAACCATTTTCTTAGATATAAACTTTTGAAGTGCGCATACAGTTTAATTGTATAAAAGCCCACCATCAAGGACCTCTATAAATGCTCATACTATTTCCCCTTCTTTTTGTCCCACACCTCTAACATTTGGTTTGAGACCACTTCTCCTCTTTGTGTATATATAGATGTGTAATATAATATTTATTCTTTAAATTGTATATAATGTTTTTTCAGTTCTCAACGTGATATAAAAGGCGCTTTTTGCTACTTTGTCTTTGCATTTTCTCTCTGATATAACCGTGCTTCGTGGAAAATTTATATTGTCCCACGTTTCTCAATTGGGCACAATTCAATCACCACTCACCAAAAACTGTCTTCAGACCTGACTCGGGCTCAAATCTTTCTACTAGACCGCATCAGAGAAGCTCGTAACCAACTGACATTTGATTCACCACGCCTCCAGATTGCACCCCTTCCTGTAAGCTCTCTGATCGCAGTTGCTCCTTCGGTCGCCGACACTCGCCGAAGCTCTCACCCGTTACTGCCACTGGTCTCTCACGTTCGATCTTCTATTTTCAACCAACACTTGTCGAAGCTCGCATTCGCCGGTCCGCTCTCAAAGCCACAAGGAGCTCATTGATCCCTCTCTCAGAGACATTCTTACTGGCACTTTGGGTTCTGCATCGACTCAAATACAACGAGCTCAAATTCCCCGCTAGCATCACCTCCCCGCGTGCGCTCCATTCCCACGAGCTTTGTTCCTGCGAGCTTCTTCCCCCGCGCTCCACTCCAGTGAGCTCCATTTCACCGAGCTTCATTCCAGTGTGCGCCACTTTCTTGTGAGCTTCATTGCCTCGAGCTCTGTTCCCACGAGTTTTCTTCTCGCGAGATCTGTGTTCCCTTGAGTTTTCTTCCTCGTGCTTTGTTCTCGTGAGCTCCTAACCATGAGTTCCATTCCCGCGAGCTCCTTCCCGCGAGCTTATTTCCTACAAGTTCCATCCTACGAGTTCCGATTTGCAATTTAGAGTATCTAAATTGCAGACTCCTCGAATTTGAATGTTCAGCCCTCCTCTTCTGTTACGAACCCTTTAGGTAATGGTTATCCTTGGGCTCATGATTTCTTCAGCTCTTTCCAGATTACCACAGTGTCTTTGGACAGTTCGAATTATCTTGAATGGTCCCGGGCAACGCAACATGCCTTTTGCAATCATCAGTTGCACATGTACATTAGTGAGACCATTGCTCAACCTCCCAGTGCACCTTCCAGCACTGGCCCCTCATGCATCATCTCAAAATTCTGACCTGATCACTTAGCGGGTTAAATCGACCTCTTTTGATGAACCTATTCGGGGCAAGTGGGACCTTGTTGGCCCGACGAACCGATTACATCTGGTTTACCCTAAACCATGAGCTATCGTGACTCAAACATGCTTTTTGAGTAAGTGAATTCAGAATGGATTTCAATCAATGGTATAAGATCAATACAAACTCAACAGCGTTCATTTCGCCGCATTCCGTTGCATATTTACGAAGTTGGATGAAATGGGTCGTCTTGAGGTATGCGGTGATCCCAAATTGACTTTTTGGGTAAACCGACTCGGAATCGACCCCGGTTAGTTGCATTGAACTCGCTTGCATCCTACATTCATCTAGGGTTAGGGCATCGCGAGTCGATCACCTATAGATTTGTCACGTTGACGCATGACAATGTTGACATGACACATTTAATTCTTTTTTCTTGTATTCTCGACTATTCGTTATTTTTTTTAACTTTCCATGCAAATGACGAAAAATGATTCATCAAATTTCTCATAGTTTGAAACCGATCGATCCTATCCCAAATTGTCCTTCTATTTACATAATTAGCAAATTGCCATTGAAAGTGCCTATTTGCACACACATCTTAATAACATGAAGTATGAGTTGAGAACCGGAGAAATGTATTGTATCCATTCTAAAGAATCAAATGAGGGTGGTTGTGAAAGTCCTGGATGAAAAGAGAAGGGCTGGTCGGGGTTGTGTGCGACTGGATTGTGTTGGGAGGAAAGTTTGTGGTTGTGGGAGTAGTTGTGTCTGGTGGACGGTGTAGAAGTCCGCGGTGGAGCCTCTCGTGGCTTGAGGGGCGGTGGTTGCGCCTCGTGTGCTGGCTTGATGAGGACTTCAGAAGGTGTGAGGGCTTGACTTGGTCTGGAACTGTAGGTGAGTGTGGGTGGGACTGCTTTCCGGTGGTCGGAGAAGACTCGTCAGAGGCCGGCGAGATTGTGGAAGGCGGTGGCATGGAAGAATCCTAGAGTCAACATCAGGATGTCGCTGGGCGTCGACACGCTAGCATGCGACCAAGTCGCGTGACTGAACCCGACTTCTCAAAGCACTTGATAAGATCATTTACCTAACGTTCAAAATTTTAAAAAGTAGATATAAATATAAAAGCTCGACGAACGTGATCGTGGTCTCCGATTGTCATTCTAACAATACAAATATCATCGATTCCGTAAATTACTAAAATGATGCTCGAATGATCCCCATCATAAATGAAAGAGTGAAATAACGTGACAAGTTTGGGGAATTTTATAGGCTTATGTTCTAGGTAGATTAAGAATAAGAATGAAATTGATACGCATGCGAGGGGTATTTAGTCATGTAGTTTTTATTCTGTAGTGGGGACTCCATATATATAAGGTGACCCTTAGAGAGTTATAATTCATCTTTTGAGTCTTATAGTTTGGGCTCTCCTGGAGAGTGGAGTGTCAAGGAGGACCTAGCCTCCGGATGTTTGGCGAGAGCTTGCCTCTCGATTGTGTCTCTATGTTTGTTTAATGCAATGCAAGTTTTTTATTCACGCTCTTAATACAATTACGAATTATCAATTAGTTTGATCTGTCCCTCATTTAGGGTTTCCTGTAAAACCCTAATTGGATCTTCCTCGTTCAAGCCGCTAGCCGTCCAGCCGCATGCGTCAAACCATGTCGAGCTCCCTCTTCCTACAACCGCAACTAACACAACCCTTCTTCCTGCGCACAATCATCCGCCAATTCTGTCTGTGCGTTCGTTCGCCAACGCCAGTTGATCCGTGCCAATTGCTCTGCCATATTGTTCACCAGCGTCACTCGATTCGTCAGATATTTCCTTCTCCAGCGCCGCACAACACCATTCCAGCTCTTCTTCCATCCCTCGATCGACCTATGGGTTTCTCCCGCTCACTGTCGCCGCATGTACCGACGTCGTTTCCTACGCCCCTTTCAACCGCCGCCTTTCTCCAGCAGGTCCTATTGCCTTCTGGTGACCTCCAACTCTCTCATCTGCATTCTGGAGGCCCTTCTACGGCTTCTGCAACATGCCTTTTGCTGCTCATCATCCTCTCCGCCCTCTGGCGGCCTCTGCAACATTCCAGCAACCCTCCCACGACTTCGACAACATTCCAGCAGCCCTCCTGCGGCTCTCGCAGCATTTCAGCTGCCCTCATGCGTCTCCTCCTGCATTTTGGCGGCCCTCCAGAGCTTCATGACTCTTTCTGTCGGCCCTCACCCCCTTTTCCCACCATGACTCTATTTCCAGACTCAGTGCATTCTCGCTTCGATCAAATTGACCCTACCCTGGATAATCTCCTTGTCATGACGCTTGAAATTCGTCGTCGACTTCTTCCATATGCCCTCTTACAGCCCTGCCTGTCTCTTCGCTTCCTAACGAGCCTCCTCTTCCCTCCATCCCACTACCCCTTAGTGGGTTTTCGACCATTGGAACCGCTTCCGCTTCCTTCCTTCCCATACCCCCTTCATTCTCCCACTGCCAACCGCGGCACGCACCCCCTCATACCTCCCCATCTGCTGATTTGCACCACTTGCCTTCCAATCCACTCTCCTTCCGACAAGCCCGTGACATAGGCTCCACCTAGCGGCTCGCCCACCTTTCACATGAGCCACATGATTTTTATGCTCACCGCCGTTTCTTGGAGACCCTCGCCCGCTTATCAGAGCTCTTATCTTCCGACTCATCCTTTCCAACATCTTGAGCCCACCGTTATCCTACTCTCATCTTGTCACTCTCCCACTTCGACCAACCTTCCCATCAGGTCTCTTTCCAAATCATCACTACCTACTCCTCATCGACCTAATGTCTAGCCTTACGACCCTCATTCATTCAGGACCTCGATGGGTTTCCCCCATTAGTCTTCATAGCATCTGGCCTCCGACTGCGGCCCTGACCCAACTGTTGTGTTCATCGATCGTCCTTGAGGATGAGCTATTTTGTGGGCATGACAATGTTTCACCTCTCAGGCAGTCTTATGCCGAGTTCTACGGCCGTTTCGGTCACCTGTACCACAACTTTGCAGCTACTGGCCTGCCACAACGCCTCTACGCTTCTGATGTTTCATCTGGTCCGCCCACTAGAGGAGCCGCCTGAGTCTCGTCAACACACCAATGAAACCTTCCCCGACTCGACCTTGAGGACAAGATTGTTTTTCAGGACGAGTGTATTGATATGCACGCGAGGGGTATTTAGTCATGTAGTATTTGTCCTGTAGTTGTGCCTCCATCTATATAAGGAGCTATTTGGGGTGTTGTGTTTCATCTTCTGAGTATTAAAGATTGGGCTCTCTTGGAGAGTGGAATGTCAAGGAGGACCCCGTCTCCAGATGTTTGGCGTGAGCTTGTCTCTCGATTGTATCTTTATGTTTGTTTAATACAATGCAAGTTTCTTATTCGTGCCCTTGATACGATTACAACGTATCCGAAATATGGATAATTGTCGTGTTCAAACTTCAAAGATAAAATGATTTGGTGAATAAGGTTAGTAATTGGATAGTTACTAATTTAATTTCGTTGAGGATGTTATATGCATGTTAATTCTTGTGTCATGATTGAATTACTTTAAGCAAATATATTGAATTTGTTTCAATGAAGCAATCAGTTCTGAATAAAACAGGAACAGACGTGTGAAGAATCTGATAGATTGATTTAGAAGTTGATGTGGTAAAGTAGAGGGCGGAGTATTTAGCATAGGCAAATAAATTTAATTAGTGCGGTTTAAGAAAAGAAAGAGTGAACCACAGTTATCAGACTTTAAACTTGGTGCAAAGGGTGTCCAGTGAGAATGGGGAGAGAGAGTCATAAAGCTGGCCTAGATGTTTGGAATAAGGATGGATGCTCTGCCGAAAAATATTGTTGTTCAGCTAATTAATTTTTATACTGTGCAAATATATTTTTCTTCTTTGTACTATTCATTTAGTTTAGTTTCTTGTTTATATTTGACTGATTTTTGTATGCCCTCAAATGACTATCTTTTTTTATCTATTGGTGAAAATCCCATTTCAGGCTGAAATGCCCGCAGATAGTGGTTATCCTGCCTATCTGGCAGCGCGTTTGGCCTCATTTTATGAGCGTGCTGGCAAAGTGAAGTGCTTAGGTAGTCCAGACCGTACAGGCAGTGTTACAATTGTTGGTGCTGTGTCACCTCCTGGCGGTGATTTCTCTGATCCTGTGACATCTGCTACACTCGGTATTGTTCAGGTAATTAGAGCCAAATATATATTCATCTGCTGGTTACTCCTATTTCAGCATCAATTAAATTTTATCTTTGCAGGTCTTTTGGGGACTGGATAAGAAGCTAGCTCAAAGAAAGCATTTCCCATCCGTGAATTGGCTTATATCATATTCCAAGTATACCAAGGTCACTTGCTCTTTGCTCTGATTTTGTAGCAATTCTTGAAGGGAATACATCAAATTCTTTTAAATTTCTTTTGAAGTCATACGAACTATTAGTAACAAACTATTTTTTCCTAGAAGGATTATGAATTGATGCTGCCATTCCTCATTTTTGTACAAGTTCCTGAGTTCTACATTACTAATGTTTCAATCTAGAAATGGAGTCCTGTAGTGCGATTGCATTCCCTTGTATACATTACTCTAAATTTTTTCTACTAATGCTTTTAAAGTCAAGAAAAAGAATTGTATATTAAGCAATGAAAAGGAAAATATGACATTTTGGAGTTTGGATAATGCTAAAGATGATGAAGTAGAAAAGAGGAAGAAATATTATTGTGTTGCCCTAAACTGGGCAGAAAATACATATTTATTGAACAAACACCGTGTGATAAAGCGTATGAACTAAGAAACGGAAACAAATAAAAAAATAACAAAGATGCCTAAAAAAACGCATATTCAACTCCCCACCCCAGCTTGCTTGTATTGTTCATGAAGTTGTCGTGGCTTAATCCCTTGGTAAAGACGTCGGCAAGTTGGTCATGTGAATTCACGAACGGAGTGCATATGTTTCCCTTGTCTAAGTGATTTTTGATGAAATGTCGATCAATCTCAACATGCTTCGTCCTGTCATGTTGAACAGGATTATGAGCAATACTGATGGCAGCCTTGTCGTCGCAGTAGATAGTTTCTGGCTTTTTTACCTAGAGACTCATATCTTGGAGAATTGTCTTCAACCACAAACCCTCACATACTACTTGCGTCATAGCCCTATATTATGCTTCCGCACTTGAGCGAGTCACAATATTCTGTTTCTTGCTCTTCCACGATACAAGGTTTCCGCCCACAAATGAGCAGTAGCCGGTGGTGGACTTCCTATCGTCTTGACTGTCGACCCAATCGACATCTGTAAACACTTCAATTTCTAAAGATTGGTTTGCAGAGAACAGAAGCCCACGTCCTGGAGATTTCTTGAGGTATCTCAATACCTGATATGCTACCCGTTGATGGCGAATGGTGGGAGCATGCATATATCTACTTAGAACCCCCACGACGTATGTAATATTAGGGCGAGTATGAGATAAATATATGAGTCTCCCAATCAATCGTTGGTATCTTGAAACATCCACCCTCTCTCCACTAGTGTCAACATCGACCTTGTGGTTAGCCTCAATAGGTGTATCTGCGGCAGCACAACCAAACATCCCAGTTTCTTCCAGAAGGTCAAGAGTATACTTTCTCTGAGAGATAAAGATCACTCAATGAGACCTCACTACTTCAATTCCCAAAAAGTATTTCAACTTTCCCAGATCCTTGACCTCAAATTTTTGCCAAATTGTTTTTTTAAGTGATCTATCTCATCTAGATCATCTCCTATAATGATGATGTCATCCACGTATACAATAAGAATCGAAACTTGAGCTCCTCTCCTTTCGATAAAGAGAGTGTGATCAACCTGTCTTTGAGTATATCCCAGTTGGAGCATGGTCTGGTTAAACCGTCCAAACCAAGCTCTAGGGGATTGCTTCAGACCATATAAGGATTTTTGCAGACGACAGACCTTTCCAATGGACCCTTCTTTAGTAAATCCAGGAGGGACTGTCATGTAGACTTCTTCCAGATCACATGCAAGAATGCATTTTTAACATCAAGCTGTTGTAATTCTCATCCACGACACGCAACACAAGAGAAAATCACTCGAATAGAATTCATCTTTGCAACTGGAGTAAAAGTTTCTTGGTAATCAATTCCTTGGGTCTGAGTATACCCTTGAGCAACCAAGCGTGCTATATACCGCTCCACCACCCCATCTTGATTCTATTTAACAAAGAAGATCCAACAGTTCGCTTTCCCGGGAGAAGACGAGCTAGCCGCCATGTCCCATTTTTTCCAAGGCACACATCTCTTCTTCCATAGCTTGTTTCCACTCAGGTATCTGAACAGACTCTTGCCAGGTCTTAGGAATCACAATTGTGGAAATAGATGAGATAAAAGCTTTGTGAGGCTGAGAGAGATGAGAGTAAAAATGTAGTTGGCAATGGGGTGTCTGGTGTCACATGTTTTACCTTTAAGACGAGCAAGGGGAACATGAAGGTCATCGTCTGAATCTGGAGCGGCGACAGACATCGGCATCGGTGGAACAACCACGGTCTGTACTTGCTCAGTCGTTCAAGGTCTGCGAGGGTGGGTATATAGAATCAGAGGAATAAAGGTGGTAGGAACGGAAGCAGAAGTTGGTGAGCTAGGAGCCGGAGGAGCGGGAACATGAGGAGAAACAACAGTCGGTGAGCTAGGAGCCGGAAGAATGGGAATATGAGGGGAAGCCACAATAGGGAGATGAGAGTCAATGGTCCCGTCACTGTTACCACTCATCTCCCCCTGACAAGGACCGAATTAGGACTCCCCCTCGCAAAAAGTCACATCAACAGTGCAGTAATAACGACGTGTACAAGGATGATAACACCAATACCCTTTGGTTGTAGGAGAGTAGCCAACGAAGGCACATTGGAGGGAGCGAGCATCTAGCTTATCGCGATGCAGGGTATGAACATGAACAAAGCAGACCGAGCCAAAGATGCGAGGGGTGACGTGAGAGGTGTGAACAATGTGGTTCTTGGCTAAACGACAGAGAGGCGTATGATAAAAAATGAAGCGAGACGGAAGACAATTAATGAGATGAGCAACAGTCAGAACTACATCACTCCAATAGGACTTGGGAAGGTGCATTGCAAATAACAAACACCAGGCAACCTCCAGTAAGTGCCTATTTTTCTGTTCGACAACACCATTTTGAGTAGAGGTGTGGACAAATGTGGTTTGGTGAATAATGTCATGGTCGGACAGATAGGTACCAAACACTCTCCGATCATCATACTCTCCACCATTATCACTACGAAGCACACAAATTGTGCCGTTGAACTGGTTCACAATCATCTTATAAAAGGACTGAAAGTAAGGAAGAACATCACACTTTCTTTTTAATAAATACAACCAAGTAGTACGAGAATGACAATCAATAAAAGTAACAAACCATTTATAGCCAGATAAAGATAACACCAGGGAGAGACCCCGAACATCAGAATGAATAACATCAAATGGAGGGGAACTAGGAAAAAAAACATGACAGATACTATGTCAAACATGTTTTGAACGATCACATATGTCACACTTAAACGTTTTAATTAAACAGCTTAAAGCAGGAAAAAGTTTGGTGAGATATAAAGGTGAAGGGTGGCCAAGGCGCAGATGCCAACACCGAATGTCGTGCGAGGTAAGAGCCCTGGTGGTGGAAAGAGCACTAGAAGATAACGATTGGTTCAACAAGTACAGCCCGCCAACATTGCTATCATTGCCAAGCGTCCGCTTCGTATCCAGATACTGAAACACACAAACATCAGGGTAAAAGGTTACAGAGCAATTTAAAGAAGTAGTTAAGTGACTTATGGAGAGAAGATTGCGAGTAAATGAAGGGACATGCAAAACCGAGTGAGTGATAGGCTGGGGGAATAGGAAACGGTTCCTATACCAGCAATAGAAGACAGAGAACCATTAGCTGCAATAACCTTGTCACGACCAGAGAGAGGAGTATAAGAGGTAAAACCTGAGGCAGAGCTAGTCATGTGACCCGTCGCACCCGAGTCGATAATCCACTCGGAAGGGGATGAAGACACAACATGAGCACTGGAGATACCTGAAGTAGGGTCAGGCTGGGAGCGCAACATATGACGAAAAACCTCCAACTACATTGCAGAAAGGCCCCCAGAGCTGTCCTCATAAACCTCAGTCGAATGAGCAGAAAACTGTGTACGGGCACCGGCCGGACGACCACCACCACGATGACCACCTCTCCCACGAGCACTAGAACCCCGGCCAGAGGGAGCAAGATGAGGGTGTAGGCGAAAGCAGACGTCTTTAGTATGACCTTTCTTCCCACATTGGCTGCAGACAGGAGGAGGGCCTCGAGAAATCCCAGCAAGAGCAGAATGGTCAGTAGAGGCACCAAGAGAGTGACGACGATTCTCATCTCTGAGGAGCATACTGAAGGCTTCTCGAAAAGAGGGAAGAGGCTCGCGGTGGAGGACGTGTAGGCCACCGACATCAAATTCCATATTGAGACCCATAAGAAAGACATGAATTCAGAAGCGATTTTTATCCTTCTGAAGAGCCCGCGCATCGGCAATGCAAGCGGCGGTAAAGGTGTTGAAATAATCCAGTTCCTGATACAGGCGTTCGAACTCAGAGTAGTAGGCAAAGACGATCATGGTGCCCTGCGTTAGCTCCAAATCACGACGAGTGGGGTCATAAATCTGCGTCGAAATGCCTGCCTGAGAGTAGGTGTCACATGCCCTCTTCCAAATTTCATAAACCGAATCCAGAAGCATGTAGCTGCGGTACACCTGGGGGACATAGAGTGAAGTAACCACGAGAACCAAGGAATTGTCCGCATCCCATTTTCTCCATGAGGGATCAGTACGCGGTGGCTCAACTGTGATACCATCAATATGCCCGTAGAGCTAGTGACTCCGAATAGCATGTTGTGCTGCTCTGGACCATTCCAGATAATTTGTGTCATCCAATGCAACAGTAGTGATCTTCAAATAACCAGATTGGTTGACTCCGAGGAGGATCAATGGAGGGAACATGGAGGGCTCCAGATGGAGTGTCTCCGCTGATGGGAGTCGACGAGATTTCGGAGGAATCTCCCGTCAATGACTGTTTGAAGGGAAAAGAAAAAAACGATGATCTCAAAGCGGAAGAAAACACATCCTACGAGTGTCCCTTAGATTGTGTTGCCAGAGAGGACACCAGAGGATGTGACCATGATGTCTCCGGCATCCCCCATGGAGGACAAAACGGCCGGAGACAAAGGGTTGCCCGAAAGAACTGGGCTGGGAAGAACCGCTGACGAGGGACTCCGCCGAAAAAAGGCCGGGGGGGGAGGCCCTAGGCTATGGTGGCTTGCTGGAAGAGGGCGGCAGGCGCTGGAAAAGGGACGCGGAAGTGGCGCTGGAAGAGGGAGGCGGAAGTGGCGCTGGAAGAGGGGGGCAGAAGCGGTGTTGGAAGGGGGCGGTGTTGGAAGGGGGCAACTAGGGCGGCGCTGGAAGGGGCGACTAGGGCGGCGCTGGAAGGGGGCGAGTAGGGCGGCGCTGGATGAGGAGGAGGTGTGCGCTGGAGAACCCCGCGAGATGCGGTGCGGAGTCGCGCGTTGTAGATCCCCGCGGGTTGCTTTGCGGAAGACGAACGAGTAGGGCGTACAAGAGGTTCACGGGAGGAAGGAGTGTCGGCTTCCAAGTAGAGAAGAGAAAGAAATATTATTGCGATGCCCTAAACTGGACAGAGAATACATATTTATAGCCTTATATGACAAACACCGCGCGACAGAACGCGTGAACTAAGTAACAGAAACAAATAAATATATAACAAAAATGCCTAAAAATACGTATATTCAACTTGTTAAAGTTAGTAGTATTTTAATATTGTTTAGTCCTACACCTCTTATCGGTGTTGGGTGTTTTGTTGTTTCTCTTATATTATGCCTCTTTGAGGAAGAATAATATTGCACCTTTCATTTTTCTCTACATGGTATCAGAGCTAGGTTATGAAACCTAAAATAATTTTTTCCCGTGATTCCGCATCCGCTACTGCTCTTCCCCCCCAACCCGTGCTTCCATTTTCACGAGCTGCTAGGGCTCACGCTCGCCGCTCATGTCGACGAAGCGATCGACTTCGTCGACAGGAGCGGCTTCGATTCCATTGTTGCCGCCGTGTGCTGCTTCCGCCCGCGTCATCGACGGCTCCATCTGCGTCACGACAGCAGATCCCATCGACTGCTTCCGCCAGCCTCTCTCTTGTCAAGCGGCATTCTGGCCAGCTTCCAGCTTCTCCCGTCGAGCTCTTTTCTTCTTCTCTTCTTCTTCTTCTTCTTCTTCTTCTTCTCTTGCTGCACCTGGCGTAGCTCTTGTCAGCGCCAGATCCCGCTGATCCCGTCGGCTCCCCTCCGCATCTTGTCAGAGATCCCGACGTCTTCTTCCTTGGTGTCTTCTTCCATCCTGGCATCTTCTTCCTCTCTAGTCATCATCAGCAACCCTGATAGAGCTTGTTACTGCTCCTCTCTGGATCTTGTCCCCTCTGCGTGCCGCTAGGGCTCCGTCCCTCTTCTCCTGTCAAGGGCTTCGTTCCCCCCTGCTCCAACATCTTCTTCAGCCATCGTAGGCTGCTTCGGGCCCGTCACTGCTGCCTCCGGACGCCGTATCCCTCTTGATGGCTCCTTCCATCGATGCATTGACTGAAGCACCTCCCGTCCATCCTGTTGCCAGAAGGACTTGCTGCTGCTGTGCATGAGCCTCTTCTTCTTCTTCCCGCTCTAGCTTTTCCGTAGTTGCTGTTTTTTTAAGTTGTTTGTGGTTGTTGTGTTGCTGTTTGTGTCTCTTTACGATTTCGGCCTTCTTCCACGTGATCTAGGTTCATGTACCCGACGAGGGTCCCGCACGTGCACGTGGTCTACGTGAGGGGGAGTGTTTGTGATAACGACGACTCAGATGCCTCTTTCCAGACTCCTGCCTTAGTCGCACATGACCCCCAGGTTGATTTCGTCTGTTGTTTGTGTCTCCCCGTCTTTTTCTTCGCTTTGTGGTAGGAATGGTTTGACATTCTTGGTTGACCTAGTTTCAGCTCCGGGTGTATCCATCGTGATCATGGTCGGTCTGTGGACCAACGTCGTGTGGCTTTTGCCCGGTTGTAGTATCCTCGGTGACACGCAGTTGGGCCTCGGTGGCTGCTGTTTTGTCTCATGTTGCTGTTACGTGCTCGGGATTGAGAGCGGGTGCACCGTGGAAGACCGGGGAAGTCCTCATGGGAGGAATAGGGAGCCTTCTTGGCTCTCAGACGATCTATGACGGCGTGCGGACGGAAGAGGCGCTGGAGCGGTAGGCGACTGTGTGCGGCTAGGGCGTCCCTCGGTCCGGAATCGGGAGAAAGAGAGAGATAGAGAGAAATTAGAGAGAGAGAGATTTTAACTTTCTTATTGCTTGCCTTACAAAAACAACCGACCGCCCATATAAGGGAAACCGGTCCAATATTTAAGTTCCCAAAATGCCCTCCTCATTCGGGCTTAATACATGAGGATAAAAACTGCTTGAGCGAAATTACGAAATACGAGCGAAATAAAAGATGAGTTTAAGCGGGCGCTACACGCGGCTCGCGGAGCTTGTACGTCATGCCCCAACGAGGGTCCGTAACATCTCCACCCTGCTCGACATCAAGCTTGTCCTCAAGCTTGTCGTGTGGCGGCAGCGACAGTGGGACCAGGGTTGCGGTGGGTGGCTCGCCGAGGAAGGGCTTCAGCTGGGACACATGGAAGACATCATGAATCTGGGCGTCGGCGGGCAGGCGGAGGCGGTAAGCTACTTCTCCGATGCGGTGGGAAATCTCGAACGGGCCGAAGAACTTGGGCACCAACTTTTGATAGGCTCCCTCGGAGACAGTCGATTGACGGTAGGGGCGGCGCATCAGCCAGACCCAATCGCCCGGGGCAAAGAACAGCTCGCGGTGGCTCCGATTGTAGGTTGTCTCCATGCGTGCCTGAGCCTGGAGGAGGCGGTCGCGGGCAAGGTGCAGAAGCTCGTCGCGCGAGCGCAGCTCTGTGTCGACGGCGGTGGAACGGGCGGCGGCACTCTGATAGGTAAGGATGCGGGGGGGGGGGGATCCCGTCCATAGATGACGCTGAAGGGAGTAGTCTGGAGGGCCGTATGATATGACGTGTTGTAGCAGTATTCGACCCATGGGAGCCAACGGGCTCAGTCCTTGGGGTGATCCCATGTAATGCAGCGGAGGTACATCTCGAGCGTTCGATTGACCACTTCGGTCTGGCCGTCCGATTGAGGATGGTACGTGGAAGAGAGGGCCAGCTTGGTGCCGCAAAGGGCAAAGAGTTCCTGCCTAAACTGAGTAGTGAAAACTTTATCCTTGTCGGAGACAATACTCTCGGGAATACCATGGAGGCTAAACACCCGATCAAAGAAGGCTCGGGCCACCGCGGGTCCGGTGATGGGGTGGCGCAGGGCCATGAAGTGCGCTCCCTTGGAGAATCGGTCGATGACGAAGATGATGGAGTGGCCCTGAGAAGGAGGCAATCCCTCGATGAAGTTCATCGAAATGTCCACCCAAATCTGAGTGGGAACTGGAAGAGCTGTAAGAGGCCCAAAGGAGAAAGGGACTCGGATTTGCTGCGCTGGCAAATAAGGCAGGTGGAAATGAATGTCTGTATTCTCTGTTTGAGGCTGTGCCAAAAGAACTCGGCACACACGTGCTGAAGGGTCTTTTGCACTCCTTCATGGGTATGGCCATGGACGGCCGCTAGAATGTCAGGAATCAGCGGGGAAGAGTCAGGCACGAAGAAGCGATCCCGGTGCAGGATGAGGCCGTCTTGGACTGACCAGTGCGGCAGAAGGCGTCCCTCCTGAATGCGGTGTAGGAGTTCGCCTAGGGCCGGTGTGTCGAGGATCGCCTGACGGAGGCGTTGCAGAACCAGAGATGACGGTGTGGAGACGGCAAAGAGAAGTGCATCAGAAGAGTCACGACGGGAGAGAGCGTCGGCCGCGCGATTCAAGTGCCTCGCTTTGAATTCTGCGCGAAAGTCATAGCCCAATAGCCGGCTCACCCAGCGCTGCTGTGGGACGGTTGTCAGGCGTTGCTCCAACAAATACTTAAGACTGAAATGATCGGTACGGATGACGAAAGCTCGGCCCTACAAGTACGGTCGCCAATGGTGAACGGCCTTGGCCAGGCTGTTGAGCTCCTGCTCATATGCTGGAAGTTTCCGGTGGTGGAGGGCTGTCGTGCTGCTGAAATAAATGATCGGGTGTCCCTCTTGTTGAAGGACCACTCCACACCCGAGTTCGGAAGCATCGCACTCCACCTGAAAATCTTTCTCGAAATCTGGAAGCTGAAGGACCGGAGCCGAGACCAAAGCCTGCTGCAATGCTCGGAAGGCCGCCGTGGCGGTGTCATCCCAAACAAAACACTGGCGGCGCAGGCGCGAGAGTAAGGGCGCGGCGATCTCTGTATAGCCCTGGATAAAGCGATGGTAATACCCCGCTAAGCCGAGGAACCTGCGGAGCTCCTGCTGAGTTTGAGAAAGTGGTCAGTCGAGGACGCCTTGAATTTTGACTGGATCTGCGGAAACACCCGAATGATCGACGATGTGGCCCAAGTATGCCACTCTGTCTGTGCCGAAGGAACATTTGACCCGCTTGAGGGAGAGACGATGAGTGCAGACCAGTTGGAGAACTGTGCGGAGGTGGTCGAGATGGGCGTCCCATGTCTTGTTGTATACCAAAATATCATCGAAAAAAACAAGTGCACATCGACGAAAGAGTGAGTGAAATACCTCATTCATGAGGGCCTGGAAGGTAAATGGTGCATTTGTGGGCCCAAAGGGCATCACAAGGAACTCAAAATGCACATGGTGCATGCGGAACGCCGTCTTCTCCGCGTCGGCGGGGAGCATATGGACCTGGTGGTAACCTGAGCAAAGAACGAGCTTGGAGAATAAGCGGGCCCCATGCAACTCGTCGAGCAGCTCCTCGACCACTGGAATAGGAAATTTGTCCTTCACCGTGACCGCATTCAGGGCACGGTAGTCCACACAGAAACGCCAGGAGTCGTCCTTTTTGTGCACCAAAAGGAGAGGGGATGAGAATGAAGAGACGCTGTGACGGATGATGCCCAGACGAAGCATGTCGGCGCATTGCCGCTCAATCTCGTCCTTCTGTAGGAAGGGGTAACGGTAGGGGCGGACCACCACTGGTGCGGTATTTGGAAGGAGACAGATACAGTGGTCTTGGCGGTGGGAAGGGGGAAGCCCGGTGGGTGGAAGCATAGTGTCCCCAAATTCCGCGAGGAGGGACGAAAGATCATGTTGCACTGTTGGCTCGAGCCGAAGGGAGGAGACGCGGCTCAAATCGACTATCGGAAGGCCCTGCCAAACCGTCGGCCAGTGTCCTGAACCCCACGACATTGTCACGCCCTCCAAATCCCACAAAATAGGACCGAGAGTGCGCAACCAGCGAGTGCATAGAACCACATCGAATCCCCGTAAGGCGATGACGAAGAAGTCGACATGAGACTGCTCTGCACGGTGATGGGAACTGCGCGGCACACCCCGGTACAGGTCATGGCGGCGCCATTCGGCACAGACACGCTCAAACGGCTGCGGCTGGTGATGGGAAGCTGAAGCCGCTGGGCGGCGAGGCCGCTGAGGAAGCTGTGGGTACTACCGTGTCCATGAGGGCTAGAAGACAGTGTCCGACGACAGTAATCAGCATCTAGAATGTGTCGGAAGTGTGAGGGCCGGACATGGCATTGATGAAGATCGTCGGGTCCCCTGGCCTGTCATCCCCAAACTCCTCGTCTGAGGGGTCATCAACCTCAAGCCAAAAAAGGCGTTTGCAGCGGTGTCCTTTTTCGAAGTGCTCATCACAGTTGAAGCAAAGTCCCTTGACACGTCGTTCCGCCATCTCTTGGGGGGACAGGCGCCGGATGGTGGAGGGCCGTTCCCCCTCCTTGGGCCTGTGGGGGTTGCTGCCGATTGTTGTGTGGGCCTGGGTGGAACTCCGAAAAGAGCTCTCGCCGGTCCGACGGCTCAGATACGGTCGGTCCATGAGAATGCGTTTCTCGCAGAGGCGAGCCAAACTCATCGCTGTAGTGAGATTGGGTGGGTTCTGGAATTCCACGTCCAT
The DNA here is from genome assembly GCA_039583875.1 of Platanthera guangdongensis. Classification (NCBI taxonomy): domain Eukaryota; kingdom Viridiplantae; phylum Streptophyta; class Magnoliopsida; order Asparagales; family Orchidaceae; genus Platanthera; species Platanthera guangdongensis. The sequence continues at coordinate 154,372,907 of CM077154.1, forward strand.
GCGCAGCCGCTTGTGGAGTCTGGAGGTGAAGGACACCTGGTGGGCCAGGGGAATGGATGGAGCACGCGCCAAGAGCACCTGGAATTGCTCCAAGTAGTCATCAATGGTACCAAACTGTTTTAGAGAGATCAGATTGCCGATTGGGTTGCTGTGGAGCAGCGGTCCAAAGTGGAGAGTGCACTGAGCCTTGAAGTCGTCCCAAGTGAGATCGGGCCTCTCCCGATGAAGGTGCGAGAACCACAATTGGGCCGAGCCCATCAGGTGAAAGGAGGCTACGCCAAGCCAGTCCTCCCAGGGGATGTGTTGCTTGGCGAAAAACTGCTCGCAACGAGTCAACCAGGTTAGGGGGTCTTCGAGGCCGTCGAAGATCGGAAAATCAAGCTTGACATAACGGGGCACAGTGGAGTGGTCGGAGCTGGAGGGAAAATCAGGCGGTCGGGGCTCGGTTGGGAGATCCGGAATGGAGGGAGAGGAATCAGCGGTGGGACACGGCGCTGGCGGAATGTCGTCCGAACGGAGGGCAACAAGAAGGGATTGGTGGTTGTCCGCCATCATCGCCTTAAAGGATTCCAAAACTTGAGTGAGGGTAGGGCTGCCCCCATTTCCGTCGTCCATGGCAGAAGAAGCCCGTGGGGAAAGGGAAGGAAGCAAACCGGTAGATGCAGCGAGGAGGAACCCCTTGTCGAGTGACGATCCCAGAAGAATAGGCCGCGAAAGCAACGACCGGGACAGCGGGTGTAGCAGGGGAAGCGGCGGAGAGGAGCAGTCCGGCTGCAGGGTTGCCGACAAAAGTGGGGAAAGCTCGTATCCGGGCTGTAGCGGTGCCGATGACGTTGGCCTGGCTGGATCGGCCCCGGAGGAAGTGAGAGGCGCCAGATCAAAAGTTGCGAGGGTGGGGAGGAAGGTTTCCTCTGATACCAAGTTGTTACGTGCTCGGGATTGAGAGCGGGTGCACCGTGGAAGAGCGGGGAAGTCCTCAAGGGAGGAAGTGAGAGCCTTCTTGGCTCTCCGGCGATCTATGGTGGCGTGCGGACGGAAGAGGCGCTAGAGCGGTAGGCGGCTGTGTGCGGCTAGGGCGCCCCTCGGTCCGGAATCGGGAGAAAGATAGAGAGATAGAGAGAAATTAGAGAGAAAGAGATTTTAACTTTCTTCTTGCTTGCCTTGCAAAAACAACCGACCGCCCATATAAGGGAAACCGGTCCAATATTTAAGTTCCCAAAATGCCCTCCTCATTAGGGCTTAATACATGAGGATAAAATTTGCTTGAGCGAAATTACGAAATACGAGCAAAATAAATGATGAGTTTAAGCGGGCGCTACACGCGGCTCGCGGCGCTTGTACGTCATGCCCCAACGAGGGTCCGTAACAGTTGCCAACCTTCTTTTAGCTTCCGTTTTATGCTGTGTTCAACCTGTAGGTTTCCCCTCCAGCTTGAGGGGGAGTGTTAAAGTTAGTAGTATTTTAGTATTGTTGAGTTTAGTCTCACATCTCCTATCGGTGTCGGGTGTCTTGTTGTTTCTCTTATATTATGCCCGTTTGAGGAAAAATAAAATTGTACCTTTCATTTCTCTCTACACAACTGATGATCATAGTAATTATTATAATTAACAAACACCCAAAGCCATGGGTTGTTTTGGATAGTTACCGATAATTAAATAGTTCCTCTAGGTAGTAAAGCATGCATCAAGTTTGGTCTGAGCCCTGGGTTTTCACCAGCTTGTTCATTAATATGCCATTGTGCCTGTTCTTTTAAAATATATATTTAATTTTTTGGTTCATGGCTTACTAACGTCAAGTTTTTTTTGGGCAAGTGCCCACTACTTACAGAAATTAATATTGCAAAATTTTTTGTGTGGATGCCAGGCATTAGAATCCTTCTATGAGAAATTCGACTCCAATTTTATTGACATTAGAACCAAAGCACGAGAGGTGTTGCAAAGGGAAGACGATTTGAATGAAATTGTCCAGGTATGCTCCATGTAATAAATTGTAGTCAAAATCTTCTGTTATATAACCTTGTTTTAGAGGTAGCTAGTTTGGTTGAAATTGAGAAGGGATACTTTTTACAATTGTATTAAAATCAAAACCTTCTTTAACTTGGTTTAACTTCTTTTACACCGATTGGCTACTTATGCAATTATTCTCATTGGTTGGGGTTATTGAATTTTATTCTGAGAAAGTTCTGTCCTCTCAAAGGGGAGCCTTGGCGCACTGGTTAAGGTGTCACCATGTGATCGTGAGGTCACTGGTTTGAGTCCCGGAAGCAACCTTTTGCAAAAATGCAAGGTAAGGTTTGCCTACATTTCACCCTTGTGGTGGGACCCTTCCCAGACCCTCGCTGCCCGGGGATGCTTTGTGCATTGGGCTGCCCTTTTTTAAAGTTCTGTCTTCTTGTTATTTTCCTTTCTATACTTGTTAAAGTTGTGCTTGAAGATTTCTGAACAACTCACAAGGTTCAACGGCCAATTTGCATTTTGGCTATAAATTCCTTACCTTGTTTTTTTAATAGATCTTTTGTACTCAGAATTATGTGAATTAATTTTAACCATCAATGGTTCAAATACATATATTTAAATGGCATATCTTCTATAGTTAGATAATGAATTAAATGCCCTTGTTGGGTTATTTGGTTTCTGATTGCTGACAACTACGTTTCCGCCAACCTTTCCTGTCGGAGACCCATATCGAGTACCCCTATTGAACTTACTACACAGTATGCTACCATATACCATCCCGACGATCCAAACCATGATTTATTTAACTGATTTCTATTAACACCTCTAATGGAGGAAGGATGATACAACGCTAAATACTTTTCAGCTAAACACTTGTCAAGTACTCCTAGATTCGAGGGGGCAGAGATGACTTTGCTTCCGATCACTCTGCAAATTTGTTTCACCACTTTTCCATATTGGCGAAGTCACCAGCCTCTTCGAGACACCTCAAATAAACTTTTGGCATACCTCCAACCTTGAGGAGAGGGTTGTGTTCGATGATGTAAAGGATGAGGCGTTCACCTTGTGGTCGAATACTCTTCCATTAACCACTCCTGTCTGGTACCCTTGTCAAGTATCCTTGTATGTATCCTTGGGGAGTATTCTTTTTGGCTACCCCCGCTGAGTACCATCCAACCAATTACTTTAGTTGTCATGTACACTATCATTTATGCAATTGCAATATGATTAAGTACCTTTTTATAAACCTACTAAAACTCGGTATGAACTCTCTTTAGCTGCTGGCATAAAGAAAGAAAATTTTATTCCATCAAATTTTTTACTCTTATCCCCATTTCTAGAAGCTTCATTCTTGCTCAAAGTCGATCCTATTCGCTTCCCTCGTAAATTCCATGATTATTAAAAAAGAATCTTTTTGTTAGGGTATTTTCTTCATTTATTAGTGTAGAAAGAATGGAATACGTAAGTCAAATTGTCTTTATTACTTCAGAATAACTCAAACAATACAAGTATTTATACACATATATAAAAGGGAGGAGTGATACCTTAGCTTCAAACCAATATGTGAGACTAATCTATATATGAGAGAAATTCCTAATGGGTCATAAAAGTGGATCTTTACATTAGACTTATTTATATATCTTTTAGACTCCTTCGCAAGCTGGTGCATAAAGATTTTAGGCACCAAGCTTGGAAACAAACCGTCTGTATGGGGGGCGTGGTAAGGCCATGGTGATGATGTAAGAGTATTGCTCGACAAAAAGTATATGCTACAGATCAATTTTGCGAAATTGAGTTTTATTCCATATGAAATGACAATTTACTTCGATATGCTTGACACGCACTTGAAAAATTGGATTTTCGGTGATATGGATGACAACTTGACTATCTCAGTAGAGGATGGATGGAGAGGGGAGCTGGACACCAAGATCAGTTAGAAGATTCTCGAGGCATGTGAGTTCAGAAATACGAACAAGTGATCCTTTGCCTCCGCAGAGGAGCATGCCACGACCGCCTGTTTCTTATTTGGTTAAGTGACTAGGTGTCCTTTAAAATATGAGCAATAACCACTCATAGACCGACGATCGTCGATGGAACCGACATAATATGCATCATAATAGGTAATTAATGATAGAGATGAGGAATGTTAATATACAAGCCCTTGTCCCAGGACATTCTTAAAATATCAAAAGATTCACTCGACAATTTGGAGATGAAATATCCGAGGGGCTTGCATGGAGCGGATGACCACACCAACATCAAATAGATATTGAGTCGTGTTACAGTCAGATAAATAAGTTTGTCAACAAGGCGACGATAGTTTTTTGGATTATGGAAAACAGATCAGATTCGGAAGCGTAAGCACAAAGCTTGTGGTTGGCATCAATTGGTGTGTCAGCAGGTTTACAACTGAGTAGCCTGCATTGTGAAGAAGATTGAGACAATACTTTCGTTGAGACAAAACGAGTTCAGCGGGATAACGAGCCACCTCATACCCAATAAGCAATGGAGGCGATCCAAATCTTTGATCTAAAAGTGGGAGACCAAGTGCTTCTTGACCATAGATATACCTTTCAGATCGTCACTTTTGTTGAGAATATCATCAACATAATGGCATACACAAGAAGTTGTATCGTGCCTGCTGAGCGGCGATGAATCAATAAGAAGAAGTCTGCGGAGCTCTGAATGATGCCAAAGTCCTGAATGACCTTACTAAACTTGTCAAATCAATTCCGAGAGGACTGTTTGAGGCCATAGACAAATTTCTTGATGTGACAGACAAGAGACTCACACATGGTTTCATAACCTTGAGGTCACTGCATATAAACGTTCTCTACTAGATCAACATTAAAGAAGACATTCTTGATATCAAGTTGATGTAATTGCTAATGACGATGGATGGCCAAGGGGATCAAGACCCATATCGTATTCATCTTAGCACTTGAAGAGAACATTTATTCATAGTCAAGGCCATATTAATGAGTGAAACCCCGAACCACAAAATTGGATTTGAGGCACTCAATCGTCCCATCAGGACGATGCTTATCAACGAGCACCCATTTACAACTCACACGTCATTTGCCAGGAGGAAGGAGGACAAGGTATCAAGTCTGATTGGCCTAGAGGGCAGCCATTTCATCATACATCACAGCCCACCAGCTAGGATGCTAGAGAGCCTCCTGCACATAAGAGGTGGTGGAAATAGAAGATAAGGAAACCACAAACCTGTGAAGATCTTGAGATAAACGGTCATAAGAGACATTGCGAGATAGAGGGTGAGTTGTAGAGTGGACAATTTCATGGACAAGAGTCACGAACCGAGTCTATAAAAGAAAGAGGATTGGTGTGGGGGCGGGGAGAGCCCACGGTAGACGGCGAGAGAACACAACCTTAGCCGTGAGCATTGTGCAGTCACATTGGGGGAGGCCGCAGACAGTGCAAACTAATTAGTCATAAGCCGGGAATGCAGAGGCTCAATCAGGTGAAATCAGGCTGAGTGGATCATATGGATTTGATACCATGTGGTAATTGAGAATATAATGGACCAATATTTTATTATTCTCATAAAAATTAAATTACGCTGTATAATGAGTCTCCTTTTTATAGAAAGAGTGAGAGAGGGAGCTAACTACAAGCTCAAGATGTGGGGCTAAAGGAGGATCTTGAGGAAAGAGACCTTATGTGACTGAATACATAACTTTATTTTGGATTTGTAACATATATTATAATGCTAAGTGTGTAATGTAAGAGGAATTATAATAATTTTATGGCGCTTATCTTTCTTCTATTTGAGAACATTTGCACCTACATCTGGAGATGAGAGGCGGCTAAGCATGAGGTTTCACTTCGCTCATTCATCGCCGGAGCGTTGCCGGGAGGATTTGTTTTGAGTCGTAGAAGAATAACAAGTTGCGACGATGATTGCAAGAAGATCAATGACGGTGGCCGGTGAGGCGGTGACTACGTGGGTGGTTTGGATGTTATCTAAGTGCTACATGTAGGAGGTGATATCAGGAATAAGTTGAAGAAAGATCAATGAGGCTTAGAGGAAGGGCATAAAGAGGGAGTCACCGACGACACAATAGGTTCTTGGAGGAAGGGCATAAAGAGGGAGTCGCCAACGACATTGTAGGTGATTGATGACTTGAGTGAATTCAATGGCTTAACATGGAGCATCTTGGTGGTTGTTCATATGTAGCTCGTTGCGGGTGTGAATGAAAACAACCATCTCAGTTCAACATCTTGTGGAGTTCACCCCTGAGAGATATTTTTGATATAAAACAATGAGAAGGTGATGGGGATCACATAACGAGAGGGTCTGCACGATGATCAAAGCCGTCCATTTTGTGCATATTGACGATTCATAAATTTTAGTTATTTTTTAAATTTTATTTTAATATATTTTGAAGAACGTTATCATTTACCCGAAATTCGGCGACCACCTCCTCCAAGGTAGAATCAGACTAGAAACCACTTTTTCTCAGTATGTGCGTGCTCGCCTCTAGGGTTTGCGCACAACTGACCTCCCTCCACAGCCCGTGCGAGTACGACTCTTGTATTTGGATATCCTCCTCTTTGCTCAGGCAACTTTATGCCTTTTATAACTCTATTTTGTTGCCATGCCCGTTTCTCATGTACCTTAATAGTTTCTCTTGAGCGGCAGCCCCTACTAGTGTAAATACGGGTGAGCAGTATTGTGAGAGGCATCTAAAAATCCCACCAAATTGTTTGCAGTTTTTGGCGTGTTTGATTTTTACCCTTTGCAATACTAACAGACTCTGTTTTACTGTAGCATTTTTGAATGTAGACTCTGTAACTTCTAATTCAATCAATACAATTGTGCATAACCAAGGGTTCACATTGTGCAACACCTGGCCTTGCCATCTTCGACAATGCTCTCTTTTTTGTGCATTTGTAACATGAAGTACTCTTCCGCCCACAGTACCCTGGGTTTGGAATTGAGACACTTCTTATCTCAACAATCATGACCACAAAATCTTGGCCGTCAGTGACGGCCTTTTAGTATATAAGTATGAATAGAAGAATCATTTAGAAGTCATTGAAAGTTGAGAGAAAATTCATCCTTTCGATCACAGGTGCTAAAAACGGAATTTGGGTACAAAACTCTGATATGATCCACCCCTCCCCTTCATTTCCACTTCCAACCACCTCCCTTGTTGGCCATCCAAGCCAAACCTTTTCCATTCTCCTGCATTCACCCTCACCACCTTCGGCCACTCTTCACCTCTACCCCCCTTTCCCATAACGTCAAAATAACCACCCACTAATCCATAGCTGACCACTTACCCACTCACAATTTCCTCTACAATTTCAGCCCACTATCCTACAATTCCTCATCCCATTGTTGACCTGTTATCCCACTCACAATTACCTCCACAATTTCAGCCCGCTATCCTTAATTCTTCGTTATTATAATTAATTCCCACTCCTCTCATAACCTCCACTTTTTCGGCTGCCCATTTTTCCCCTCAGAAAACTACCACCCCCCTCCCGAACGTGCCTCCCTGTTTGTTGGTCCTTCCCAGCATTCTACAATTCCAGTCCAGAACACTCCCACTCCTCTCAATGCTACAATAAAGGCCCCGCATCCATTCATCAAACCTTGCCTTCCCTTACTCCAGAAATGCTATGTACATGCTGCCAGCTTCTCTCGAAGGCATGTTTCCATCCAAAACCTTCCTAGAAAGGCAACTCCAGTCTCTACAATCTAACACTGGACGACCCTAAAACTGACGGTGCTCACGCGCTAATGCAATCTTATGTGGTGTATGCCAGACGAATTCAACAATGCTAACCTAAATGATGCATGCATGCTTTCAATTTGTCTGAAATTAAACGTTAGCAACAAGCTTATAAGCGGCTAGCAAATCAACACAGTGTTTACAATAATTTTTGCGCATGTAAGCAAACAATCACTCTCTTTTCACAAGTGGTGCTTTCCACTACAACTTGTACAAATGAAATATAGGATTTAAAAGAAAATAAACCAATGCTACTAACAATTTCAATATCCAAAGACATATAACATGTCCATCCAAAATCCAATACGAAAATGTAAAACAACACATTGAATCATACTCACAAGCATGCAAAATCTAGAGATAGGACGGGCGCGGTTCCACGAGATGATGAATACAGATGTGACAGATTCCGAAAATGGGGGAGGTATGACTGCTCTTGATTTAAGGATACAGAGGACGTGTTGTTGTTGTCGACTTAGACGGTGGTTCCACGACAGAGAAATGGGAGGAGGAAGAAGTATAATGGACATGGGAGGGGTTGTCGTGATTGGCGGTTGTTGCTGGTGGCTTAACGATTGGGGATGGGACTGGAAGTAGAGGTGGTTGTTCGTGGTTAGGACGGGGGTTGTCGTGATTGGCGGTTGTTGGTGGTGGCTCTCTTCACAAGTGACGCTTTCCACTACTTGTACAAATGAAATGTAGGATTTAAAAGAAAACAAACCAATACCACTAAAAATTTCAATATCCAAAGACATATAACATGTCCACCCAAAATCCAATACGAAAATGTAAAATAACACATGAAATTAATACTCACAAGCATGCAAAATTCAGAGATGGGACGGGCGTATTTCCATGAGATGATGAATACAGATGTGACAGATTCAGGAAATGGAGGAGGTATGGCTGCTCTTGATTTCAGGATACAAGGGAGGTGTTGTTGTCGGCTTAGATGGTGGTTCCACGACAGAGAAATGGGAGGAGGAAGGAGTATAATGGACATGGGAGGGGTTTTCGTGATTGGCGGTTGTTGCTTAGCTAACTTATTTCTATAATTACTTAAGTGTAAAATATAGGAGAAATAAAAGTGGGAGGAACCGGAGCAGTACATGAAGAAATAGAGACAAATGTAGGAGGAATATGAGGAGAAGCCACTATCGGAAGTGGAGAGTCGAGGGTCCCTCAATATCACTACTCGTCTCCCTTGACGAGGACCAAAATACGACTCCCTCTCACAAAATGTAACATCAACAGTACAGTAAAAGCGACGTGTAGGAGGGTGATAATACCAATAACCTTTGGTGGTAGGAGAGTAGCCCATAAAAACACATTTGAGAGAACAAACATCCAATTTATCTCGATGCGGGGATGAACATGAACAAAACAAACAAAACCAAAGATGCGAGGAAAGATGTGCGAGGTGTGGACAATGTGTTTCTGGGATTAACGTGAAAGGGGCGTATCGTAGGAAAGAGAGAGCGACGGTAGACGATTAATGAGATGAGTTGCAGTCAAAACACATCACCCCAATAGAACTTGGAAAAATTATTGGAAATTAAAAAACACTGAGCAACCTCCGGCAAGTGACAATTTTTTTGTTCGGCTACTCCATTTTGAGTAGAAGTGTGGACACAGGTGATTTGGTGAAGAATGTCTTGTTCGGCAAGGTGGACACCAAACGCTCCCCGATCATCATACTCCCAACCATTATCACTACGAAGCACACGAATTGTGTCATTGAATTATGTCACAACCATTTGATGAAAGGAACGAAATCAAGTAAGCACATCACTCTTCCTTTTTAACAAATACAATCAAGTAGTACGAGATTGACAATCAATAAAAGTTACAAATCATTTATAGCCAGATAATGATAACACAGGGGAAGGAACTCAAACATTAGAATGAATTACATCAAACGGACAGGGACTATGACGAGCATGTTTTGATAGTTCATAGGTGTCACAATTAAACAATTTAGTTAAACAACTGAAAGCAGAAAACGGTTTGGTAAGATATAAAGCAGAAAAGTGGCCAAGACGCACATGCCAGTGCCGAATGTCATGCAAAGTCCGAGCACGGGTGGTGGAGAGAGCACTGCGAAATAACTGTTGGTTCAGCAAGTACAGTTCGCCAACGTTCCTACCACTGCCAAGCATCCGCTTTGTATCCAGATTCTAAAATACACAAATATCAGGAAGAAAGGTCACTGAGTAGTTTAAAGACGCGGTTAAGTGACTAATGGAGAGTAGATTGCGAGGAAACAAAGGGACATGCAAGACCGAAGAGAGAGACAGGTCAGGATAACAAGTAATGGTTCCTTTGCCAGCAATAGGAGAAAAGGAACCATTGACAACAATAAAATTATCACGACCAAAGAGAGGAGTGTAGGAGGTAAAACTTGAGGCAGAGCCGGTCATGTGACCAGTCACACCCGAGTCAATGATCCACTCGGAAGGGGATGAAGACACAACATGAGCACTAGGGATACCTGATGTAGCAAACACGACCGTGGAATATGCCGATGCAGAGTTAGAATGAGAGCGCAACATACGATGGAAGGCCGCTAACTCCATAGTAGAAAGGCCCCAAGAGGGGGGGGGGGTCCTCATAAACTTCAGTCTAATGCGCATAGTACTGTGTGCGGGCACCAGTCTGACGACCACCACCACGGTGACCACCTCTCCCACGAGCATCAGATCCTTGACCAGGAGGCGCAAGATGAGAGTGTAGACGAAAATAGACGTCCTTAATATGTCTTTTCTTTCCACAGTGGCCGCATGCATGGGAAGAAATAGGAGGAGGGCCACGACCAATCCCAGAAGGGCATAGTGGTCGGTAGAGGGACCAAGAGAGCGACAATGATTCTCATCACTGAATATCATACTGAAGGCTTCCTTAAGAGAGAGAAAAGGCTCGCGGTGGAGGGCATGTAGTCGAACAACATCAAACTCCATAATGAACCCCATAAGAAAGACGTGAACACGAAAGCGGTCTTTATCCTTCTGAAGAGCCTGCACATCGGCAGTGCATGTAGCAGTAAAGTTGTTGAAGTAATCCAATTCCTGATAAAGACGTTCAAACTCAGAGTAATAAGCATAGATAGACATGGTGCCCCACTTCAACTCTAAAACACGGCGAGTGAGCTCATAAATTTGCGTCGACCTGCCTGCCTGAGAGTAGGTGTCACGGGCCCTCTTCCAAATTTCGTGATCAGGATCCGGAAGCATGTAGCTGTGATACACCTGTGGGGACATAGAGTGAAGTAATCACGAGACAACCACAGCATCCCATTTTTTCCATGAGGGATCGATACGCGGTGGCTCAACGGTGGTTCCATCAATATGTTCATAGAGTTGGTGACTTCGAATAGCATATTGTGCCGCCCTGGATCATTCAAGATAATTTGTGTCATCCAAGACAACAATATTGATCTTTAAGGAGACAGATTCGTCGTGGCTCTGATGCGGATCTCCAGAGGGACCGATGCGGAGAGAAGATGATACACACTAGTGCGAGTATCCGTAACAGAAGATGAGATTTCGAAGGAATCACCCATCGATAACTGTCCGAAGGCAACTAGCAAGAAGATCTCAAGATGAAATAAACCACATCCTACGAGTGTCCCTTAGATCGCGCCACCAGAGAGGACACTGGAGGATGTGGCCACGATGTCTCCGACAACCCCCATGGAGGACAAAATGACCGAATACAAAGGGCCGCCCGAAAAACGGGCAGAGAGAGGTGTTGAAGGCTGCGAACGTTGCTGGAGGAGGAAGCAGAAGAAGTGAGGTCGCTGAAAGCCCTAGGCGTCGAAAACGGAGGAAGAACCGGGCTATAGGAGCGACAAAAACGACAGGCTATTATAGGAGCAAAAGAAGTAGGGGTGTGCATAAAAAATCGAAACCGACGGAACCAAATCAAACCAATCAATCCGAACCGATTTTCAGACCGAACCGATCAGTTCGGTTCGGTTTCGGTTTAGGGAGGCTGAAAACCGACATCATTTCGGTTCGATTTGTTGGTTGGGTAAACCAAAAAAATCGAACCGAACCGAGCCTAACTTTTAGATAATAAAAACTAATAGCAAAGATAATGTATTATAATTCTGTTTGGATCAAGACACATCCAACTTCTTCCTCCTAGGCGACAAAAACTAATACTAAATATGTTGTACTTATTAATTTCATTTTAAACGAATCTTTGAATTTATTGTCTTAATTGCACTAGTTTATCTAAATATTATTATAAATGTTCCCTGAGTTTTTATTTAAATGCTGATGAAATTATTTTTTGGATAATATATTTTATAGTTAATCTGACTTCCACTCAACTAGTAGCCGACCGTTCGAGAAAATACTAACAAAAACCAATAGTTTTTTTTAATACAATGGTTTAAGTTTACCGGAAAACCAAACCGATGTTAAAAAACTGAACCAACCGAACCAAACCGATCAGTTTCGGTTCGGTTTTAGTTTTGGGCATGTAAAAACCGAGACTATTCAGTTCGGTTTTACCTAAAACCGAACCGAACCAAACCGCTTGCAGGCCTAGGAAGAAGCGACGGGAGACTGGGATCACAAGTGAATGCGACCGGCGGGTCGAGCGCGGTGGCTGAAGCAAATCGAGCGAGTGGCTGAGGCGAAGTGAGCGGGCGGAAACGGGTCAAGCTCGAAGCGAAGGGGCAGAACGGAGATCGGGATCGAAAGCCCTAGGCTCTGATAGCATGTAGATTGAGGAAAATGTTTTTTCAATTTATCCCCAACTCAAGCAAACATACATATATAAGACTCCAAACAGGCGGCGTATCACCTGACATATAACAAGAGAAAAATAAAATACGAATATTCAACTAGTATTTGTTCTTGCACTCTCGCATATATATATATTACTGTGTTTGTTCACTTAATAGAAAACTTGACTTGAATGTGTTATTCTGCATTATTATTTATAAATTTTCGTTGTTGCAAGTTTAGAGGTTGGATAAATTTTTTAATCATATAGTCATTCCCAGAGTCCACTTTTACTCTGCTAGACCTGTCCCGTGTCAGAGGGACATTTTGGCTTGTTGCTCACTTAATCTCTCTAAAGTCTAAACAGTCCAGATCCGCATCTTCTAACAGAATCTGCCTAATTTGTTCCCTCAAGTAATTTTGAGTCTTTCTCTTCCCCAAGCATCCTATGACAGTCCACAACCTCTTTTTTCAGGCCTATTAGATCATCATTTAATAGAATATTTGAGGGGTTCAGTTTTGGGTATTACAATGTTGATGATAATGTTTTTCATGGTTGTGGTTTATAAGGGATAGTAGGGACAGGATTCTAAAAATCACAGCCTACTCAAACTTCTCCACCGGAGATTTCTCCACAAATTGTCTCTGAAATTCAGGGATGGGAAATTAGGGTTTAATATTTTTTGAAAATATTATCTCTATCGTTTGTTAGTATTATCTCTTTCTTTTGTCCATAATGCAGCTTGTTGGAAAAGATGCTTTGGCAGAAACTGATAAAATTACCCTGGAGACAGCAAAACTTTTGAGGGAGGATTATCTTGCTCAAAATGCCTTTACGCCGTAAGACTTATTGGCTTGCCCTGGTTTGTTTCTCCTCTTATATTTAATTCCTTCATCTCGCATTTTTGAATGGAACAACAGGTATGATAAGTTCTGTCCATTCTACAAATCAGTATGGATGATGAGAAATATCATCCATTTTCACACACTGGCAAATCAGGTTTGTCTTTTAAATATTTGGGTCTCTCTTTTTATTGTGCAGGTTTTTTTGTATCTATTTCAAAAAAAAATATCTCTCGCGCGGTAATGTGCAGTTACTTCTTTAAGCCGAATGCATTTGTCTTATGTTCTGTTCAATTCACACCAATTTATGGGGCATATAACCTGGCCTATACATGGTTTTAAATGTTTGGCTTGAGATTTTAGATGTCATCTGTTGGAGGCATATCGGGGATATTTTAAATTGTCGGATTCCTAAAAAATATTTGTATTTTAAGTTATAACATGTTATTTTAGCACTATCGTTTACATTAATTTTTTTACTCATTTTTGACTTAGTTGTATTTATCTTTTACATGCATGTGAACGTAATACAAAAACCTGAAATATATTTAATATTGATTGAAGGCAAAGAAAAAAATTAAAGGTAAGTGAACAAAAACCTGAAATATAATTGTAATTCAAATCATGAGACTACTGATTAAATGTAAAGAATAAATTAACAAAAACTGAACATAATATATACCAATTTTTTGTTAACATACTGATTTTTTGTACTAAATATTCCCGGAACCTATCAAAACCGGCTTTGGCGTTATATTTCTGATATTTTTGTACTAAATCCAATGAGAGCAATCCAGATCATTTTTATGGCAGTTGATGGTCCCATGTGCTCATGTTGTCGCAAATTGAAAAACTCAACCCAAGAATCTTCATATAAAAAAGAGCCACCGTTACATTTCAATGTCAATAAAATGACATGCAAGAGCAGTTAGATCACATTAATGAATTCTTTGAACACTAATTTCACACAAAAATTGAAGAAGTTTAAATGGAATATGAATGAAAAAGAAATGAAGGCTGAGTCAGTACCTTGAAATAGCCTAAGCGAGATGCATAGAAGACCCACTGAAGTTTAAATGGAAGATGATTGGAAAAGAAATGAATGCAGAGTCAGTACCTTGAAATATAAGGCGCATAGCATAATTGTCAGAAGCTCGAGAGAAGCCTCTGTTGTCGACGGTGTTCCAGTAGAAGAGCATGTAAGAGTTGGATGTCGATAGATGTAGCGGAAGAGAGAGGCGGTGTGGAGATTTCTGCTCCAGATCTGTCGAAGAAGTGTAGCTGCGGCTCTGTCAAAAGGAGGAGAAGCAGTGAACAGTCGAAGGCGTGAATGAATATTTAGGTCAAATGCAGAATAAGTAGTGGCTTAACATTTTTAATTTTTTTTTTATAAAAGGTGATATTGGAAAATGTCCGCGACGTTTAAAATGTCATCGTCAGCCGACTTAGCCGATTTGATCCGAAATGTCGACCGACATATTGCAAAATGCCGTAACCTTTATATTTTAATTTTGCAAGTTGTTTTCTGTTCAAAGTCGGCCGACATGTCGGACATGTCGCCCGACATTTAAAACACCGGGCCTATACCATAAATAGAAGTTTAAATAGTTTGTTAAATGATATCATATGATAATTATTTTTCTCATTTCCTTGAAAAAGGTTATGTTACCTCAAGCACTGCTAATTGCTGAAATTGGGTTGTCTATGGTATAATATGATTCTTATATGTATTGAATGCTTTGTCTTATGTGCCAGAGGATAGTGTTGAAAATTGGAAGTAGGTTCAACTGAGTTCGGATCAATAGATAGTAGCTTGAGTTACTTAAATCACAGTCGGACACCTAAGACTGAGTATTTTGAGCATAGTGGTGGCTCTCACCGATTGAAGATTAGAATGCCTACACACAGACCCGCGAGCTACAACAAAGAGGTCTCACACACACCCAAAAGTTCTCTTTTAAACTTCCCCTCCCTAAACCAAGAGCTGAGCTCAACACCTCAGACGACCCAAAGAAAAAGCTCAAAAGGCGCGAGCTCTATGGGGATGAGTTTGCCTTCTTAGAGGTGCTTGGTGGTCGTATTTATAGGAAAAACATCCCTGAGGTATATTGGTCTTATTGATCTGCGGGTAGCGGCCCCAACCTTAACCAAAATACAATTCCCAGACCCAGATGGTCTGCTGTGCCCCCCCTCCCGCATTAACGAGAATACTATTCCTAGATCCAAATGGTTTGCAGATAGCCATTATAGCCCTAAAAAGATGACCACTCACTGATCTAAGTGAGTCTGAAGGTTGCACCGATCCGAACTCGCCTCGCCTACTCGGAGGCAAGTCGTCTGGGTGCCCTACCCGAATTTGTTATTGATATCTTGCCTTGGCGGCGAGTTCGGTTGTTTTGCAGAACTCGCCCTTACCGCATCGTTTGGCGGCTAGTTTGGCTGTCTTATCGAGCTCGCCCATTATAAGTGGTGGTCGGGTCCGCTCTTGCTTTGGTTTACTGAGGTGAACCATCCTTTTGCTTGTTGAATACAGGTTGTACATAATTCCCGCTATTTGTGAGCTCGCTATAGATCAGAAAGAAACGCTCAATCCTTATTTTGCGAGCTTTGGTCGTAGAGAGATGATTTGCGGGTCTGCCCACTCCCCTCCCTTATAAATAAAGGAGCTCTGCTACCTTCTATCGACTGTAAGATGACTTCAATGGCGGTCCCTCCCGCTGTTGCAAAGTCGTGGTCCAGAGCTTGTGGCTGCCTCTGTTTTTGGGTTGATCGTTGGGCCCTCTGTAAAGCAGTCCCATCAGTGGGGTGAGAGAGGGTCAAGAAAAAAGAGGAAGATTACGACTCCCGTTGAAGAGGTTACCCCCCCCCCCCCACCTCTCGGGTCAACCATTGGGCACGAGTCCACCCTCAAAGAGATTGGAATATCACTCGTCACTGTACAACCTACCTTCGACCTCTATAGCCTAGAAAAATAGGTAATTTCAGCTCGTTCTCGTAAACTTTTAAAATTTTGACTCGAGATGGCTGACCTCCTTTGCGAGTTTGAGTAAATTGACGCTTAAACCAGATCGTGATCTTGGCGCTGCTGAGTTCGTCAGCAGATAGGGGTCACGCGCAAGACAACACGAGTTCGAATCTCCCATCGTCGTCTCGCCCCACCGCCATACTACGTAAGAAATCAAACTCTAGCCATTGTCAAGGAGTGCGTACTAATCTTGCCTTCTTTTTAACAGTTCCCTCTTGACATTTTTGCACCTCAAACTGCGACAGGGTGAGGCGCCCTTTAGCATTGTTGCCCCCACATCCTCTCCTACTCCAAGGCTTTCAACCCCCCGAACGATGTTTCCAGACCTCCGGCTTTCCAACTGTAACTTGGCACCAACGAGCTAGCTCGCTGACCTTCGGTGAGAAGTCGTTGGTGATGGGTCCGCCTGGGCAAAAAAGCGTGCCCATACAAAGGCCTCATTTCATTGAGCGCCTCCATCAGAACTCGCCCCACTACACAGGTGATGATCTCGCGCTCTCGGGAGGTACTTATTCGGTCATTTACCTCTGTCGCCCCCACGACAAAGACCAAGTAGGTACTTGCCAAGAGCGCGAGATCATCACCCGTGTGGCGGGGCGAGTTCTGACAGAGGCGCTCAGTGGAATGAGGCCTTTGTATCGGCACGTTGTTCCCGCCGAAAGGTTAGCAAGCTAGCTCTCTGGTGTCAAGTTGCTGTTGGAAAGACGGAGGTCTTGAGAAAATAGGAACATTTGTCGAGATGTCGCACCCCGGATATAACATTAGGGGGTGGTTGGGCGCCAGACGTGAATAACTATGATTGACCGTTGCACCCGATGTTCTAAAACGCAATTCACGTCCAGAAAAATAAAATAAAACACACTTAAATATTAAAACAATGATCCGGACGCGCTCATAGTCTTGGATATCCGATCTGATCAACGTTTCCTGCGTGAATATACGAAAGTGGGCTCTGCCGGCTGGTGACCCGTAGTCTAGTGCCGATCTCCATCATTCTATCTATTAGTTCGCTCTACTTTAGCGTTGACATGCCAGGCGATGAGCTCGCACATGAGTATACAAACTCTCGCGTGGGTACACCCAGAACTATAGGCTATAAATACCTTGCCTTGGCGGCGAGTCTGATTGTCTTGCCGAACTCGCCATTACCCCCTCGCTTGGCGGCGAGTCTGGCTGTCTTGCTGGGCTCGCCCATCGAAAATCGTGGTTGGGCCCGCCCTCCCTGTGATTTACTAGGGAGAACGTTCCTTTTGCTTGCTGAATACAGGTTGCACAGATAGGCTTCACATACTTTCTTAAATTATATCGTATGATAACATTTCTCTTTTTCCTGAGAAATGTTGTTATTTGATAGCGCTGAATTACTTAAAACGCTTCTTTCCTAAACAATTTTATTATTAGTCGATGTGCTCTTTGTTCAAATTGTTTGACTACAGTACCATAAATTGTAAGTTATAGATTTTAGGAGGGGTGTTGATGTAGGGTAGGCTAAGCGGTGCACAAATTCAAGACCTCTAGGGATAAAAATGAAATCATACACTCTAACCTTAATCTAGATGCAATGGTTCCGTCGATGATGACGACAAATTAATACGAGCAATAATATTTTTAACCCACACAATAATAAATTAAAGCAAAGAAATAGCATTCAGTAAAGGAACATTCAACAACTTTCCTCCGCTCGGAGGGCAAGGCAAAGCGTGCGGCGAATGAATCCCACTTGCAAGTCACAAACGTATCGAAGCGAACTTTCCACCGGCAAAATATCCAAGCAAATAAGGCTACAATCCAATAAAAAGATGTTGAAAATAATAGTCCAATACAACAAAAACTCATCAAGTAGTGAGCTGAACAAGGCAATGAAAAATTCAGAGCCGGATGCGTTTTGACGGCGATCCAATGTGGAACCAGAAGTGGGAAAATGACATAGGTGGCTGTCCTCGGCGGTGGAAGGCTGAATCGGGCCGAAAATGAGTAGATCCGGCTACGTATGAGTGAAACCGGGTGAGGGAGGATAGATCCGATGATTTGAGAGCGTATCCGGGATAGGGAATAATGGACGGGTAAGGGAAATTGGCGGATCGGGGGTTGGACAATCCAGATCTGGACAGATTTGGAAGGGAGAGTTGTGAGGGTGGCTCCATGTGGGGGCGGCAAAGAGGGGCTAGGGCATGGCGGTTGATGTAGAGGTAAGAGGGAGGGATGGCGTCTTTGGAGGGTGGAGGAGTGGGCGGCGGTGGGCTGTAGAGGAGCTAGGAGGAGCGGCGGTGGGTTGTTGGACGGGGGGCAGTTGGTGGCTGGTTTGCTGGAAGGGGATCAGGCCGCATGTTTGGGGAGTAAACAACCAACAAAAGGCTGCTTTTGGGAGGAGTTGGGTGGTGGAAAGAGGGTTTGGAGTGAGGAAAATAGTGCTTAAGGTTAGGGGAAACCTTGGGGAGGGAGATACACACCTAGGAGTCATTACTTAGAGTTCCACGGAGTCGGCACCGTGGGAGGATTGTGGGATTCCGGGAATGCACTCTCCAAAATCTGCAATATCCTAATTCAGCCCACTAGCAACTTATTTATAACAAAATGACAACTAGGGCATCCCACCGTCGACAACTATGATTGGCCGGAGGTGGGGCCACTCAAATACATCAAATAAAATACAAAAACAACAAAGTAATATATGAAAAAGATTCGCGACGCGGATCCGGACGCATCTGCGAAGTTGAATTGGCGATCCGATCAAACCCTCCTGCGTGAGTACACGAACGCGGGTCCCGCCTTGTGGCCAACCTCTCCTGGTGCATGATCTGATGGATCCCCATCAGGTGCACCTTAGTGCATGTTAATTGGGAAGAGATGTCTTGTAAATATGACAGATTATGAGAGGATGTTCCGGTAATTTCAAAAAAAGGACATGAGATTCCAGTAATTACATAAACTCATAATCAACTCTCTTTTCTATATATATAAATGTGTGTGTGTACAGAGTTATTTACCTGGACCTCTCCTCGAAGTTTGCTTAATTACAACTTGCACTCATCTAACTTTTGAAATTACAAAAACCTTCTCTCAATGTTTACATTTCATTACATCCATGCGCAAAAGTAGCCCCTTGGAGTAAATCTTCACGGGAGTCTTTTTGTGCATAGATGTTATGAAATGGAAACATTGAGGGGAGATAAATACAATTTTCAAAGTTAAGAGGGGGGCAAGTTGTAATTACATACACTTTGAGGGGAGGTCCTGATAAATAATCTTATATATATTTGTATATGTATGTATGTATATATATATGTATATATATATATATATATATATATATATATATATATATATATATATATATATATATATATACGAGTGACAGGCATGGGCCTCCGGCACAATGGCTACGCGTCACAGTACCCGGCCGGCGACGGCGGGCTTCGCCCGCCCCGAGCGACAGTACCCATCCTTCGGTGGCGGGCTACACCCGCCCCGATGCCGTGACACCTTTTATGTATTATATTTATGTATTTTAAATGATTTGTTAATATTTTTAATATGATTTACCAATTAATTTTAATTAATATTGAAAACATTAATTAATTAATTAAATTGTTATTAACTGTTAATTAATTAAAAATATTAATAAATTATATGTTAATTAAAAAAACTATTGAATGAAATTAAAAGCAGGCTGAGCTTGGCCAGTCTAGCCACGCTCCGCCTGCTTTTAAATTAATAATTGTAATTAACATTTAATTAATTATTTAACTAATTCAAACATGAATAACATGTCTCTTTAGTCCCATATTGCCCGGTTGAAATTAAATCTGTGTGTTTATAAGGCATATGCAGGATGACTTATTTGAAATCTTTTTCAACGGCTAGACTGGGCCTTTCTTATGCTGAGTTGGGCCTGCTGGGGCGTTCTTTTCAGAGCGTGTTATGCGAAGCTACGGTCCATAGTTAGCCCGCCCGGTTTCACAGTCAACCTACCCTTATTTTTAGAGTTATATAGGGGTGAAAACGTAATTTTACATAGGTTTAGGACAACCTAGTTAGTAGGTTTATGAGACCTACTAAAATGTGGAGAGATGGTGTAGTATGATTGAGCTTGATCGGACGGCAGCCGAATTATCAAAACATGATCGGACGACCATTCTAATTTCGAACTCATGAATTTATATTTCCTTTATAGTAGTAAAGATAAAAATACACACACACACACACACACACACGATCTTCTTCGCACGGGCTACGCCCGTGCTCGAAGCTCTCAGGCGGTCTTCGACCGCATTCAGACTCCGCACGGGCTTCGCCCGACTCCGCACGGGCTTCGCCCGTGGTGCTTGATGCTCTGAGCGGCCTTCGGCCGCATAGAAGCCAGTCCCGCTTCCACGCAATTCATCGGTTCGGCGCCGCAACCGCCACTCGCGTCCCCGCATTTCACCGGCTTAGCAACGCAACCGCCACTCGCGTCCCCGCATTTCACCGGCTTAGCAACGCAACCGCCACTCACCGCCCCGCATTTCACCGGCTTAGCAACGCAACCGCAGGGCGGCGAGTGGCGGTTGCGGCACCGAGCCGGTGAATTGCGTGGAAGCGGGATCCGCTTCTATGCGGCTGAAGGCCGCTCGGAGCATCAAGCACCACGGGCGAAGCTCGTGCGGAGGCGGGCGAAGCCCGTGCGGAGGCGGGCGAAGCCCGCCTGGATGCTGCCGAACACCGCACGAGAGCTTCGAGCACGGGCATTGCCCGTGCGAAGAAGCTCGTATATACCTATTGTAGCAAGATGGAATATACCTATTGTAGCAAGATGGAATATCCCATCTTTATTTTTCCAATTAATTATATAATTTATTTACATTCCAAAAAATTAAATCACGTAGAACCGATTAATTGAAAGCTTACAACAGATTAATTGAAAGCTAATACAAACAGTGAAGTGTTCATGACTCCACCTCTAGCAGCGTCATTAAAACTTGAAGGTAATTAAATTGATTGCGTAAAGTGAGAAAGAAGAAGGGATTAAAACTTGAAGGTAATTCTTGATAAGGGAAATACAAAATCCATCAAAACCTGTAACAAAATACAAACGCCGGAAGTCATCCTTGATGGCTTCAACTATTTGCGCTCGATCTGGAAGATCTAAACCATCTTCTGTGATCTCAGCGATCTCAATCTGCGGAGGAGCTGATTGGAAAATCGATGCGGCGATTCACAGAAGCTCGGATCCATACCAGGCAATGCGAAGCACCGTATTCTCCGAGCTAGAGCCTCCATCGCCGGGTGACGACCTAGGTTTCCCACAATGGCAGCGGAAAATATGGTTCTTCAGAACTACAGACTTTCGTCGGGCGGCGGCGCTCAGATAGCCGGGTTCAATATGGGAAAGTGCCGAGCAGACGGAGGAAGCCATTGTGGACCTTGTGGTAGCTTCCCCTGGAAATAAACAGATCATTCGGTCGTGCGACCATAAATTTTGTGAAATATTGTATATAATTACCGGGCAACTATCACAATGCTAACCTCCCAAGTTCGCCGGATTTCAGTTCCGACTGGATGAAAATCAGATATTCCTCCTTGCTACAGTAGCAATGTCACGCTGCTACGGACATTGCTACTGTAGTAAGGCAGAATATCTTTATATATATATATATATATATATATAATATTATAAAGAAGTTTCATCAAGAAGCATTTGAGAAGGTATGTGAGACACCTAATCCAGTAGCATTTTATTCAGTTTTTAAATTTACAAAATTTAAAACCAGGCTGCACTTCTTCTCCAAAACCTGATAGCCCTATGTCTCTCTTGCCTTCTCCCCCAGCGCTTCTACCCCGCCCCCTTCTTATCCGCTGTGATCGCTGCAATCTCTCACTTGCAATGCTACCCCTCGACGACTTTTCCATCTCTCTAACCCCACTCCATCTCTTGCGCTCCAAGCCCTATTTTTCCCACTCTTACTTTCTCCTCCACGATGAGCTCCCCGACGGCTATTGAACCCTTGGCGACGACGCTACTGCGACGGCTTCTCGCCCGTCCGATTCTCTCTCCTGTGCGAGCGATCTCCGACGGATCGTCACATCTCTCCCG
This sequence comes from Platanthera guangdongensis, assembly GCA_039583875.1. Taxonomy (NCBI): domain Eukaryota; kingdom Viridiplantae; phylum Streptophyta; class Magnoliopsida; order Asparagales; family Orchidaceae; genus Platanthera; species Platanthera guangdongensis. The sequence goes on from CM077154.1 coordinate 154,395,298, forward strand.
TCACCTCGACGACAGGGGCCGATTCCCCCTGCTGCAGCATGTCCGACGGACGACCGCCCCATCCCGTAATGCTGCAAAGTTTGGCATTAAGGCTCTAATCGAAGAAGGAAGAAAAATCGAGAGAGAACACATAAGAGATCGAGAGAGGAGAAAATAAAAACGAAAAGAGATAAAACACTTACACACAAGCAGTCGTGCGTGGAGTTTCGTTCCCCGACAACTATAGTACAACAACCGTTTGTCATCCCCGTGAAAAGTTTTGCTCCGTGAATGCAAAACTTAATAAAAATTGAGGGAATGATGACACTTTTTAAAATAGAATAAAAGTTACATATTAAGCCCACTTCAAAAAGATTATAGTAGTTGTAATAACGGAAAGGCTAAATTGTAAAGATGAACATTTCACAAAAGAGTGTTTTTTTCCTTATACATATAGTAAGATGTATATAATATATATGATATAATGATATATAGTTTATTTGTGTGAACACCCAACCATGCATGCAACATGCATCAGTATTATGATATTTTATGCTCTAGTAGTTGATTTGTTCTTATTATCTCCTGCATTGTAATAATCTTGCAGACTGTTGAACGTGCTGCTGGACCCGATGGCCAGAAAGTAACATACACTGTTATCAAACACCGACTTGGTGACCTTTTCTACCGGCTAGTGTAAGTTTCTTACCGAGCATTAGTTTTCTCTCTCCTGTGACTTATATTCAACATCTTTACAATGAGAAAATAGTAAACAAGGGGAAATTTAGGTCATGGTTGTCTACAATAGCTAGTTCGTCTAATTTCTTAAGGAGACCGTTGTCTTCTGGGCCTTAGAATTGAACATAACTCTAGAAATGTATGTATCAAATATATTTGCAAGTCATCAATATCATTGAAATATATTCAGCATACACCATAATAAAACACAGACTGGATTATCTACTCAACTGACTAATATATTAGTTTAAGCCCTATTATGATGCTTTATATATAATATATTGGTCATGATTGGAGGGGGTTCAAAAATGTTAAGTCACCTAATTTACTGGAAGGTTCTTTAATCCTGCCCGACCCAGTGGTTTGGTTTTTATACTAGTTTATTGGTAGTGGAAATGTGAGATTTGGGAGTGAAGCGACAATTTAACTTGAAGTGCTTGTTTCTTGAGAGATGGGATTTGTCAGTGTTTAAAATTGCTTGATTGTCATAGTCTAAGGGCACGAGTTGGGACTGACGGATGCGCAAATCAGTGGAGATATAAGCCTTAACATGTGCTTATTCAGACAAAAAGGCACACGACCATAAAACACTCGTTTGGCACGACAATTGTTTGCGATTTCCACCACAGGAAAAAAAACTGATTTGGAACGTAAACGCGGACGCGGTTCCACCAGCAAGATCGGGCGTTCACGAAGGAGTTCAGCAAGGCTTCTGCAGGTGAGCTCATCTTCTCTGACTGCTGTAGGCTGGAGCCAGATAGCCAATAGCTAGCGAGGAGTTCAGTAGGGCTACAATGAACTAGGTTTACTATTTGGAAATTCTATAATTTGCCGGAGATCTCCTGAAACACAATAATCACCCCTTTGTATTATTTAATAGTTACTCCAAATTTAAGCTTATACTAATTAAATCTAAAGTTTCTTAAGAAGATAAAGTTCAAATTACTAATCATGGATGTCTGGTTATTTAAATAATGCTAATAGAAATCCAAAAGGGTAGTTTTTAAATTAAATTTGTCAAGAAAAATCCTAATGTTATATTGTTTAGGGTTTATTCTCTTCTCTTCTCTTGCCAAAAGACCACTGGTGGCTTGGCATTATTCTCCTTGTAAATTTGTGATTCTACAGGTCTCAGAAATTTGAAGATCCCGCGGAGGGCGAGGAAGCCCTCGTCGCAAAGTTCAAAAAGCTGTACGATGATCTCACCGCCGGGTTCCGTAACCTCGAGGATGAGATGAGGTAGATCAGCTTCTTGTTCCCTGTGGCAGGTAGTACTCTTTCGAATTCTTAAACTTATTGCCTATATTTAACCCTGCTGCTTCTCGAGCTTTCGCTCCCCGGCAACATATCCGCTCATATGTGGCGGTTTGGGAGGACCCCGGTCTCCGAGGTTTTGTCGCTTCGTATCCGTTGTCGGTGAAGTGCGCGCCCGTTATTCTGTCTTCTTTCTTCCTGTATTTGTTTTCATTATTACTTGCAATTTTTTTATAAGGAAAGCTTGGATTTTCCCCCTGAAATAAATGAGATACGAGGTTTATTCTTATTGTATTTTGTTGCATTCTGGAGTAGTGTTGTTGGTGGTCTGTGAAATTCAATCTCAACTTATATTTGGTGGATTAAGCTTCTGACCATTCCATTTGCCGCTAGCTACATTGCTATATAATTATATATCTATAAGATCTGCTAATTATATATCTATATATTGCTATATAACACGGTGACTCCGTTGAAAAATTCTCAGCCGTCCGGATCAAGAGGACCTTTGTCTGCAAATGCATTTTCAATTAAAAACTCCTGATCTGCTATGGAAAAAATTCCGATGCTCTCCATGCCAACCACGCCTGTTTTTAACTTCTTCGTGCTGCCGCCGTCGGCTTAGCCGCTAGCGGCCTGCCTGGCGCCCGCCGTCGGTTCGCCGGCCCCCGGTGAACCCGTCGGGGGTTGTCCGACGGCGAGCGGGCAAGATCACCGTCCTATGGCGGCGGAGCTGTTGACGGCCTACCCGGCAAACGCCGGCAGTTTTGCTGGCCCTCGGCGAACCGGCCGGGGTTATCCCCCTTTTTAAAAATAAAAATAAAAATATATATATTAAATTTATTAAAAAAATAATAATGATCATGTTTTATTTCAAAGAAAAGTAAAGAACTAAAGTAATTATAGCAATTTAAAAAATATTTTTAAAAGATAAATTAAACAAAAACAATTCCGCAGGCAGTCCTTGTAACTCTCTCTCTCTCTCTCTCTGTCGCTCAGTCTGTCTCTCTCTCTGTCTCTAGTCTCTCTCAGTCTGTCTTTCTCCGTCTCTCTCTATATATAATGATGTGGACTGTGGAGGGCTCCGGGGTGGTGCAGTGCAGGAAATGCACTGCATCGTGCAGTGCGCGAGATCTGACGGGTGCGAGTGCATCTCAGCTCGCGCGGAGATGTGTGCACGCATTGATCTCTCATGCACTGTTTTGAGATGTGTGCTGAGATGTGCACGCATCTCAGTGCACTCGCATCCATTAGATCGCACTTTACGGTAAAGTGCAGTGGATCTCGTCCGTCCGATTTCCTGCACTTTACCTCCTCCAGATCCACTGTGGAGTATTGCCTTGGGTTATGTTTGGGAGGACTTATTTTCACCGGTCAAGTGGTTACGACCGCATGAACCGGACCATAACCGGGCTATGTTTATGAGGATTTATTTTTTTGGAGATTAAAATAATTATTTCTATTTCTATTTTGTGTTTTCACATGGTATCAGAGATCGATAAATAAATCGTTCAGACCGCTTCTTGAAACCACCCACCCGACTCTACAGGGACATCTCTACTGAAACAGCTCGCCCTTAGTTGTGTGGCTTCCGTGTGTGGACTATCCACCCGCTCCTGCTCGATCTCTCCTATCAGTCCATTGCCTTCAGTCTGTGCAGACTCAAGGCCTACTTCCTCGCATTTTTTGCTGACATAAGAGCACTAATAAACTGAGATCCTAATCATGATGATATATTGAATGGGGGCAATTAGAGCATGTTAGATCTCTTTTTGTATATTTTTGCGTTCAAAACACTGTTTAGCACTTTCTTTGTTCACGTGTTTGTTTGGACTTTTGATCTTTTGTTGATCTGGGACGTTAGGCAGACAGGGCCTGTGCCTTGATCGTGCTTTAGACTGTGTTGTGATGCGAGTGTGTTTTATTTTACTTATACGTGCATACTATTTTTTGTTTAATTCTAATATGTTTAACAAGTGCTGGACACGATTTTGAATGATTTACCTTATTGGTTGAACATTGCACAAACCATCCAATCCAACGTCGGGTTTACGGCGGACATAAAAGGAGATTGTTAGATATTTATTAATATGTTCACACGCGTCAAGACCGACTCAGAGCGTGTTATTGAGTTCGTGTCACTCTAGGGTTAGAGTATACGCTGGAGATACTATATAAAATAAAGCATATTCCAAACTTGATAGGAAATATGGACTACTTTGAGAATGTTAGTGTGTCTAGTCGTTCAAGGTATTCTACAATAGCTCATCAAGTTTGAAATGACTATTTATAGTAACTCCAATCTAAAGTCATGTCCTAGGGTAGATACAGAACCTATTATACGTTGTCGAGTCGGTCTCGACACGCACACATACATATTATCTGTTATCCAACATTCTCCGCCACTACTGAGTGATCGCCAACTCCTGTTGTTTAACCGCGCCCTGTCCTTCTCGCTTCCTTCCTTTTATGCGACGTCACCATCCTTTGTTGACTTCCTATAGTTCTCTCCCAAGCGATTGTGGATTTTGGTTTTGTAACCACCCGTCCTACCTGCTCCATCCAAAGTGCGTGTTTTCCCCATCACGGTCGGACTTTTGTTTAGATTAGCTCGGGCGGACTCTAGTTTGGTAACCGCCCGACCCTCTTATGCTAGTGCTGATTGAGGCGGACTCCGGTTCTGCAGACTCCATTTTCGTGGCCACAACACCACTTATGCCCAATTGTCCAAACAACCTGGAGCAAACTCCAACTCCATAACCCCCCCCCCCCCCCCCCTCGGACTGGGATCTCTCAAATCGGACGGCGGGAAGTAACTTAACTGCACTCGCGGGGCCCACTCGCCAGTTCAGCCGCTCTCGCTTGCCCGCCGTCCGATTTGGAAGATGTAATCATAGCCGCGAAATGGATCCCCTCCATTTCACAACCATTTCATGTGAAATGAAGAGGATCCCCCCCCCCCCCCCCCCCTAGTACAAACTCAGAGGTTTACGGACTGCCGGCAGTCCCTTTTAATAATCATCTTCTATTAAACAATCTTCTCCAATTAATTTAAAACTAAATAAAATATTAATTTTGAACCATTCAAAAATTAAAAAATTAATTTAATTGATCTCATAGAAGACCGGCCGCGCATTAATTTGTCCATCCTGGCCAACTCCTCCACATATATATACACGGGCTCGCGCACACACACAAGCAAGCAATTGAAGACATTAATTGTGCTGCCCAAGCAAATCAAGAGATGATCGGCTGCTGCTGCTGCCTGACTTCATTCTTCGCCGCCCAATCTGAGCCGTCCAATTTGATTCGTGTGGCCTCCCTCTCCGGCAGCGTCGAATTTTTCTCCCCTCCGACCACCGTGCTCCAAGTCATCAGCAAACACCGGCCTGGCTGCGCGATTTGGACCGCTGCCGGAGTTATTTTGGCCGGCCGGCATCTTCAGCCGGCCGACCAACTTGAACCGGGCCTCCTCTACTTCCTCCTCCCTCTCACCCTGGTCTTCGACACCGACAACGACGCCACCTCCCTAGCCAAACTTGTGTTGCGCCTCACCGCGGTGGCTGACAGGTCTAAACCGGATGACGGTTCACATCTGGATGAACCCAGCAAGTTGCGCCAGTCCTCCGTCGTCCTGCGGCCGTTGTGGAGGCCGGAACTAGAGACAATCCCGGAGCTCGAGTCTAACAGCCGGTTCAGCACGAGCAGCAGTTATAACAAATTAACACCAATTTGAAATCTAATCTGATGGATGATGAACTATATCGGTAGCTCCTTAGTTTTAAATGTTCAAAAGATCAGTGGTGGATCCAGGTATTGAAATTTTTGAAGTGAAAGTGACGGCTTGTGCGGACAGACCGCGCGGACTGGTGCAGCGGACTGGTTGGTCAGACTGCGCGGACTGGTGTGGTGTCTAACCAGCTCGGCCATTGGTTTGCGGGTTCAGGCAGTTTTTCAAGTTTGTAACCGGGTGAATTGGTTATCTATCCGCGGGAGCTGCGGACTCATCTGGAGTTCGCCGAGTCCGGCTTGTTGCGGACTGTTCTGGAGCTTGCGGGATCGGCATAGTCTTGTGCCTTTGATCCTGGTCGCTGGTGGAGCGGTTTGGTGTGGACCGCGGAGATCGCCGGTTAGTGTGGTCTGATTCTTGTATCCACGGGTGTTGTGTTCGCACCATTGATTGTTGGAGGTGTGGATTTGGTCACGATTTGTACGAAGTCTTGTTGTGCTCAGTCTGAGAGTTCGCACGGGTAGCGCGGACTGCTTCTCTATCCGCCGAATTCGGCAGCTTGACTGAACCGGGTTTGTGTTCTAGTCGCGGGCTTTAAGTGTGTGGACTGGAGCAGTGTCCACATGGTGTTGCGGACTGGTTGATGTATTGGCAGTGTCCGCAGGTGTGGCGGACAGATCCTGGTTCTGGCCTTGACGGTGTTCGAGGCGGATAGATTTTTTGTCTGGCCTTGTCGGGGCGACAAAGACGGACTTGTTTCGTGTCCGCACTGTGCGGATACGTATGTGCTGGCTGCGAGAAGGGTGGTGATTCTATCGGTTAGGACGGGGATCACACTCCTTTCCGCGCTTATAAATAGGACCCCCTGTCACATCATAATTACAAACGAATGAACAATTGTGCGGCTAGCGCTGAGAAGCCAGAACTTGGTTCTGACTGTTTTAGGCATCGGTGCGGGTTCTGCGGATACAATCGGCGGTTTGCATCAGGTCACGACTTGGGACCAAGAGGTCTTCTCATTGACAATCTTTCCCAGTTCAATAAGGTTGTCCGTCAATTGGCGGTCTGTCTATTTAGTTCGGTAACAACTATTCGCAGTTATCTAGCAGCTAGGCGACCTCGCGGTTAGGCGGCTTGCAGATTGCGGACAGAGTTCTTCAGCTTGGAATAACGGGGTGTCCGCGCGGTTAAGTTGCGGTCGACGACTTAGCGGTTTCAGCAGACTTCCTTGTGCAGTTCAGCAGTAGCGGCGGTTACAGGATCTGTCCGCCCGGTTTGTTTTTGACTTGTATGTTTTTGCTTTCATCAGATACATTGACGAGTTATGTCCCGTCATGTATGTCTCGCATTGTAAAGAAGTTTAATGATACAAGATTTGCTTGTTCCTTCATTTGCATTTAGTTTATTTGACTTGAATTGGTTGAGTGTTCCTGCGACCTGATTTCCATTTTCCGCTTAATCACAAATTTTTACAGCTTGTTGAGCACGAGCAGCAGTTATGACAAATTAACACCGAAATCTAGTGTGATGGATGATGAACTATATTGATAGCTCCTTAGTTTTAAATGTTCAAAAGATGAGTGGACGGATCCAAAAAATTAGAAATTGAATGCATAATATGTCAAATGATATCTTATTTTTAAATAATGCTTCAAATAATCTAAATTTAATTGTTATTATTATGCTACAATATTGTATGTATTCAGTATGTTCATGAGAAATGAAATTAGAATTTTTAGACTTCTCTCCAGAATAATCATGACTCATAACATTGTGAATTTGAATATAGCAAGCAAAAAAGAATTAAAAAAATCACCAATGCATATATATATATATATATATATATATATATATATATATATATATATATATATATATTAAAAATACAGCATATAATAATGAATTAATTAAAGCAATTATACATTTTAAAGTTCATTCATGACATCACATAGGAAAGTACAAATCAACAAAACACATTAAAGTTCAAGCATGACAAGTGTTGAGAGTAGTCTGGTTTTTCTCTAGTCCGGAGAATCGAACCGCCTTAGCTCCGAGTTGGATAGGGCGCGTAAACAATTAAAGAAAATCAATAAGCAATAACAAGAGATTTTTTTTATTGTGGAGAACCCGGAAAGGGTAAAAAACCACGCGGACGGATCTGTGTCAGGCCTAAATCCACTATTTTTTTTGAGGTTACAAGAAATTGTGTTCCTTGGAGGATGACAGATCAGCTCTCCGTAACAAGCCTTGAATGTGAAAACAGGGAAAAAAAGCTAAGTCCTAGAAGCTGGGTGAAGAGCGTCCATGAGCGCACTTTGATGTCTTCTCCCGCGCTCACAAAGGCGTCGGGCGTTGAGCGGACTAGAGAGGGAGCAGAGCGAGTTCCGAGCAGAAAACTGATCTAAGTCTCACGTTCTCGTCAGAAAACCTTAGAGCTCTCTGGTCTTTGGAGTTGCTTCCCGTTCAAATGAAGGCGTGCAAGACTTTTTATAATTTTTGGAAGAACGTGCTGGTAATTGTGTCGAGCTGTATTTGAGTTGGCGAATGTCGTCGCTTCATTTTGATCACTTGGATTGTCAATTTTCAGGAAATGACGAACATGCCCCCCCCGGGTGACCCATGCAGGTTGTCTGGTGATGACGGCGGTCGAGGGCGAAGGAGGTCGGAGGCAGCGGCCGCACTGCACACGTGCGCAAGGCCGCACACACGCACAAGGCCGCGCACACGTGCAAGGCCTCGCGCGCATGCAAGGCCTCCGGAGAATGCGCACCCGCAAGGCCTCCGGAGAATGCACGCGCGCGCAAGGCCTTTGGTGAATACGCGCGCGCGCAAGGCCTCCGGAGAATGTGTGTGCCCATATGGGTGAAACTGGTGCGGTTTGATACAGTTTGAGCCCAAACCGCAACTGCAGCGAAGTGGGTCTTTTTTGGACTTAACAAAGCCGCATCGCATACAAAACGTGCAGTGCGGTTTGACATTGATGCGGTTTGGAGTGGATTTTTGCGGTGCAGTTTTGGTTTTTGTACCTTTGTCAAATAAAATGATGTAAATAAGCAATGACTCCTACAAATATTTAATGATCAACGAATCTATGTTTTAGAATTAATGAGAAAAAAAAATTAATTCAAGCAAGTAGTGCATACATCAAATAATAGTGATTCAAGTATGGGTGTTGCGGGATTGCATCAAAGAGTGAAGCTCCGTTTGAGAGGACTTATTTTCACCGGTCAAGCGGATACGACCGCATGAACCGGATCATAATTATGGTCCGGTTCATGCGGTCGTAACCGCTTGACCGGAGAAAATAAGTCCCCCCAAACGGAACCCGAGTTACAACTTGTAAAATCATTCACCTTATGTCAAAGAGTGAGTTACAACTCTGTATCACCTTCTATGGATGATGAAAGGGACGGAGTGATGGCGAGTGTTGGAATGGGTCTTATCCCTTTATCGACGACAAAAAGGACGGAATCATTGAGGCGGGAGGTCGTCGACAACAATAGGAAGACGAGTCGTTAGGGCATGCACAGTTTCACGAAAATGAGAAATGAAAAAAATTAGAAATGTGCAGTTTTAACTTTTAATATTTCAAAATTCACAAACCGTAGAGTATTTGGAAATTGGTTCACGTGGCCTTCAGCTTCACATGCTAACGAGTAATGCCTAAATCCCAAATTGTTAAACAGCTTAAAATTTTATCGTTTCAAAGTATTACTCAATGAGTGAATGCTAAACTTTAGTTCATATTAAATGCTAATTTAATCATCTATAATAGTATTAGTATTACATATTATAGTTATGTTAGAAATATATTTTATTCTTAATATTTACAGCGCAGTGCGGTTTATTCGGTTTTGCATAGTCAAAAGCCGAACTGCACCGCACCGCAAACTACTCGATTTTTCAAGCATCAAAACCACACGACAACCAAGCTGTTGATCAGTGTGGTTGGAAATCAGAGCAGTTCGGTGCGCTTTTGCGGGTTTCAATGTGATTTCCGTTCCTAAGTTTCAGCCCTACACGCGCGAGGGCCGCACGTGCGATGTCGTGGGTGCTGCGGGTGTGCGTCCGTGCTTGGTTCCACCCCTTCTTTTGGGGTAATTTTTGGTCCCCTCGAGCATGCGAGGCTTACTGGCGCAGCATGCTCGATCGGGTCATATCGCTGGGCAAAACATGGTACAACGAAGCCGCGTCCCAATTGCATGATGTTGGAGGGTCGACTATCCAGGGGGATCTGGCCCGTGTCGTCGGCCGGTACCACCGTTCCTAGGGACAACACACGTCACGAGGACACTGCGGAAGAGGCCAAGTCGGTTGGGGCCGGAAACTTCACGGCAGCTTGGTGTTCGTGAGCTTGACCGGATTCATAAACTCGAGCTTCATGTCGAGTCTTCAGGGGAGGCCCGCTGATCAAGCCGAATAGGGCACCCACCTCGGTGTCGTCCCGGTCAGACGAGTCCATGAAAATCAGGGGAGCAGGTCGGCCGAGAAATGTCTTGGGGAAGGTCATACCCTTCCCACCGTATTTATAGATCGAGCTAGGAAGGGGTCACGATGCGACCAAATAGGAAATGTCCTGTGCTCGTCAAATCGGGGTTGGATGATTTCTTTTCAACCTATGTTATTCTCACCTCGTCGTGTCCCAAAAGTCCGACTGGGCCGGGCTTGAACCGGGCCGGTTGGGTCCGAGCTTTTTGCCAACCGGGCTCGGCCCAGACTTATCTTGAGTCGGGCCGGGCTCCCTCTCAAAGTGGGGGCTAGATAAGACCTTTAGGCCGGCCGGTCCTGGGCTGGTCTGATTTCTCAACGGGTGGTATTTTAATACCGCCTGGATTGGGAGGGATTTTAATCCCGCCTAAAATACCGCGGGATTAAAACCTCACCTGATTAGGTGGGAAATTCCGCCTAGCCTCGTGCGAGGCCCAAGCTAGGCTCGATGCCCAGGCTTTGCCCGGCCCGGGGGGGCACCGAGCCGGACAACTAGTTAAAATGGGTGTCCGGTAAGACCCCAAGCCTAGCCTTGGCCTGAGCCAGACCCGGGGCGGGCTTTTTTGGGCCCAGACTTTTATACACGACTAGACACAATTATCATATCATTGTTTGTAAATAATCATAATTGATTGAAATATAATGATATATTAATAAAAATGATTGTATTTCAATACCGTCATATTTTCTTTAAAAAATACCCTAAGGGCCAGTTCGTTTGCTTGGTTTTGACAGCCTGTTTTGGTTTTTTGTTTTCGCAGTTTTAATATAGGTGTTTGTTTCACTCTGTTTTGACATGTTTTGGTTTTGACCCAAAACACATGCGTTTTACCTCCTTTGTTAAATCCTCACGCCTCAAAACCGAACCCGATAGGTCGGTTTCCCCTTGTTTTCGAAAAGGGCATTATCCTCCTTCCCGACGGATCTTCCCTGACGCCGCTCCTGCGCTGAGATTTTACCGGCTAACGAAGCTCCTGGCGGTGTTTCTGGACGCGCATCTACTTTTTCCCCAGGTATGGTTTCTTTTAGTCGCGATCTTCGCGGCGCTTGGTGGTTTCTTCCCATCAGTCGCGATTCAGTCGCGATTTAGACGCCCGATGATTTTTTCCCGGTTCTATTCACTATTTCTTCCCTCAGTCGTTTTTCTAGGGCCGGTGGAGGTGAAGGTGGAGGTGTTGCTGCTTGTTTCTTCCCCAATCTGTTAGGTCATTTGTTTAGGGTCACTTGTTTCTTCCCTCAGTCGTTTTTCTAGGGCCGGTGGAGGTGGAGGTTTATCTGTGTGACCAATCTCTGCAGAGTTTTTTAGGGCCAGTGTTGCTGGATGTTTCTTCCTGGAGCTTTATTTGTTTGACCAATCTCTGCAGAGTTTTTTTATTTTTACAGATTTTACGCAGATTTGTACCATTTTAATGTTGTTTTATAGACAAATTTTCTTCAAAAAAATTGATACAACCAAACTCATTCCATGATAAAGCACAAACACATCATTCATCTACAGTTTTAACAAGTAAAACATCCATTGGATCCTAAGATCTGAAGAACTCTATCAAGAAAAGTAGAGCGAGAACTAATCTACTTTTAATCTACGGATAATGAGTTTCTTCTCTCAAATCGTCTTCATAATTGTTCAATAGGCATTGTTTAGTTAACTTCCCTATAATTTTTGTAGTGCTTTGGTAATAACATATACTCCACTCTTCCACCTTTAGTTATATCGTTCTGATAGTTGCATTCGATCTCAATAATATTGTTCAGATGGTTATATCGTCCTTCATCCATATACACTTGGACAACATGAAATTCCTATGAATACATAAGCATTGAGAAACCAGTGACATGGATATGAATTCGATGACTTTTACATATTTTAGATAGATGCAGATGCTAACAACTAAAACTTAATTGTTTCTTTCACAAAAAAATAGAGAGATTATTTCTTCTAGATAATTATGTAAAGGCTTTAAGTATTAAATGATGACAGACCACAAATCTTAATTTCTTTACTAGCTTCCAAATTGCACATATTTAGTTATCAATTTGTCATATGTTTTTCGTGTATTATTATGCTTCTTTAAGTTCTTTTTCGTCTTCAATTTTATGATATTGCTCTAGTTTGCTAATTTGGTTCATTGTATTCATTGTTTCTTAGGTATACCTAAATGCAATAGAGAGAGATGATCGCTTTGAAGTTCCTGTAGGTAAATGCACATAATTTAAGATTGATACTTTCTCATAAAGGATGATCCTCTTCATAAATCATTTATTTTACAATGTAGGAAAATATTACCTTATCGATGCAGGGTATACAAACGGTCCAGGCTATCTAGCTTCGTACCGATCGACTCGATATCACCTTCAAGAGTGGGCCACTTAAGGAAATAGTCCAATGACATATAAAGAATTATTTTATTTTCGTCACTCAAAAAAAGCGCAATGTATATGGCTATTTGGACTTGTAAAAGGATATGCATGTTCATACAAGAATGTTTTGTATTATGTTTATTTATAACATGAAAATCTTATGTCTTACTTTATTATAGTGTTGCCAATGTACAAAAAAACATCAAAGCCGGGAAGGATAAAGAAAAATCATATATTCATTGGACCATCGAAATGGATTATGCACTTTCAGCCGCACTTTTAGAGCAACAAAACCTCGGGCACAAGGATGCTAATGGGTGGAAGAGACCCTCATTCACAGCTGCTTTCAAAGCTTTGTGGGATGAGTGTGAAGTCCATATAAGCAAGAAAAAACTAACAGCAAGATTGAGAACTTGGACTAAACACTACCAAGATATATCCGCAATGTTGGATACAAGCGGTTTTGGGTGGGATTGAGAACGACATGTGGTCATGGTTGATAGTAAACATGTGTGGAGCGATTATATTAAGGTAACTTATTCTATGTCATTCTCCAACATTTACTACCCCAATAAATGTTCATCTATTTTATTTTAACGTTTTATGCTTATGTGTTCAATATTAAACCGCAGACACATCCATCTATGTGACACTATAAGGATGAAGTGATTGTAATTTGGGGGGATCTTGCAACCCTATGTGGGACAGACCGGGCAATGGGTGGCAATGCAACGACTGCGGTGGAAGCATGTAATGAACCTGATGTTGAAGTGGATGAGATTCCTGATGATGATGATATAATGGCAAGCCAACCAAGGAAGAAAGAGGTGAAGAAACCTTCGGCTATTGATATGATAGCAACGACCGTCACTCATATTGCAAACAACATTGATGGGCCGCCAGCACGAGAAAGGACAATAATTGAAATAATGTACGCTGCATTGACAACTATGTCAGACCTTTCAGAGGCTGTTCTCATAAAGGCAATTGCTTTCTTGTGCACCAGCGAGTTGAAATGTGAGATCTTCTTAGTTATGTCAGAGCTGGTTAGGAGGAGTTGGTTGCACGCACAACTCGATAAAAAAATATGATATGACTGATTTTGAGGGTTGAGACATAAGTTTTGTGTGCATGCCTTTTGTAATGCTTAGCAAATGGATTGTGTGATATGTCATTCGTAGTATGCTTCTTGTAATGCTTAGCATTTCTTTTCTAATATGTAATTGTAGCATGCATTTGGTAATGTTTAACATGTCTTGTGTGACATGTCTTTTGTAATGCAACGATCGTTTTAATTTATAACTTTTTTGTATTTTTTAATATGATTATGATAGTGTTTCCTATATGTGAATTCGAGTACTAGAGATACTCATTGTGAATATGAATGTCATTAAATGGCTTGTCCAATCTCCTGATTCCGGTTTTTTTTTCATCGTTATTTTTAATTTTCACTGTTGATTTTACTCGTAAATCAAGATCCTGCAAAAAAGAGACAAATGCACAATGTCAACCTTACTATATCAAAAATGTAAAAGTTTAAAAAATTCAATTGGAAAAATCTACAAATTTAGTATATATGAGAATTCATATCAAACTGAAAATCATGATGCAAACAAACATAAATTTCGTTTTGCCTCAAAACAGACTTGAAAATCATGTTGCAAACGAACATAAATTTTCGTTTTGCCTCAAAACAAAAACGCTTAATTCATTCATCTTGAAGCAAAACGAAAACCGTAAATGAAAACATGCAAACGAAGGGGCCCTAATATTTCTCATATAAAACCACCACCGTCTTGCATTTCTCGCCATTAGTAGAAATTAGTAACCTCCATCATAAGTGTTTCGCCCGGTGGAGTCGCCCTAGGGTTTCATCTTTTTATCTGCCGCCGCTTTCCTGCGTTTTGATCTCCTTATGGAAACCCTAACCATGCCGGATGGTTACTCGTCTCTCTTCAATCTCTAAATCAATGTTCTAAGTTTGATTTATTCACCTCCCGAATTTCTGAGAAGGAATCTCCATTGACAGGTATAATTTCTTTCCGCCATTGAATTCCATATCGTTTGCCCTAGAATCCAATTAGCGCCGGCACGTTCATTCGTTTGTATTTCCTTATCTCTGTTTTTCGTTAGATGGGCCGTGGAGTTGTAAGCAAGGATAGACCTTCATATGCTGAGTTCTCGCCCAGATATGGAGAAAGAGATCGACGAAGTGGATGGGATGTAGCTCCTCCTTCGAGGAAGCTCTGGGTGGGAAACTTAGGCCCTCGTATGTCGGAAAACCTTCTGTCGGAGCAGTTTCTGAGGTTTGGAGACATCGAAAACATAGCTTATTTACCTGGTCGGAATTTTGCATACGTCAACTTTAAGAAGACAGAAGATGCTGTTCTTGCGTTGAGGGGTCTTCACGGTTCAAGTGTTGCAGGGACGACTCTTAGAATCGAGTTTGCAAAGGTGGTTAGTCCTGTTGATCCTTGTCCGTTTGATGTTTATTACCTCATTTTCAATGTATCATTTGCAAGTTGCTTAGGGCGCTCCCAGCAAGCAGAATTCTTATTATTAATGATCTTGCAATGGTATCTAATTCCTAACTGACTTTCTAATTGAAACCTGAAAAGATTCTAAATTTCCTACTTGCATGCAAAAAATCGCTCAGGATGTGCTGTCAGCTAATATTTCATACATGTTCGGCATTCGCATACACGATTATAACCCTTTTCATGGTCTATATACCTACTGATTCCATCCCCTGCTTGGTGTAATTGATGAGAAGCAATTGTAGTGTGACTGAAATCTCTGATTATAACTTGTTAATAAGAACTCAATTGAGTGAAACCTAGCAAAATCAATTCAAGCATCAGCTTTAGTAAGATTATATATCATGTCGATTAGAAAGTATGAAATACATTCAAAATCCATATAAAAGAAGATAGATACAATTTCAATTTCCTGCAGTTAATTTAAAATTCAATTGTTAATTCAACATCTTTATCATCATTTGTAGTTTTGTATTTATACTCAAATCTAACTATCTGAGTGCAGGTTGCACTCAAATATAAGATGCCATACTAGTAAAACATATCCATTAATGAATTCAAATCTAAGAAGAGATACTAGAACACATATTAATGAACACTTGAACCTATTAATCTGACAGATATGCACCACCCTTTTTGTTCATATACCACATGATTTTTGGGCTCACTTATATGTCTTTGGTACACTAATTCTGTATTTAGAGGTGGATTTCAATTTCATACTTTTCATACTTATAAAGTTTTCAAAAAAAAGTATTAAGTTCAAACCTGATGCTTCAAGTTTACTTTCTTATATTCATGCAATTAGTTTTATTCCCCTCTTCCCTGTTGGTGGCCAGTTACATTTTTGGCTGATTTTTCCCACTAAATTCATCCTCAAATAAGCCTGAATTATCGTGGTTCCTCTGATTGAAACTGTAACAATTTTATGATTCTAATAAAGTTCCGTCTCTTCACCTATCAAGATTTAATCTAGGACTTGAATGTTTTCATTGATTTGATTAATGCAACATGGAGACTTATAAAAACACTTAATCCTGCAAAGAATTTGTAATATGTGTAAATGTATTCTTCTATATTTATTTTGTAGTCATACTTATTTTCATTCTGTCCAATGCATCAGGAATAAGTTAAGGAATACTTGATTTATATAACCATGGAACAAACTAAGATCGTCACAATAAGATGAGTGCAATTATTGTTTTCACTAACAATGTAAACAAAAAATCAAATTTATTTAATAGCTCCTTGGAACGCATTTCAACTTTATAGAATTCATTAAAAGATTGCATTAGTAGGTTAATATTAAATATCTGGATTAAGGAATCTCTAAAAACAAGAAAGTAATGATGTGATTCTTTGCGCTGCATTTGAGTCTTATGATCAACATTCAAACTAGTCAGAAAAAACCTAATTTAAACAATCATATTCCCTTAATATAAATGTTAAGGTTTTCATATATATATATATATAATGTTGAAAGTAATATGGCAAAGTGATTTAGGAATGATATGCAATGAATTAATTAAAAAGTTGACATCTGTCATATAATCTACTTGAAGGATGTAGAGCTAATGAAAAGCTATCTAATTGTTGATGTAATGTGAAGAAATCAATATTCACTTTGTTAACCGATTCTTTTTCTAGCTTAAATCCCGAAAGATTTAAATATTGTCTGGAAATGAAGTTCCATTCATGAATGTTATAAAATAGGGTAAAAACAGAAAAATTGGGGCCATTTGTAATATGATATTGGCATAAGTATAACTGCACATGCTAGATAGGCATTTTAATTATTTGTGCAGTTGTGTTTACAATGACATGCCAGTATCTGAAAAATAAGATATATGAATGTCCATCCATGCTCACTAACAACATGAATTTAGATATCTGCATCAAAAATGATGGAACAAATAAATAATAAGAATGTGGCTTCACAAGACAATTATATTGTTGCGGTGCCAGGAGTACATCAGGTATTTATATAGGCTGACAGTAGCTACAGATGCAAATATTCTTAATTGATAGTGGTGTGTTCGTCATTTTTTCACTTTTATCACCATTAAACCTGGTGCTATGTTCTGATGAAGTAATGAAAACACCAGTTAAAGCTTGGAAATCGCATGGACGAAAATGACAAACTTATTCCTAAATAGGAATATAAAAAAGGAACACTGTGTTGTTTTATTTGATATATCTTTTTAAGGAAAAGTTTGTTGGCAGAAAAGGAAATCGAAACAATGCAAACATATGCTTGGTGCGAGTTTTACATTAAATTACAGTCCCATGCAATAAGAGCATGTACCTAGCGTGATTTTAATGTGAAATCATAATCCTATGCAATATGTAAATATCATTAATAATCTAAAATAGGGTGATCTTTAGTTGAAAGAAAGACTTCTATGGTCAATGACATAAGTGAGTTTTAAATTCCTGCTGAAAGAATTGTAGGCTGGTGCCTTGTCTAGCCAAACTCAATTAGCAGTGTTGAATACATTAAATTTAACTTAGCTATATGAATTGTTTGTAATGTTATAAACTATAATAATAACATAATGTCTTTATAAAAATTATGTAGTTTCCGTTGATACCTCAGTGAAAATGCTTTCTTCCTTCCTAGTTTTGGTCCCCATTTGTGATTGAATGCATCAACCTCATGCGTAGGTTTTCGACCTCATCTACGGTACGACACTATGATAAACTAATTGAAGTCATCATGTGATACGGCGAAACAAAAGCTGCAAGTATGCATGAGATACACGCCAATTCAACAAACAAACTTTGGTAGATGGTTGTAGAATGCCTCACCAACCACGTATCCACCCACCTTTCAATCATCGCAATGCCATCTTCTCTATGATAGTCACACTAGCCCTCCCAATCCTACCACAATTCCTCTTCCCTCCTTTATGACGTCCAAGTAGTAGTGTACCATGTCTCCACTACATCCACCAAACACGCCTCTCTGGCGCCATAGAGCATTTCTTAGGGCTCCACACACTGTTTTCCCAACTTGCTGAACAATACCTTGTCTTTGCTTCTTCAACAATCTTCCATGTAAAACCACCCAAGAAGGGTCAATCCCTTTAAACTTCTCCCACACTACTGTGCTCGACACTGCCGACAATTTAGGTAGCAACTATGGTATGACATTTGGAAGTCAAAGAGCAACAATTGGAGACTCAAGATGCACAACCAGCCACCCTCGACACTAGTTCCAATATAAAAATTGACGGGGATGAAATACAGGGTCCGTCAATTCCTTTGACACCAGCCTTCTCGCACATAAGCACTTTTTATCGTCAATCTCTGGATATTGCCGACTAAATTTTTTTCATTAATCCCCACTAGAACTTTCATCATAGAATTATATACATCATCCCTGACTTTTCCTCCGGCAACATTCGACGTCCCTCGTTTCCCTCCTCTGCCAATGCCTCTTCTATTGCATACTCATCTAAATTCACGTCTTATTTTGTGCAATACATCCGAACACTTCGTCAACGACATACCCCAACCCTACAATATGTCGTGGTGACATCCATATGTGAGATGCTCTTCATACTCTCTTGCTGATACCCCAATGTGTCCTCTTGAGGTCTACAGCGATTTTAAGGGGATGGGTATTGATGCTTACCTTTTGGTATGGGCATACTAGTAAATGTATTTAATAATAGTAGTGTAAGAAAATCTTTTTAATAGTTAGGGTAATGTAATGAATTAACAATTTTATTATTTCCCTACTGCACATTGGCTCTGCTCTCCCTGCAAGCCTTCTCCCCGCAGAACAGCCCCTCTTTTCCCCTTCCAATTTTAGTTCTCATCAATTTGTATGCCTGATTATATTTTGTCTAAAAGAAAAAATGAACTGCTTCATAACTTACAATTTTCCGAAGTAGTTCACTTTTAAAATGCCGGATTATATTTTGTTTGATTCTCCAATTGTAGTTCTTTTTTCAGGAGGATCCTAGATGTTCACTTAATGTTGTAATGAGAAATCACAACTGCATCCGTTGTTAAAGTCTCCTGGCGTTTTAATTTAATTACCTAGAATTATGTTCTGTAATAGGGAAATCAACTTGACATTTTAGACATTCAAGCCCCATTTGACTGGGAAGATGGAGATTGAGGCAGATTAACACTGTAGATAATAACATTAGAGTGGAGATATCTTGTGCGAAATGGTGCTACCTGTTATTAGTTAGACATTCCGTGCGAAGCGTCGATGTCACCTGACACCTGTTTGGAGGCTTTCGCGTTTGGTTCACTTAGCACAACAACGGGGTGCTAACGACTCCCTAAACAGAGCCTAAATGCATGACATTATTCAGTATTTGAACTGGATTGCTAGAAAACCTTTGTTACCTTACTGATCAACAGACAACCTACATAACATAGGTGATCAGAAACAAGCCACCTTATTCCCTTCACGTGAACATCTGGTCTAAGTAAACTGTTTTTACTCTTCCTTCCACTCTGCAGGAATAACAGTATAATCTAAAATATCATTACTCCCACACATGGTTCAACTTTTTTCAACTTTTTTCAACTTTTTTCTATGTTATGCTTCAATCACACTTCCCTTAATCATAAAAAACTGAATGATTATATTATAAAATGGGAATTATGTAATGAAAGAGTAGGCTGAGCAACTCACTGTTCCCTTGATCATTGCAAAAAGATTATATATTCCTTGATCTTTATGAAATGGAAATTCTGTAATGATAAATTCATGTTCATTAACAACATGAATTTGGACATCTGTCATATCTAATAGAAGGATGTAGAACTAATGGAAATCTATCTAATTGTTGCTGTAATGTTGAGAAATCAATAATCACTTCTTTGCTTCGTTAGCAGATTTTTCTTCTAGCTTAAATCCTGAAGATTTAAATATAGTTTGGAATATATAAGGAAAAACGAAGCTCAACTCCTGAATGTCATAAAACAGTGTAAAAGCAGAAATTTTGGGCCAATTTGTACCAGCTTATGAATATATGATATTGACATAAATATTACTGCACATGTTAGATATGCATTTTAATGATTTGTAGTTGTGTTTAATATGACATGATATTTTCTGAAAAATAAGATATATGAATGTCCATCCATATTCACTAACAACATGAATTTAGACATTCGCATCAAAAATGGTGGAACAAATAAATAATAAGAATGTGGATTCAAAAGATGATTATGTTGTTGTGGTGCCAGGAATACATCATCAGGTTTTTATATAGGCTGTCAGTAGCTACAGATGCAAATATTCTTATTTGATAGTGGTGTGTTCGTCATCTTTTTCACTTTTATCACCATTAAACCTGGTGCTATGTTGTGATTTATTGAATACTCATCACCGCATGTTCCTTTGCTCTGCAATCTCGTGTTATACTGTCTAGGGCAATTGCTGTAATTTCCATGTTAAAGAAAATCACAATTTCTTTTATAACACTTTTATATCTTGTACATAATCAGATGAGGCATTTTTGTGCTTGGCTTTGGAAGACTTGCATGATGCTATGCTTGCAAAGAAGTAAAGAAGATGCCGGTTAAAGCTTAGAAATAGCCCACATGAGAATGTCAAATTTATTCCTAATTAAGAATATAAAGAAAAAAAAAGGCAACAGTGGTATTTTACTTGGCGTAACTCGTTAAGGAAAAGTTTGTTGGCAGAAAATGAAGTAGAATCAATGCAAACATGTGCTAGATGTGAGTTTTCGTTAAATTATAGTCCCATGCAATAAGCGCATGCACCAAGCATGGTTTTTATGTGAAATTGTATTCCTATGCAAGATGTAAATATGTAAATATCATTAATAATCTAAAATAGGGTGCTCTTTAGTTGAAAAAAAGGCTTATAAGATCAAAGACATGAGTTTTAAATTCCTGCTCTGTGAAATTCAATTAGCAGGGTATTGGATACATTAAATTTAACTTAACTGTATGAATTATTTGTAATATTATAAACTATAATAATAACTTAAATGTCTTTGTAAATATTTTGTAGTTTCTGTTAGTACCTTAGTGAAATTGCTTTCTCCCTTCCTAGTTTTGGTCCCCACGTGGCATTGAATATTGCAACGTCTTGCGTAGGTTTTTTACCTCATCTACGATTTGACGCTATGATAAACCACAAAGTTATCATGTGATACGATAAAACAGAAGTTGAAAGTATTCATGAGATGCACGCCAAGTCAAACGAACGTTGGTAGATGGTTTACCGAATGCCTCGCTAACCACGTAGCCACCCACTTTTCAATCACCGCAATGTCATCCTCTCCATGATTATAACACTAGCTCTCCCCATCCTACCATGATTCCTCCCTCCTCTATGACGATCAAGTAGTAGTGTACCATGTGATGCAGGGGTATATCGTCAAGGGGTGCAAACTCTAAATGCAGATAGTGGGGAGGGAAGGAGGAAAAATGGGGGTTCACGGGATCTGGACGGAGCCGTGGAAGGAGGTAGGAGCTTCGGGCTTGGAGTCACACCAAGGGGTTCTCGTCGGCGTCCCACAAAGAGTGGAGAGGATCGGCGGTTCCACGCTTGGAATCAAAATCATCGATCCCTCCCCCAACTTTGCCCTGCATGTATATATACCTAAGGCTGAAATAGGGCATCCTAATCGGATGGTTCTCAGAGTCCAAGCCGATCAGACGCCAAAATAACTTGAAAAGTAAAATTAAACAATACATCAAAAGGGACTCAAAATGACCGTCCGGGAGCAACCGTTGGCTCGAATCGCCCAAACAGGTAGTGGTTCACCGCCACGTGCCGACTGAAGGAATAGACTTGTGTCGGCCGTTGGTCTCCATCACCATGCGTCTTCTACATCCACCAAACATGCTTCTCTGGCACCATTAACACTGATTAGGCCTCCACACATTGTTTTCCCAACTAGTTGAACAAGCCTCTGCCTTTGCTTTCGCAACATTCTTCATGTAAAATCACCCGGGAAGGGTCAATCCCTTTAGACTTCTCCCCCACTACCATGCTCGACACTTTTGACAATTTAGATCACAACTATGGTATGACATTTGAAAATAAATGAGCAACAATTGGAGACTGATGAGTCACAACAGCCACCCTCGACACTAGTTCCAATATGAAAATTGACGTGGATGAAATATAAGGTCTGTCAATCCCTTTGACACCAACCTTCTCGCACAAGAGCACTTGCCATTGTTAACCTCTGGATATTGCCAACTAAAATTTTCCTCATTAATCCCCACTAGAGCTTTCATCATAGCATTGTATATGTTGAAGAAAGTGTAAAGAAAGCTCATCATAAAGGCTCATGTAAACCCCTCTTAGAATTCAGTCCTACATCTTGGGATAGAATTTAGGCTCTCCCCTCATCTCCTATATATATGTACAAATGCATATGTTGTAATAAGAATTTTAATCAAGAAATTAATAAAATCACTTTTTTATTTCTCGATTTCATGTCCCTCTGCATGTTATCAGAGCGATCGGTCATTCGATTGATTTCCTCCACATTTGGCTCTGGGCGTATAGCGTTCTACTACTTGCAGTCTCTGCTTCTCTAATCTCATCACCCCTTGTGCCTGCGGTCTCCCGTTTCTACCCACAACTATCTTCTCCTGTGGATCTACCCCTCCCTCCTTCCCCGCCTCCTTTTTTTATAGCTTTTTTCCTCTTATCAGTGGGTCCCACAACTCTCTTCTGCTTACCTGTTCGCAGCTGTCTGTTCGCTCTATACGCAGTGTACTCTCTGGATTGATCTCTACCCGCCAGGCCGCTAGTCGCTTTCCGTTGGTTCTCTCTCAGACCGCCGCTGGTGTTCTCTGCTATCCGCCGTTGTTTCTCACTGGTCATACGTTGCTGACCGCAGCGGTTACTCTCTGACCGCAGTTTGTCGCAAACAAACTTACCGAGCCGCTAGTCCTTTTCTTGCCGCTATTTGTCTGCCAGGCTATTTTTCCCTTGGTACCGCGTGCCTTGTCGCCGCTACTCTTGGCCAGGCTGTCGGTTCTGCTCTCGTTCCCTTGTTGCCAGCTCGCATGATTTTGTCTATTGCTTTTCTCTGTGCAATACTTCTCGCTGGGACTACTTTTCTTAGTTCACAAGTCCAGTCGTGGTCGACAAGTTCACTGCTTCTAGCCGCACAAATCGCTCTTTCTCTCTGATCAATTGCGGTCTCCTTTGCCTCCTTGCTCATCTTGCTTCTTGTAGCTCTCCCCTCTACACGCCCACTACTTGTTTTCCAGTTCACTGGTTTTTCGACGGAAAGGCTCTTGGTTGCCGTTGCTGCAACTTATTCGCTGGCCTTCCTCATCTTTCCGCACCTGTGTGTCTCCAGGCCGCACTTGTGTGCCGCTTCTCAGGATGCTATTCTACTCAGGCCGATATTATCACCGCCGCCGCTTGCTACCCGCCAGATCGTCACTTCTACTGGCCGCTGCTGCTTCTGTCCAGGCCGCCGCTTCTCCTGTTCTGGCTGCAGCCTCCTCCCCACTCTGCCAGCCTTGAATGTGTTTTTCCTTCTTCAATGGTTGCACATTCCACTGCACACAACATTGACGCTGACATTAATGCATTGCGCACCCAACTCCAGCAACTTCAAGGGATGATCAGCCGTTCTCCTGGCTCCGTTGTTTCTATTTCGGATGGGGGTGTTTCATGTCTTGCCCACAGTTCCTCATGGGTTATGGACTCTGGGGCAACACATCATAACCCCAACAAAACCTTCAAGATACTTGAACTGTGTATCCCAAGTTCATTATTGTTGTCAATGGGGATTCTACTCCAGTCGCTGGATCAATCGACGCGACCCTTACCTTATCCCTCACTCTTCGCAAGGTTTTTCATGTTTCAGGCTCTCCTTTCAATCTCCGATCTATTAGCCGTCTTACACAAGATCTTTATTGTTCTGTGGCGTTCTCTTCTACTTCTTGTGTTGTGCAAGATCGCCGAACGCAGACTGTCACTAGTAAAGGGAAACTGGTTAATGGGCTTTACATCTTGGCCCACCACCTCACGATTCTCTCCACTATTAGATTTGTCGATTGACATCAGCGTCTTGGGCATATGCACTTCTCCGCATCCTCTGAAAAGCTCTTACAAATTTGTCCCTCATTGAACTCACATGCGAGTCATGTATTTACGACATAAAACATCAGTCTACCTTTTCACCACATTGTACTCGGAGTGGTGCTCCCCTTGTTTTAGTTCATTCAGATATTTTGGGATCCTATAAAACTGTCAGTGTTTCTTATTATTGTTACTTCGTAACCTTCATTGATGATTACTCTTGTATGACATAGGTGTATTTTCTTCATGATCGAGCTGAATTGTCTCGGGTCTTTCGTGCCTTTATCCTTGAGACTCATAACCAATTCTCTACTACAATTAAAACCCTTCGCACCGATAATGCCTGAGAATACATCGGTCATGTGACTCATGTGTTTACAAACTTGCGTGCTGAGTTTAACATCATCCATCAAACCTCTTGTGTATATACTGCTCAACAAAATGGTGTCGCCGAACACAAGAATCGTGACCTTCTTGAGGTCGCACGCACCCTTATGATTCAAATGAATGTTCCCACCATATGCTGGAATTTTGCCATTTCTACGGTCTGCCGCCTTATTAACCCTCTAGCCTCCTTTATTCTCAATTTTCAAGCTCCTTTTAACCTTCTTTTTCCCTCTGCACCCCTGTTTGCAGTCACTCGTGTTTTCGGCTGTGTCTGTTATGTTCACGTGCCACAAAATATATGTTCGTTGGATACTCTTCCGCTCAAAAATGTTATGTCTGTTATTCTCCCACTGATCGACGGATTGTTATATCGGCCGCTGTCCCCTTTCTTGAGGACCAACCATATCATTCTCACCTCTTAACCCTCCACTACCACTACCGTCTCCTCCTCTGCAGCCAACTGTTCCTGTTACCTCGCCACTACCACCTCTCCTACCCACGCCACTCCCGACACAACCGCCCAAACCTTCTCTGATTCGTGTGTACACTCGTCGTCCTTCTCCTTGTAATGGCCCGAGCCCGTTACCTTCTACTAATGACATTTTGTGCTCCAATGATCCGGCTACGCCTTCTACAGCTCACCCAATGGTGAATTATGTCTCCTTACATCGTCCTTCTCCGGATCTCAGGCGCTCTGCTCTTTATTTATCTTCTTTGTCTATCCTTAACTCTGTGCAAGAGACTTTTCAAAATCCGGGGTGGCGGGCGGCTATGGAAGAGGAAATGTCTACTCTTTGGGCAACTCTTTGGGCAAACCAAACTTGACATCTTGTATCTCTTCCTCCCGGTCAGAGTTGTGTGGGTTGTAAGTGTGTATTTGCCATCAAACATGGTCTGGATGGGACAATGCAACTTCTGAAGGCTCGCCTTATGACTTGTGGCTTTACTTAACAACAAGGTTTGGATTATGATGAGACTTTCTCTCCGGTTGCCAAACTGAATATTGTCCGTAGTTTGATCTCCCTCGCTGTTCATCGTCACTGGCCATTGCATCAACTGGATATCAAAAATGCATTCCTCAATGACGATTTACAAGAAACTGCTTACATGAATCAACCTCTCGGGTTTGAGACCACGGAGGAGTCTTTTGTATGTCATCTCAAGAAATCCATTTATGCTCTCAAACAGTTTTCTCATGCTTGGTTTGACAAGTTTAGTAAAGTTGTCTGTGATGTTGGATTCACCCGGAGCTTGAACGACTTTTCTCTCTTTACTCGTCATCCATCGACAGACACTGTGATACTCCTGGTTTATGTTGATGATATCTTAATTACTGGAGATGATTCAAAAGGCATCAATCTCATCAAGGAACACTTGACCTCCGTGTTCCATTGTCAGGATGACTGGTCAAACTCGGTATTCTCATCGTCAGGATTCTCAAGGTTAGAGGGTCAACTCTATGCAACTTTTGTTGGAGTAATGAAAATAATAGATTAACCAAATAATTCAGTAAGTGTATATAAGTTCTAATCATATTAAAATTTAAATTGAACAAATACTTGGATTAAAAGAAGGGGCAAGCCTTTGCCTCTGCCATTTCTTTTGTCATCAAGCTCAGAAGTGTATGATCTTACATTATAGGATTATTTGCATACATCCTTAAAACTCTCTTATTTTTAAACAACTATCTTAATGGAAGTGTATCTTTGTCGACTCTTATTAGGACTTTCACTAGTGGGGTGAATTTGAGGATGACGAACTCAACACAATAATTTAGAATACTACTTGATGTACTATTTAGTTATGACAATGTTATCAATATCATAATCATCCGAATCTTAGATCGATACCTCAAAATAAAAATTGCTCTTAACACCAATTTCTATATCACGATGCAAGCTGATATTATCATAATGCTCCTTTATCATAGATCAGTACCCCTAATCTGAAAGTGCTCTGATTCCAATATCTTTATCACGACTAACAGTGGAAACATAGTCTCAACAAAAGGTGCCTGCATAGTCTAATGGCGTCTAATAGCACACAAGTTCCATGTCTCACAAAGATGCATCTTCATCAAGACTAAAACTACATGAGTCCATAATATACAGTGCTATGCAGTTAAAAGAATTCGGCATACCTAGACCTCAAAATATCTCAAGACACACTAGACTTCTCAATTTTTGAACTCAAGCTACAGCTCAGAGGTTTTGATTGTAAAGCATCATGAATTAATGTGGTTAGTTATCTAGTTTACATAAAACACCTAGCTTTAAGTAGTAATGGAAGACCATAGAAGAATAGGAATATGAGTAATTTTAATATTGTGCATTCAGAAGAACTTCTGATTTGATGCAGATGTCTAGTAAAGGAAATGAATTTGAAATCTTGTAATATTTGCACAGCATGATCATATGGTGTGCACTTTAACTGGAAATGCGTACGTGGAACTGACAGCTCTATAATTATTGAGTTTGTGGGCCTAACTCCTGTTCCTTGGTATATCCTCGGATCAAGGTGCTTAGTCCTATGACTGCTACACTTGGACGGGAAGGATAAAGGAAATTGAAATATGCCGAAAAGAGTGAACTGAAATGTGTGCGATCATTCTTATAGCTCATAACATGCATATCCAACTAGTATTCTATTGGTATGCATTGATGCATATGCCATAAAACAAAGTATTTCCATAGAAGAATGACGTTGGCAGCAAGCCAAATATTTTATGGATTGAATAGAGAAACTTGGGTTGAAGCTATATCAATGAATTACATTGAAGACTATGATACTTAGAGTAATGATTCAATTATTCAAAGCTACAGATATATAATTAAATTATATGGTAAAATATGGTGATTTGAGCTAAAACATTAAACACCTTGGTCATAGAGAACTTGAGTAGTCATGTATCTAATGTGTAATAACATAGAATCATAAGCATTGAGGATAACAAGGCAATGTTTTCATTTTAACACATGGATCTTGGGAGGTTCATAGAACAGCATTTTCATAACTGCAGCGAATACAATACCACCATAAAAGAGGGAAGAGGCAAAAAGAAAATTGTAATATTAAATATTGTTTTTTTGTTTACACACATGCACTATCTTGATTTAGTCTCAACCCTTCATATTGTCCTCAACTCGTATGCATTCATTTTGTAACCTCTTCCATGCATCAAGCTTTAGTTAGACATCAGTACAGTAAACCTAAATACATCAATTTATGCTGTCAAACTTGCATTCATGTTGAAAGGATGAAAATTCACAATATCAAAACATATGTTCATTTACTTACCTTAGCGATTATTTGTTTTTCCTAAGCATAATCCCTCAAGATTACCTTGCACTAAGCTCGCAATCATTACTGAAGCTCCACTGACACAAGACCCTTCCAAAGATGAAGAGGAAATGAAAAAAAACTGTACTGAATAAATCCTTACATGTGAATTGAAGACCCTTCCACAGATGGAGAGGAAATAAAAATAAACTGTACTGAATAAATCCTTGCATGTGAATTGATCAAATTCCATTCACGTGACAATAACCCCACTACCTTAGACTTTAATCCCAATAAGTGTCTACTTAATTAGTAGCTTAATTGTAATCATCCAAAATCAATCCAATGGTTCACATTACTACATTAGAAGCCCTTTATTCACCATTTGGCTCACTCTTACTATTCTATTACTTGAAAGCTATCGTTGGTGATTGCTCTAAGTCTTTTGGTTTTCTCTTAGCTCAGTAATTTGGAATCATTTAATTAATCTTCTATCATAGCTTTAGATGAAATGTAAATCAAATGTGGATTCTTACAAGCGTACTCTGTGCATAGAGATCTCATTATTTTTCGTCTTGAGGAGTTGATGCACTCAGTTTCTTGCATTTTCTCAGAGGCCTTCACGTTTATATGATCTTTTTTGACATAGTTTTTATTATGAAAATAAGAACAAATGACACTGGTATTCACATTTATATGATCTTGTCAGACATTTTCATATGCTCAAAGTCTAACGACTCATGCTATTCTCAACATTAGAACCCCACAAACATTTTTTGCTTTAGCACCTAAAATACGGGCAGGTGTGGCTTAGGTGCAATCGTTATGTCCACAATGACATTAGGCTTGTGGTTTTGCATTATATTATTTTCCTATTGCTCACAGTAGGAGTAAAGTTAGAAACATCAACTGTATGCGTAGTTCGTTTTGTAAATTTAGAAATGAAGTTGAGTGGGCAACCAAATGCAAATATGCTTTTGAGTTCAGACATCTCCTTTGCAACCTGAAACCATTTAGGACCTTAATCTTTTATCTTATGGCATATTCAGTTAACTAAATTTGTGAGAGACGAATTCTTAAAGTCCATTTTTTATGCAAGTAACATCTTAAAGGGTGAGAAAAATCTATCTGATTCTCATGAAATTCTTTTGGCTTGAGTTAATGCTGGTAGGTCTTCTTTGAAGACTGGAATGTATGTTCTCATTCCAGCTTGAAAAGTTAAACCCTATAATGGGCTTCGAGCCTTTGAGAACATACATTCCGATGAATTACCTCATGGAGTCAACCCACTTGTGGAACGACTATAGATGTATTTGAAAAGAGGATTGATGTTGCAAAGGCGATGAACATTGATAAACAGTTTTAGTTTACTTGGTTTATTATCACTGAACTATACTTTCTTTTCCTTTCTTTTTCTTATTTAATCAAAATGGAGAAACCATATGACTTAGGCCCCGTTTGGCATGGTGGTGGCGGTCGCAAATGCAAGGATTAAGTCGTCATTCGTTAAGGACCACCGAACAAACTTCATTCGTTTAAACAAAAAATTGGATGAAGTTTCTTCGGTGGGTGTTAACGAATGACAGTTTAACCCCCATATTCATGACCGCCACCACCGTGCCCAACGGAGCCTTATTCGTGCAGAGAATAGAATAATCACCTTATTTTTGTTTGATTATGCACTTCAAAGATATGTATCTATAGGTGATGTTTGCTTGCTTGTGTTTTATTGCATTTTGAAATTGTTGGATTTGGAGACTGCTTTTAAAAAGTTTTTTTGGTCTGAGTGGGGTGGCTTGGAGTAACAGACAAATTTTGCAATGACTAAATTGCTTATGTTTTTTGTCATAGTCTCATAGAAAAGTTGTTTCATACCATGGCTCCCGATTATTAAAAAAGTAGTATTAGCCAAGAGAAATTCCTTCACTTTGTAATGTTTGCGGCTGAACAAAGTATGTTTTAATTTGCAAAGGCAAGTGAAGCTCATAAAGAATGACATAGCATGATCCTTTCTGACTGACAGCAAACCATGTGTGTCACTTTGTTGTATACCATTTCTTTGCTATTGAATCGTGGTTGTTTTTTTCATTATCTATAGTACTGAACTGCAGCAGCATTTTAATTACTCGTTTGCCATTAAATGATCCAGACTATGCTATTGAATGTGTGCCTCTTGGTACTAGATGTCTTGAATTGAAAATCCTTGTGTTAATATCTCTGATGTGTGGTGTAAATTGTTTATTCCTAGTATTATTGTTAGAAAAGACAATGTAAAGGCCCACATAATGACCCATTTAGTTTCTTCTTCTTTTTATGTATTAGTCTCACACCTTGTAAATGAGATTCTTCTCTCTCTCTCTCCCTCTCTTTTCTATATATATGTACTCATACATTGTATTTACATACTCAACAAGGATATACAAGGTTCATGTTTTGTTCTTCATTAGTCTTGTATTTCTCTACATGGTATCAGAGCCAGCGATTGCGGACTCTCTCTGATTTTCTACCCGCCACCCTCTCCGCGGTTTCCTATCCGCAACCCTCTCTGCGGCCTCTGCCCTTCTACCCGCAACTATCTTTGTGGTTTCTTAGTCTTGCGGTTTTGCTGGCCTCTAACCGCAAGTCTCTTTGATGCAACCTGCGACGCATCTTTATTTTTATTTATACCTGTTTTATTTGCGTAGTGCATATTGTGGCGCATTTGGTTTTATTTTGTTGTGTTGAGTTGTACGCGCACGGTATTAGTGCTTTTGTGTAATTTTGTATCGCGTATGTTGTTCGCGCAATTTTTGTTGGCTCGTTGGTGTGACCGGACAACGAGATCCTAAATGCATGAGTCCGATAATTTAGGGGTAGATTAGCTAGGGCAAGCTTTTAACATTTAACTATTCCGGCATATTTGGCTATTTCCAAAATCTTATTTGATTTTTCAATTGGGAAATTTCCATTGTATACCCTAAAATCTCTCAAGCAGCCCTTTGAATGCCCACCTAGTTTAAGTCCATTTATTCATCCTCCAAAACCCTAACCCCCACTTATTATAAAAAGCAATCCCCCCTCTTACTTTTGACCCGGCTGGAATAAAACAAACATGAATCATCTTCCCGTCGTCGTTCTCCCAGCGCCGATTGTTCCTGCGCGACGAAAGCCCGACGCCGACTTCCCCTTCCCTTTCTCCACCCCTTCCAGCATCGACGCCTTTTCTGGAGTCCTTCCTAGGGGCTGGCGAGCTCTCCTTTGCCGATCCTAAAGCCGATCGTTCCTTCCTTAGCTGTTCGTCGTTCAAGCAGCCGCCAAATTTCTCGTCCGCCGCCGTTTTTGCTGCCGGAAGCTGCTCCCGTCGTCGTCGAGCTCGCCAGAGCCCTCCTAGGGCACTGTCGACGGCCCCAGCTCCCTCCTCCGGCTGATTCAGTGTACCTCAGACATTCCTCCTTCCCGTGGACTTGTTTCACGATTCCGGCCCTCAGTTGTTCCGGCCAGCCCTCAGTCCCCCCACACTTCCAGGCAGCCCGATTCCAGGCCATCCCGAGCTGCATAGGTTCGGTAGTTTAGGAGGTAGAGTAGTTTAGGGCAAGCTTAATTAATTAACTATTTTAATTTATAATTAGCAATTTCCGTTCAAGTTAAGCCCAAATTTAAAGTGTTCTCCAAAGCCCATCAAAGCCCACCACCAAGGCCCATTTTTCCTCCTCCAAAACCCTAACCCCACTTATTATAAAAAGCAATCCCCACTTCCACTGTTGAGGCCATAGTTGTCAAGGCGCGCGCCTAGGTGTGCCTGAGGCGCCGGGCGCACCAGGCGCAGCCCGCCGCGCCTCAGCACAGCCGAGGCGGGCGATGTGCCCCAGGTGCACCTCAGGCGCGCCCAGGAGCGCCTAGGCGCGCGCCTTACAGGCTCCCAGGCGCGCCAAAGGCGCGCCCGGGCCTTTCAAGGTATTTTTTTTAAAATATTTTTTGATATGAGCAAAAACATGATCTTAGACGCACCTGAGGCTCCCCCTAAGCTCACTTGGGCGCCCAATTCGCTGAAATTGAGCGAATTGGGCGACCAATTCGCTGAAATTGCGCGAATTGGGCGTCCAATTCGCTGTAATTGCGCGAATTGGGCGCCCAATTCGCTGAAATTGCGCGAATTGGGCGCCCAATTCGCTGAAATTGCGCGAATTGGGCGCCCAATTCGCTGAAATTCCGCGAATTTGCTCAATTTCAGCGAATTGGGCGCCCAGTTCGCGCAATTTCAGCGAATTGGGCGCCCAGTTCGCGCAATTTCAGCGAATTGGGCGCCCAGTTCGCGCAATTTCAGCGAATTGGGCGCCCAGTTCGCGCAATTTCAGCGAATTGGGCGCCCAATCCACTCAATTTCTTTTTTCCCCCATTTTTGCGCCTCACGTGCCTCAGGCGCGCGCCTGCGCCTTGCGCCTCGGTGCGCCTTGCGCCTTTGATAACTTAGGTTGAGGCAACTGAAATTGAACTGAACAATCATATTGATTTGTTCAGTTCGATCCAGCGCCGTCCTGCCTCGGTCTACTGTTCCTGCTTGATGAAAGCCTGACACCGCCGTTCCTATGCTCCTCCCGCCACACCGCCATCGCCGGAGTTCTCGTTGGGGCCCGACGACCTCTCCAATTTCTTCCCCCACAAGTGTCGACAGTTATGCCGATGGGATCCAACCTTTCCTGGCCATCCAGCTTCGTCGCCGCCTGGGAAGAGTTTCTCTTCCTCCGGCGTAGTCGCAGAACCTGTCTAGGGCTCCGACGACCCCACCAGCTCCCTCCTCCGTCGGATTCAGAGATTCCCCTGTGATTTCATCGCTTCTGGCCAGCCTCCTCCCTATTTCCAGTCAGCAGCGGCGCCTCCCCTGCTCTAGCAATTTCCTCCAGCAAACTCATCAATCTTCCAGCCACCATTCCCTTGCTCCAACCACCCATACAGGGCTCTGGTGACTCAACTCCGGCCATTTCTTCAGCCGGAACCTGTTCCGCGTCTGCTGACAGTCTCCCCCACCTCTAGTCCACACCGGCCTCTCCGCCAGAACAGGCACCGTGTCCAGGATTCTCTCTCCAGCCACTGCCGAAAGCCTTGGGTATGCCTTGCTTCTCCTAGCTCAATCCTCAAGTATATTTTTATGCTTAAATATTTAAACGAGTAGTTGGTTTTTAGAGCTTGCCCTACTAATCCTATCTCCTGCTTACCGTTATTTTTGTTACACATGAATGTCCGTCATCTTATTTGCAATGCCTGTGGATTTAATATTTGTGACGTTATCATGCACATGCGGTAGCTTTGCGTTCGCGGGCGACGCCTTGACCGTTTAGTTTGTTAAAATAGCCCGCAAAGTCTCTCGCGCCCAAAATATTTTAAAAGATCGTTATTTTCTATTTTAAAACTACAGCCCTAGGTTTCGGATCACATCAGTTTGGTGTGGCTGCTGGGATATCTCACTCATATCGTGGGATAGCCGAGCACCGGTCGTTTTCAAATTCTAGGTTTAGATTTTTGTTTTCGTTAAAAAAATGATGAGTGATTTAGATGCGCACATTAGAGCTTTGAAGAAAGATGTTGAGTGCGTTGCTGACGTCCGATAGAACCTGCGTGGGTTGTGCACCTCTGTTCACAACCTGGAGGTGACAACGCGCACGTATTATGCTACTCCTGCATACCTTCCCACTTCATATCACGTAGTGGAACCCGAGGTTAGGTATTTCGTTAGTCCTCGACATCTCCTCAGTTTCACGATGAGCACTTTAGCTCCACCCACCCCCGCTGTGACGCTCATTTTAGTCGAGGAGATTCTTCCGGAGCCCCTGCTCTAGGAAGAAAAATTTCCTCCTATCTTTATCACCCCGACTGATGTCGTGACTTCACGTGTCTCCACTACATCACTCCCTTCAGTCGAGGAGGTGCTTCCTAAGCCCCTGCTCCAGGAAGAAGAGCTTCTTCCTATTTTTACCACCCCGACTGAAGTCGTGTCTCCAACCGTCTCTGATTTAGCATCCACTTTGATCGAGGATGTTCTTCCCGAGCCCCTGCTCCAGGAAGATGAGTTTCCCTCTGTATCCCTTCCTCCTGATTGACATGGTGTGCCCACGTGCCCCCACTGACACACATCTTTCAGTCGTCGAGTTGTTTCATGTGGCCCCACTCTAGAGAGGAGTTATTAGGGATGTGTCACTCACCTCAGATACCACATCATCATTCTGTCTTTTCCCAGAGGAGTTTGTTAGTGATGAGGCCCTCATCTTGGGTGACACAAACTCGTGTCTTATGTCCTGACTTTCTTAGCACGCTACTGCTACAAACCCTTGAGCCCACAGACATTGTGTTTAGTGGTCCCTCACCTGTGACCCTCGAGTCACCGCCCTATATTGATTTTGTTTTTGGCGAACACGCGTTTTGTTCACATCACAGTACCTTGGCAAGGACTCCAGAGGCGGCGCCGGTGATGGAAGGGGTGGAGAAAGGGAAGGGGAAGTCGGCGGCGGACTTTCGTCGCGCAGGAACAGTTGGCGCTGGGAGAACGACGACAGGAATATGATTCCTGTTCGTTCTATTCCAGTCGGGTCTACAGTAAGAGGGGTATTGCTTTTTATAATAAGTGGGGGTTAGGGTTTTGGAGGAGGAATAAATGGGTTTAAACTAGGTGAGCCTTAAAAGGGCTGACTTGAGAGATTTTAGGGTATACAATGGAAATTTCCCGATTGGAAAATCAAATCAGATTTTGGAAATAGCCAAATATGTTGGAATAGTTAAATGTTTAAAGCTTGCCTTAGCTAATTTACCCCTAAATTATCGGAACTATGCATTTAGGGTCTCGTTGGCCGGTCACACCGACGAGCCAACAAAAATTGTGCGAACAACATACGCGATACAAAATTACACAAAAGCGCTAATACCGTGTGCGTGCAACTCAACACAACAAAATAAAACAAAATGCGCCACAATATGTGCTACGCAAATAAAACAGGTACAAATAAAGATGCGTCGCGGGTTGCATCACTCCTTCCCGTGGAACCACCCACCCCCCTCTCCCCCTCTCTCCTTTTTTATACTCTCTCCACTCTGCTCTGTGGGACCCACTCTCCTTTTTCTCTTCTCTTTCCTGCGGTCTCTTCTCCCTAACCGCTTGGCTTCTCCTTTGTCGCTGCGGTCCTCTCCCCCTAACCGCGTGATCCCCTCTTGTCGTTGCGATCTTCTCTTGTCGTTGCGATCTTCTCCTCTTCAGACCCCTCCGGTCTCTTTCGGCCCGCTCCCCGCTGTCTCCCAGCGATCTGCTTATCGTCGCCAACCAGCCACACCGATCTCTCTCTGTTCTCGTGCGGGGTGCTTGTCGCACGGTCTGCTCTTGTCGTCATCTCTTGTCGCGGCTTGCTCTTGTCGCGTGGGTTTCTTATCGCGCGGTCTTGCCGACTTCCCTCAGTATGTGTCGTTTTGCCGCACTCCGCACTGATTGCCTCAGTCCGCTGTGGTCTCTCCTCAAGTTTGATGCTCTAATTGACGTGGCCTTGCCGGTTAGCCTCGTCAAACCGCGTCGTCGTGGTCTTTGCTCGTTGCGGCCTGGTTTCACCGTCGTTGATCTTGCCGCTGGTCGAGCGCCAGTCCGCCAGTCCTTAGCCATTGCTGCCCGTTCCTTTCCGCGGTGGTCTGTCCGCTGTGCATTCTTCTCCTAGCCGCTTCTCTTAACCGCCGCTTACTTGGTCATGGATACTTCTACTGCCACTTCCACTCCTGCTGCGGCTGTTCCTGTTCCTGAACTCCGTGACGAGTTGCGCATTACCAACATCTCTCTTACTGTAAAGAACTTCGTTGAGTGGGTGCACTCTGTTCATAGGGTTCTTCAGTCAAGGATTTCTGCATTATTTGACCCTGGATGTTCCATGTGGCCTTACCGATGACTGGATTCAGAATGGTCGTGTTCAAACATGGCTTCTCAATTCCCTTGATGGCGAACCTTACCGCATGACCATGTATCACGAGACGGCCAAGGCGATGTGGGATGCACTCCACTCTCTTTACTCAGGCAAGGACAGTCTCCAACACTTGTATGATATCATCACCGATCTTCAGACTCTTGACACTGACGGTGCTTCCGACCTAACTTTGTTTGTTGCTCGACCCAAGACACTGGTTGAAGCCTGAATTCAACATCAGTTCCCAACTACAGATCTCGCTACCCAGCACGTTCAAAAGGAAGCAGTTGGTATTGCCATGATGATGGCTCGTGTCCCGCCTCATCTACAAGTGTTCGGGCTCAGATCCTCTCGTCGGCCACGACTCCCTCATTCTCTGATATGCGCTCCATGTTGGAGAAAGGGCTCGCACTCGGATGGATGATATCTGTCCTAAGCATCTTGACGACCATGACATCCATAGCGGTTTTTGATCATGGCCATAACGATACGGGCGGATGTAGACAGCAAATACCCCCGGCTGTAGGACAATGGCGTGATCGGCGACTCGTATCGGGGGAAGCCCGCGCAGTGCAGAAAAGAGGGGTCCATGCCTGTCCAAGTGTCGCTGGATGTCGGCGTGCAGTACGTGCGTTACTTGGGAAGTTGTCGCCTCCATGTGCCGCAGGAGGACGCTGAAGTCTGGGTCTGTCGTCCACAGGATGGAGCGCAGGGTGGCAGGGGAACGAGCCAAGGAAGAGTTTCCCTGTATATGGCGAGTCGCGCCCGCCGCCTCGAAGATCATGGTGAGTCGATCCCAATTGTGTCAGATGTCACCTAACGTGCACAGCCAGTCCACATTAAGAATGGCATCAAGACAACTAAGTTCGAATACGTAGAAATCTGCAGTACCCGAATAGGATCCGATCGTGAGGAGTAGCCCAAGGCATGACGTGCCGTTGGAGTTCGACGGCCGTCGCCGCGGCATACATGAAAGCCCGAAGCGGGCATCACCAGAATCTCCAGCTCTGTCACCATCACGAGGGCTTGGGAGATGTAATTGTGGCTTGCCCCGTTGTCGATCATGAGTACTAATGCCCGATCGCGAAAGAAGGCCTCCAACTTCATGGTACATGGTCCGGTCATGCCTTGAACTGAGCAACAAGAGACCTCGAGGCGGTGGAGAAGAGTTGGTGGGGCCGGTTTGAGGTCGACCTCATCCAACTCTAAGGCCTCAAAGTCGGACAGACCAATGTCATCATCCTCGCCCCCAAGGAGCATCTTGAAGTCTTTGTTCGAGCATATATGAGTGGGAGTAAGGACCTTTCCAGCGAAAGCAAAGACCCGTTCTGTGGAGGTCCAAATACTCGGCCTGAGAGATCCAATGGACTGGTATCTTGGCTTGAGAAGGTGTTGCAGGAGGTCACGGTGGAGGTCGGCCCGGGGCAGGAGAGGGCTCGGTCGGAAGACGAAGCAGAGGTACCAGTGGCCTGATTGTGCTGGTGCGGCTAGAAGAGGAAGCGCCGACAGAGTGAAGTGTCAGGCTGGAGAACAAGGTGGCAGAATCCTCTTCGACATAGCGAGCTTGTTCCATAGTGCGAGTAAGCGTAGTCAGATCATGCACCCGCAGGCGGGCTCTAATTTGTGGCCTTAGGCCGTCAAGGAAGGTGCCCAAGTAGTGATCTGCCGACAAGTCGGGAACATGTACAGCGACCTCGATGAAGGCATCAACAATGTCTGTTTGACAAACGTTGCTGAGGTGATCAAACGGATTTCCGGAATGGCGTGTGTCGTAGCGACGAAGCAGCTCGTCTTTGAGCGCCGCTCAGGGGAGAGTAGGAGTGGATTGGCGAAGCTAACAAACCCAATAGAGGGTTGAGCCCTCCATGTAGATCGTCACCGGGGGCGCTTTTTAGCGTCTGGAGTGCCCTGGAGATCAAAGTATTGCTACGTGCGGGCCAACCAGCCCATGGGATCAGTCCCATCAAACACCGGAATGTCTAGTCGGCGAGAGATGGGGAGCCAATGGGTCGCTGAAGGGTGCAGGAATCCCGGATGGTTCGGCGGCACTGCCGGAAGAATCAATAGAGGGGGCTGTGCCGGTGGCGGTTAGAGTGTGTCTGGTTGAGCGGAAAGGAGCAAGTGAATCTCCCGGACTGCGACTTGGAGGTCGGAAAAGAATCCTGTCGACTTGTTACATGCGGACGGAAAGGCCTTCCACCGAGGGAGGGGTGTCCCTGTCACGAGCAGCCATCCCTCATGTCACGGGCATGCGCGGGGTGGATGAAGAGGTCGAATAGGCAAAACAAATGGTGTAGTGGTGCGGTAGCAGGCAAAGAAGCAAAGGACGGAGAAGATACGCCGCAGACGGCGTCCGGAAGCAGCGTCGCGACGTCTGGGAGGCGTGGAAACAGTGGTTGGTCGACACGAAACAGTCGTGCGAAAACGGTGTTGTCAGCACGGATAGAACACCGACGGGACTGCACGGTAGAGGCGTCGGCGGAACAGCCGCGCTTGCGGAAGACAGTGATGTCAGCGCGGAAGGGACGATGACGGAAACGGCGCGGTAGAGGCGTTGGCAGAACATCGACAACGCGTGCGGAAGTTTGTCCGCTCAGAGTAGGGACGAGGCGCGCGATCCATGGAACGTGCGAAGCGTTGGGGCAGGAGGAGCAGGTTTACATGCGGTGAAAAGGTTGTGGCGCGTAAAACGGCAGGTCGGACTAAGTTGATAGATAACACAAGGCAGGGTTACGTTGGGTCGTAAGTCCTTCTCCAAATTCTTATTCAAGATAAAAATTGTCTGATACATTAGTTCTCCTTCCCCGTATATATTGGGAGACACTTGCATGATAAAAAGGGAATACCCAATAAATGGAAACACACAATAAAAGAAAATATACGATAAAAGGAAATATGCGATAAAAGGAATTATAAGATAATGGAAATAATTATCTCAGATCCAATTGGGTACATCCTCAAGCCGCGCCCGGATCCCGCGCGCGCCTTGTGTAAACCCTTGTGTAGCTCTTGCCGAGGATGAGGTCTTCCGCACCCGCATCATCATCTATCCAATTACCGGATCTTCACTAATTACCATTGAGATAGTAAAATTAACTAATTCCATTTCACATTGTTTAGCCAAACAATATAATTGTAATTCAAACCAAGTTGAGTTCTTAAATATGAAATTGATCTAAATTCTTGAAATTAATTCCAGTTCCTTTCCGTTGAACGAGTCATATAGAATTAGGATTAATTATTACCCCTATTGAACTACTTGAATTCCACATTTTTTAAATGTTCATTCCCAAATCCCAACAATTATTATTTTCATAATTAGTAATTAACTTCTTACCAATATTCATTTAACTCTCTCAAATAGACAGTTAAGCACTTGACCTATTGGTGCATGGACTGTATGCAAGCTTCCTTACATGTATGCTAAATCCTGACAAATTATTTTTCATTTATCAGGCATCTTAAAAGTTCATCCAAACCTAATATTCATTAGAGTATGTCCAGCAGTTTGAGAACGATAAACAATTGAAAACTTCAGTTTACTTCTCAAAATTGTTCCTTGTTTTTAGAAATAATTCCTGAGTTTTACATCCTTGTAAAAAATAGTAGTTTTTGGCAACCCATGCAAATTAACAACTTTTATTTACTCTCTTTACATGCATACATTTCTTATTTCCTTAATGAACATTGAACACTATTGAACCGGGTAAAATGTTGGATTCAATCTATTACAAGAAACTCACCTCTATATATAGAGGTGAATACAATCATAAAGGATAATATAACAAAAAGGATAATCTAACACTCCCCCTCAAGTTGGGCGTGTGATGTTAACCATGCCCAACTTGTCCACAATATTGCTAAATACGTTCCCACTCAATCCTTTGGTGAGAATGTCAGCTAGCTGCCGATCGGAGGGCACAAAAGGTGTGCCCATGATTCCTCTCACAATGTTCTCCTTGATAAAGTGTCGATCCACCTCGATGTGTTTAGTCTGTTCATGTTGCACAGGGTTGTGCGCAATACTGATGGCTGAATTATTATCACAATACAACCGGATGGAGTCCTGCTTTAATAAGACCAAGGTCACTCATCACAGAGCGAAGCCATAACCCTTCACAGACCCTGTGAGTCATAGCCCTAAACTCTGTCTCAGCACTAGATCTTGCCACAACTTGTTGCTTCTTACTCCTCCAAGTAACAAGATTACCCCCAACTAGGGTACAATATCCTTGAGGTTGATCGTCTATCATCAACAGATCCGGCCTAATCAGCGTCAGTATAGACTTCAATATTTAGACCGGTATTGGGAGCAAACAGGATATCCCTTCCTGGTGTAGACTTGAGGTACCAGAGGATTCTGTGAGCAACATCCAAATGACGAGTTTTAGGAGCATGCATGAACTGGCTAACGACGCTCACAGCATAGGAAATATTTGGACGAGTGTGAGACAGGTATATCAATCTCCCCACTAATCTTTGGTACTCAGAGATATCAGCAATTTTCTCTCCATCATCGCGCCCTAATCGGTGGCTTGCTTCAATCGGGGTGTCAGCTGATCTACATCCACTCATCCCCGCCTTCTCAAGGAGATCTAAAGTGCATTTACGCTAGGAGATGAAAATCCCCTGCTTGGATCGAGCAACTTCAATACCCAAGAAATACCTGAGTTTACCCAGATCTTTGACCTCAAATTCTCTAGCCAATTTCTGGATTTCTTCGATATCATCCCCTGTTATGAATATATCATCAACATACACAATAAGTGCAGTGGACTTTCCAATCCTTCGTTTATTAAACAGAGTATGTTCAGCATTGCTTTGATGGAAACCAAAAGATAGCATGGCCTTGAGAAACCGCCTAAACCACGATCTTGGAGACTGCCTCAGCCCATATAAAGCCTTTCTCAATCTGCAAACTTTCCCTGCAACACCTGTAGGAATGAGGCCTGGAGGAATAGACATGTAAACCTCCTCATCTAGATCACCGCGGAGAAAGACATTTTTCACATCAAGTTGCAAGAGCTCCCAGCCTTTGCAAGCAGCACAAGATAACAAGACTCTGATAGTATTCATCTTTGCCACCGGGGCCAATATCTCCAGATAGTCAATACCAAGGGTTTGTGTATAACCCCTTGCCACCAACCTAGCCTTGCATCTTTCAACAATCCCTTGTGAGTTCTGTTTCATAGTGAACACCCATTTACACCCAACCGTCTTCTTTCCATAGGGAAGGTGAACCAAATCCCATGTATGGTTTTTCTCAAGAGCATTCATTTCCTCAACCATCACCTCTCTCTACATAGGGACCTCCTGAGCCTGCTGCCAAGATTCAGGTATGGAAGAAACAGCAAGGGAAGAAACAAAGGCCTTGTAGGTAGTAGAAAGAGAATCATGCGATACATAATGTGATAAAGAACGACGAGTGCAAGACCGGATACCTTTTCCGAGGGAGATCGGTTGATCGGAAGGCCCTGAGTCAGGTTCCACTGACTGTCCTGGTAGCATAGTCGGATCGTACGTGCTTGTCCGCTTTGTACGCCGGGTATAAATCTGCAAGCTTGGAGGAGGAGGCCGAGGAGGACATTTGTCCACTGGTAGAGGAGGCACGAGAGGAGAGCTCACTTCCACTGGTAGAGGAGGCACGGGAGGAGGACTCACTTCCACTGGTAGAGATAGAGGCTCCCCCTGAAGTGAGGAATATGGTAGTGGTATGGGCAGAGGAACCGAGGGAAGAGAAATTAGAGTATGTGAGGGAGAGGCATCCGAGACAGGATAATATGTCTCAGATTCATAGAACGTAACATCCATAGTGACAAATACTTTCTTGGTAGGAGGGTGGAAACATTTATCTCCCTTTTGTGCTGGAGAGTAGCCAATGAAGACACATTTTAGTGCCTGAGGATCGAGTTTGGAAGGGCGGCGTGGTGGATATGAACGAAGCAAACACATCCAAACACCCTAATGGGAAGCCGAGAAGGGGGCACCTGAAGAGTGTCAAGGGGTGTAGCATTCCCAAGAACACGAGTGGACATATGATTGATGAGGTATGCCACAGTAAGAACATCATCACCCCAGTAGAATTTCGGAAGATGCATAGTGGACAAAAGACAACGAGCGACTTTCAGGAAATGACGATTCTTCCGCTCAGCCACACCATTTTGTGTGGGAGAATACGCGCAGGTAGTCTGGTGTAGGATATCACGATCAACAAGGTATTGCTCAAACTGCGAATCGATGTATTCGCGACCATTATCACTACAAAGAATTTTAATTTCGGAGTGAAATTGAGTGGAGATCATGCAATGAAACTGTCGGAAAATCGAGAACACATCATTTTTGTTACGCATCAAATACAACAATGTAGTACGAGAGAATCAATCAATAAAAGTATCAAACCACACATATCCAGAAATAAAAGATGTCGGGTAAGGACCTCAGATATCAGTATGAATAACAACAAAAGGAATAGAACTTGGCAATGACACATGCGTAAACGAGGTACGATAATGTTTGTTTAAGCTACATACATCACAGACAAAAGAGTCAAAGACAACAGTAGACATAGCAGGAAATAACAATTTCATAACAAAAATAGAAGGGTGTTCCAGGCGACAGTGCCAGGAGTACAAAGGATGAGCAGTGCTGGAATGAAGAGCCAGAGGAGACGTAGCCTGGCCGGAGTTGAGCACATATAGTCCATTTACCATGCCTCTAGAGCCAATCACCTTCCCCGTCGTCAGGTCCTGAAAAACACAAGAAGACGGAAGAAATGTCACAGAGCAGTGCATGGAGTTTGTTAGATGACTAATGGTAAGAAGATTGCGAGTAAAATGCGGAACATGGAGGACAGAAGATAAGGTAAGGGAGGAGCAGGAGATGGAACCCTTGCCGGCAGTGGAGGAAAGGAAACCATCGGCAATGCTCACCTTATCACGGCCAGAAAGAGAAGTATAAGATATAAAACCTGTAGAAGATCCAGTCATATGATCTGTGGCCCCAGAGTCAATAATCCACTGGGTAGAAGGATGAGAAGCAGCAGAGTGAGCACCTGGGAGACCCATGCGAGCGTAGGAGGAGGTAGAAGGCTCTGTAGAAAGGCCCTGCATCATGCGTCAAAGAGCCAACATTTCATCCGCTGTAAATTGAAGGTCACCAGGAGGGGCAAAGCCATCAGAACTGGAATAACCAGGAGGGACCACGACAGAAGCATCCGTAAGATGAGCAGAACGTGGAGCAGAATTACGACCAAAGGAGCGCCCGGAACCACGACCTCCACGAGGCGTAGCACCCCCTCTGGGGTTAGGAAACCCATGAAGTCGGAAGCAGGTATCCCGATTGTGACGGTTCTTGCCCCAATAATCACAAAGCAGATGATCCTTATCGGAGCCCTTCAACCTGGAGTCCCGAGATGGACGAGTACCAAGAAGTGAGGGGGAAGTAGCCACCAAAGCTGACCCCTCAGGCATCGGGTTTGGAAGAAGAGTCGGGCGACGGTCATATTCCTGCTGCACAATACTGTATACCTCAGGAAGGGATGATATCTGCGGTCGGCCCAAAATCTAAACACTGATCTGATCGAAGTCGCGATGCAATCCATGAAGAAACTCAAATATACGATTGCGGTCATCCCGGGCCCGAACCATTGCCTCATCAATAGGGCTCACAAAGGTAAGAGGATCAAAGTGATCATATTCCTTGATACAACTGCGTGAACTCCAAGTAGTATGCAGGCGGCGGACGGTCACCCTGCCAAAGTAACGAGATCTTCCGGCGCAACTGAAAAATCTGAGCAGCATTGCCGCGGCGAGAGTAGGTAGACTCTGCGCGACGCTAAAAGTCAGCAACGTTGTCGAGGAAAAGGTAGTTCCGTGCAATGGACTCCTGCATCGAGTTAGTAAGCCAGGATATGACCAAGGAGTTCTCTGACTCCCACTGCGGCCATTCAGACGAATTCATGTCTAGCTTCTTCATTTTGTCAGTGACATAGCAAAAGAGATGTCGGCTTTTGAGCGCCAGAGTGATAAAGCGAGACCACGAGAGATAATTGGAGTCGTCAAGACGTATGGTAGTGATTTGGGGTGTATTATGATCATTGGTGTCACAGAAGAGGACCGTCGGGGTGGAGGCACCGGAAGAGGGAGCAACCCCAGGAGAGGGAGCGGGAGATTCAGCATCTCCAGACATGATGACTCAGGAATAGAAATCCAGAGACAACACAAGATTAAGGCATCAAAAAACCGGAGGGGAAAACGAAGAGATCCACTCCATTAGAACACCCAAAGCAAAAGACAGCGCCAGATAAAAAAAGCTCTCACGGCTTAAGCATACCGGCGCCGGATGGAGGGCAGGAGGGTTGGAGACCCGGCTGGAAGAAGAAGAAGGCGGTCTGGGCGAGGCGGCGAGAAGTGAGTGGGATCGAGCGCACGAAGGCGAGCGATCGGGCGAACGGGTGGCCGGCGGAAGGCGAACAGGAGGCTGGCGGAAGGCGAGCTGGATCGGGCGAACGCACGGCAGGCGGAGGCTAGGG
Source organism: Platanthera guangdongensis (assembly GCA_039583875.1). Lineage (NCBI taxonomy): Eukaryota > Viridiplantae > Streptophyta > Magnoliopsida > Asparagales > Orchidaceae > Platanthera > Platanthera guangdongensis. The sequence goes on from CM077154.1 coordinate 154,439,543, forward strand.
CACGCGGAACACCGTGGTCTCTGATACCATGTTGAACCGGGTAAAATGTTTGATTCAATCTATTACAAGAATCCCACCTCTATATATAGAGGTGAAAATAATCATAAAGGATAATATAACATAAAGGATAATCTAACAAACAGTACTCCCATTTCTAATTTCATAGTATGGATATGAATCATTTCCAACATCTATGTTACATTTCAAACTTACACTTGGCCATTTCAAAACTTAATTGTTGCTACTTCATTTCATACTGTGAACGGTTTAACTTTTAAGAAGAAAACAATTGACATGTTAAAACTTGACATATTCTTAATTCTCCAATATTTATTCATGATGCTGATCACCACCTACCACAGTCATCGCCAACCACCGCCGGCCTCACTCCCTCTCTGGCCTCTGCCCTTCTATCTCCATGTTGGAGTGCTACTTCGCTGATTACCTCAAGGGGACTTAACTGGTATTTATTTTTGTTTGGGTGACTTGGAAGGGAAATAACTAAAATTAAAGGAGTAAATTTGGAAATGTCAAAATGGCCCGTGACATCAAACAATTCCTTTATTATATGTTATAGATGACGGTAGCTCAGGTAAGAACTGGTTATGGAACTTTTCAAACACATCTATGGTTTTTATTGTGTGCCTTGTGATTTTGAATATCTCGTTTTAGATATAAAACAGGGGTTTTAGATATAAAACAGGGGTTTTAGATATAAAACAGGGGTTTTAGATATAAAACAGGGGTTTTAGATATAAAACAGGGGTTTTAGATATAAAACTGGGGTTTTAGATATAAAACTGGTTCTAATTGTTAAAATGATTCAGCTCTCTTCTGTATTTTTTTTAGCAATTCAAATTTTATTTGAAAATGGTGGCAATGAGAAGGGTACTTTTTGAGAAAAGAGTATATACCAGAAGAGAATAGGCAATGACAAGGGTACCTATTGACAATAAGCGTTATATTATGGTATGTGTACCCAAAATGGTTGTTCTGGCAGCTGGTTACATGTTCGTAGTTTTTTCTGATTTTCTTTTTGATATTTCCTTTTTAGTCTCAAATCTTGCTCCACCGGCATTCATTAGGAAATGTGTTTATGCTTACGATGTTAACAAGTGATAAACCGATTAGGTTTGTTACCCCGAGGGGTGGGGATTTGAGGCGCACAAGTGACAATTTTGGTTGATAATGGGTTCTTATTTCGTTGTGGTGCCCATAAAAAAAGCTGACCTTGGGTGAAACAAATATAGAAAAAACTTGAATATGTTTTCATTCTCTGTTCTCTTTCTATAATGAACCTGGTCGATCCGAATGTTTTTGATTGCTGCAGTGGAGCGGAGCAAATATATGTAAAGAATGATTCAAATGGTTGTTTTAGGAGAATATGTTTGTTGTTTTGTTTTACGAGAATATGCTTATTCCTATCATTGTTCTCTTTCTAAAGATAGTGTTTGCTTACAGCTTTCCAATTTTGGTTCTCTTAATTCTAATTTTTGAAGTAGCACAAACTTTTACTTTAATTGCTTGATTCTATTTGATGAGCAAAGAAGCACCTTTATGTATTGATTATACTTCAATCTGTCTAATAGCATTTAATGTGATTCGTTTTGTTTGGCATTATCAATCAGTTTTTGCATTATTTTTTCCCATTTTTATGTGGCTGCTGCATTACCTAAAGAAGCTTAAATATGTTTGATTACTCCATTTGGCATTATTCTTACATGCAAACCATGCGCCTAATCTATAATGCTAATTTATAAAGAAAATTTGAGTTATAGAGCAGGGCTTCCGTTTCACTACAGGAAGATGAACATCGGCAGCATAAACATTCAAGACGGTCAATTGAAAGGGGAGCCCAACATTATAGTCCTGAGAAATTTTTTGATAAGCCCAAGGGATATAAGAGTTCTGATCCTAGTGAAGTTTTGTGGATAGGCTTTCCGTCGTTCTTGAACGTGGACGAATTTATTTTGAGAAGGGCGTTTTTACCCTTCGGTGAAATTGATAAGATCACTTCATTTCCAGGTCGCAGCTATGCCTTTGTTCGTTATAGAAGTATTGTGTCAGCTTGCAGGGCTAAAGAAGCTCTTCAAGGGAAACTTTTCAACAATCCTCGCGTTAACATTTGTTTTGCGAGGAGTGACATGCCGACCGAACATGCAAAGGGTCCCGAAAATGGTCCCTTCCCTCAACAATTTAGGCCCAAATTCTTTGCTCCGTCAAGCGAGCAAGACTACGAGCCGTTTTATGGCGATGAAGGTTTTGAGAGTCCAATCCAAGAATTTCAAAGGATTTCTCCACCATTTCGTTCCAACCTTGATAGGGCGCGTGGAGATATGCATGCCAGCGAATTGTCTAGGAATAACTCATCACGGTTTGGTGCTGATGGTTACGAGAACATGAGATCACGAGAATTTGTCCCAGAACGGAGATCAGAGGACATTTTTGAAAGACAGAGAACCAGTCCAGAAGAAAGGACTCCACCTTGGCGTATTCTTCAGTATGAAAGACCTCAAAGAGTCCCTCCATTCGTAGATTCCTGGGCCACAGAGGACAGATCATTTCCTCTAGCAAAGAAACATAAAGTTGACATACTACCTGATAAAGATCTTCCAGAGTATCCTTTCTCAGATCTGGAACAAGATAAGCATGAGATTCAAAGAAAGCCATTCCCTGATTTTCCAGAACATCATGGTTATAATAAGCCCATGGGTTCTGTTCCCTTCAGTCTAAAAGGACCTCATGATTTTTCTAGGAGCCTATCACATCCTCATTCTGAAACTGATGAATCTTGGAACAATGTCAGCCGACTAAACGTAGGTTCTAGACCAGTACCTAACAATCCCCCTAAATTACACAGATCTAATCCTGAACCCACCAAACCTTCCCGGCATGGCGAAATGTGGAAATGGGAGGGTGCAATAGCCAAGGGTGGAACACAAGTTTGCCGCGCTCGCTGCTTTCCTGTGGGCAAAGTGCTTGACTTCATGCTGTAAGTACTCCAAATAATCGGCCAAGTTACTTTTACTGTTTTACTGCTGCTGTAATTATTCCTAGTCTATTATCATATGCTGCAGGCCAGAGTTTTTGAACTGCACGGCAAGAACTGGCCTTGATATGCTTGCGAAACACTATTATCAAGCAGTGGGCACCTGGGTGGTATTCTTTGTGCCTGAAAGTGATGCCGATATTGCTTTCTATAATGAATTCATGAATTACCTTGGCGAGAAGCAGAGGGCTGCTGTCGCCAAACTGGGGGAAAAAGTTACCTTGTTCCTCGTTCCTCCGTCCGACTTTTCCGAGCAAGTTCTTAAAGTACCAGGGAAAGTTAGCATCTCTGGTGTCATTCTAAAGTTCCAGCAAAATGCATCCAACTTCAGTTCTCTTCATCATCCGATTAATTCGATGGAGACAAAAGTTCCGCCTCTTCCCATCCACGAAGGTGCCTCATTCCTGAAGCCAAAATCACCGGATTTTAGGCCTAATCAAAACCACAGAGCATCATCATCAGGTTTTTTGATCCAGGGCACTTTTCCTCCGCCTGCACCTAAAATGGATGATAAGTTTCCTTACTCGACCCCTGCTGCTCATGGAGGTGTTCATATCAATTATGATCCTCCTCCGCAGCCCAACTGGCCTAATAATAAACCAAACTCTACTCCTTTGCAAGCGTTCAGTCGATCTTTCTCGAAAGAATTTTTGTCGGTAAATTCACGAGCCGTCAACCAAGGGACCGACTCCGGCGGTTACATGCCCGAAACTTTGCCTTCATCTTCGTCCGACCAGTTTCCTCCGCAGCAGGAGATCAAACATCCCGCTCCCCCGGTAACATCTACCCCTCTCCACCCCGAACAGCTTGCTCAGCTTGCGGCTATCCTCGGCAACCAAAACCAATCCCGGGAGCAGCCCCCTTTGCCCAACGATGAGAGGGGGAAGTACTTGCATAATCCTACTCCGCAGGCTCATGCCTCTACTACAATGTACAGCGATTCGTCGCTGCCTGCGGCAGCCGAGGGGCCCCATGTTGGCCGGGGGCCACAGGCTCAGCTGCAACGGGAGCCGCAGCAGCATGATTCCTCTCCGACACAAAAGAGCTCGAGGGAAGACGTGGAGGCAGATCCCGAGAAACGCCTGCAGGCAACGCTGCAGCTGGCTGCAGCTCTTCTTCAGCAGATCCAGCAACGGTCGAAACCTGTAGATTAGCACAAAGGTTAAGGTTTGAAATCTCTTTCCCTTGAGTTCACCCCTCCTATTGAATTCAGAAATTTCAAATCTGCTCAATTCTTAACTAGAGGACAGCTTCTCACTCTATATATGGAAAAGATTGAATAGAAGAAGCCTTATGTACATATATATATATATAAGAACTTTGAAACTTGAATGTTCAAGAATCTAATTTTGAATTTATGTTTGGTTTTAGGGTGCAGTATGCATGCTGGTGGGGCCATCTTCGAAGACCCGGTATTATATAATATATATGCAATCAACAATTTTTTGTTTAATCAATGGGCCCGTGAGGCTCGCTGTAACAAGCACACCATGGGATTGAACAATGAATGGGTTTTGAAATTGTGGACTTTGGAGTTTTGGGATAAATTAATTAGGCATTGTTAAATAATTATGTGAGCTCATGATTTCATCTTTTCATTCCCTTCAAATATTACTATGGAATACTTTTTTTGTGTGGATGTTTAGGGTAGAATTTTGTAATTCTAAAAATAAGATGTCAAAATTATATTTTGGTGTAATAAATATTTTTAATAAATAAAGGGCAATGTTAATAACACCCCTCCATTGGCTAACAGCACCTAAAAAAAGGCAAATATAACATTGAAATGGCATTTAATAGCAACTTCATGGTGTTATTTACATTGCCCTAAATAAAATGTGAGGGCTACATGAAGCTCTGGGAAATATTATTTTTTTTAAATAACTTTAATTACTACCATAGACATGAAAATTATACCTATTAACTTCAAAAAATTTAATAAGTATGATCATGAATGTAATCATTCAAAAAATAATAATAAACTTAAGGCAAGACTGGTGTGTAAATAACTATGGTTTTGAAATACAAAAAAATGCCATGGTTTATTATAATTTTAGCCATAAAATTAATATCAATAAATTTTTTACTTCCTTGAAAAGCTACCAACTAAACTCCCGATGTAAATGATAGTTGGCAGCAATATATTTGAAGATAGAACGTATGTGCACAAGATGCGCATGGGAAGTATCGAGTATCGGCAATAATACTACCGTGTTGCACGACCTCTCCAAGTGTGGCGTCCCACGGGGTAAGTAACCCTCTCTATTGTCCCATGAAACTGCCCGCACACAATTAGTAATGGGATAACGGCTATAAAAATATAATGTTCCATTTCTGTAAGACAAACACCTTTAAAAGTTTAAAAGAAAATATAGTGATTTTTTCTATCAAAATATGATTCAGTCTAAAAAATGTTTGTGGGAAAATTATTCAGAAATTTTATAAAAATGGTTGAAGATCGGGCGATTACGAATGACGGTTCATAACCATCACGTTCGTGACCGCCGCAGCCGCAGCCGCGCCAAACGGAGCTGCAGTTTCCAACATGCATTATCACAGTTCAGATATCACGGATGCAAATCAACAGAAAATTGAACAACAAAAAATCTCACCGCGCTCATAATTACAATTAGTGTATAGCTCATACAACATCAGGCATCAGAAAAGGTCAAAAATCAAGTGCTCTCGAAGCCAAACACACGAAATACACCTGCAATATTTGTTCGAGAAAACTAGTCAGTCATACAAACATATGAAAGCATGAATTTCTTATTTATGGTAAACATGATGTAAAGCATACAAATTGGGAGCATAATTTTTTTTTAACCCTGCAGAATTGCGATTTCTATCTACGTCATCAATGATCGTTGCTCGTAAACGTCATACGCTGATAATCATGTTTTGATCATGCTTTTCTACAAAGTGTTGCCGTGACGCCATTGATTTACTGTCAATTTGGTTGCTTATATGATGCAATACTTATCTCTATCACATGACACATTGACTAATCATCATCACCATCATCATCGTTAATCTTGTATTAATTACTTGGGATTAGTTTTATGAACTGTAATTCCCCATTTGATTGTATTAAGGGTCCATTTGTCGGGACATTTTTGCTCAGGTGAGTTTAGATAAAAATGCTATTGTCATAAAATATGTGGGACCCCACCAACAAAAAAATTTGAACATAAAAGCGGATGAAAGTTTTTAGGTGAGGTAGAGCGTTCATGAGAAATGGTTCACCATGCCAAACGGACCTAAGTGTCACCTAAGTGTTACCTGAGGTGGTATATCTATTTTAGTAATCATCAACCCATACATTTGATTAGGTTAGCTAATATCTTCCTTTTCTTCATTAGCTTCTTCATTAGACAAGTATAAAATTGCTATGCAGTTCATGAAAATATTGGAATTTTTGATGAAATGTTTTGTTTCTCCACATATATTCAAGGCTACAACAACACTCAAGCCTTTATCCCACTATAGTGGGGTCGGCTATATGGATCCTTTGTCGCCATTGTGCCCTATCGTTTGTCATAATCTCACTAATGCCTAAGTGCATCATGTCTTTCCTTATAGTTTCATTCCAAATTTTTATTGGTCAACCCCTCCCTCGTTTAACATGCCTAGTGACTAGACTTTCACAACGCCTAACAGATGCCTCTAATGGTCTCCTTTGTACATGTCCAAACCATCTTAGTCGAGTTTCTCGCATCTTCTCTGCATTTGGTGCTACTCCTGTCTTATCCCTGATACATTCATTCCTATTTTATCAAGTCTCGTGTATCAACACACCCACCTAAGCATTCTCATCTCCGCAACTCCCATTTTTTGTTCATGTACACAATTCACTGCCCAATACTCAGAACCACGGAGCATTGCGTGTCTAATTGCAGTACGATAAAACTTTCCCTTAAGTTTTAGTGGTTCTTTACAATCACATAAGATCCCTGACGCGCCTCTCCAATTCAACCAACCCAATTGGATTCTATGTGTCACATCTTTATCAATACCTCCGTCTTTTTGAACTATCGATCCAAGATATTTAAAAAACTTACTACGGGAATATCTTGATCACCCAACTTAATAACAAAGTCATCCGTCCTTCTTGTATTGCTAAATTTAAGATACATGTACTCTATCTTTGCACTGCTCAACCCAAAGCTCTTCTTTTCTAAAGTATCTCGCCAAGATTCAAGTTTTGCGTTTACACCATGGCGCGTCTCATCAACCAAAACAATATCATCCGCAAAATATAAACACCAATGTATTGCTTGCTGGATATGTCTGGTGAGCTCATCTAAGATAAGGGTAAAGAGATAAGGGCTTAAAGCTGAATCTTGATGTAAGCCAACAGTGATAGGGAATTCTTGTGTTAATACTCCAGATGTCCTCACCCTTGTCACTGAATTTGTATACATATATTTGATTATGTCAATATATGATACATTTACACCTTTCTTTTCTTAGACTTTCCATAAGATCTCTCCCGAAACTCTATTATAAGTCTTCTCAAGATCAATAAACAGCATATGCAAATCATGTTTCTTTCTCGATAGTTGTCAATGAGTCTCCTAAAGAGATGTATAACTTCCATGGTCGACCGCCCCGACATGAATCTAAATTGATTCTTCGAGGTGTTAGTCTCCCGTCTTACTTTTCTTTATATTACAGGTTCTCATAGTTTCATGTTATGAATCATCAATTTAATTCCTCTATAATTAACACAATTTTGTATATCTCCTTTATTCTTATACAAAGGTATCAAGATATTTTCTCTTCATTGCTCTGACGCCTTCTTTGACTTCAGTATCTTATTGAAAAAACATGTAAGCCACAAAATTCCTTCATTTCCTAAAAATTTTCATACTTCGATCGGTATATCGCCTGACACAACCGTCTTTTCATTTTTCATTTTATTTAGAGCATCATTTACCTCTGATAATTGAATTTTACGATAAAACGTTATGTTCCTATACTTATCTAATTTACTTAAATCTTTCGAGTTCAATTCATTGTCTTTTGTTTCACTATACACTAAGTTATCAAAAGCGCAAGGCGCACCGAGGCGCAAAGGGCACGTGGAGCCTAGGGGCGCGCCTGATGCACGTGAGGGGCAAAAATGGGGGAAAGAAAATTGAGCGAATGCATAGGCGCGCGCCTGAGGCACGTGAGGCGGAATTTCAACGAATTGGGCGCCCAATTCGCTCAATTTCAGCGAATGGGCGCCCAATTCGCTCAATTTCAGCGAATGGGCGCCCAATTCGCTCAATTTCAGCGATTGAGCGCCCAATTCGCTCAATTTCAGCGAATTGGGCGCCCAAGTGCGCCTAGGGGGCGCCTCGGGTGTGTCTAAGATCATGTTTTTGCCCATATCAAAAAAAGTATTTTTTAAAAATACCTTGAAAGGCCCGGGCGCGCCTGGGAGCCTGTAAGGCGCGCGCCTGAGGCACATCGCCCGCCTCAGCTGTGCTGAGACGCGGCGGGCTGCGCCTGGTGCGCCCGGCGCCTCAGGCGCATCTAGGCGCGCACCTTGACAATTATGATTATAGAGTTGATAAAAATATATTTTTCATCGTTTTATCCACATCATCTGTCAAAACATATATTCAAGGCTAAATTGAAAAAAGTCTAAAATTGACAAAATATTCATCTTCCTATTATAAGAACACTTTTAGCAAGATTTTAAACTTCAAAATTGTAATGGCCTATTCATTTCCACATTATACCAAAATTCAATCATTTTTGAAAAAAAAAACAATTCAGAAATTGGCGCAGAAGAAGACTCAAAAAGTACCTTCATCAGTCTGATACTTATTCTTGTCATCACCTGCATAGGCCAGCAAGTTCTGCTTAGGGTTCCACTCCACACTGTTCATCGCAGCCTTGCACGGAATCTGATGAACAGATCGCCCGGTCTGCACATTTGACTGGCACGAGGGAGAGACGAAAGAAGTCAAAGAAGCTTATGAACAATGATATTTCATAACATGTATGGTTGAAAACATTCAAAACATTCAAAACAAGCTTATGAACAATGATCACTAACAATGTCAATGAACGGATCCTCGCTCGCCGAAGCAATAAATTCTCCTGTATGGTTGAAGCTGATGGTTCTCACAGGCCACCTAAAAAAAGCTCAATCAGAGTCTTCAGCATGCATGAAGAAACCCCCCCCCCCCCCATGAACATGCCTAAACACTTCAGTCCTTCAAATAAAAATACAATACCACCATAATTTTTCACTTCTATTAATATGCTCTACCCAATTCTTGATAATAAATGGTATATAATCCTGAAATTTTAACTACTTATATCAACCTAATCAGCAAGGTAACCTAAAAAGAAAATTCCATTAATTAAGAGCAATAATCATTTCACTGCTTTTATGAATCAACAATATAACGTTAGAATGATTGAAATCTTTCTAATCTCACATTACATCTGAAGATAAATCAATTTTAAGGGACGTATGAAGGTAGCGTTTTTGTCCAAACTCGGTGGACCAAAAATGCCACACTAAACGGAGCCAAAATCTACTAGACTTTAAACAAAACTTATTTATCATGCTAACAAAAGAGCAAAGAATAAACCTTAATTTTGTGATAAATTTGACTTGGTAGTAATTTAAATTCCACTGCTCACATATGTTAAAGGATTTTAACGTAAAGTTAGGTTAAATGACCTCTTTTCGGTGGTATACTAATAAAAGTTTTTTAAAAAATGGAATGTTTCAGGTGTACTGGTAAGAGTTCAATCCATTAATATATATATATATATATATATATATATTTATTTATTTATAAATCACTAAGTTCCACCCCTAAGTGTTTAGTCCTATATTGGACTCTCATGAGATGCCTCCACATGCACAACAAGAGATATAACTAATCCGGATGAGTGAAGCATACTCGAGTTTTGTGAATGTTCGAACGCAAAGCATTTCCGAGACGTCCCACAGGCCAACCAAAGAATCCGCGCTTCCCACGGCAAAGTATCTGCAATTATTGGTGAAAGAATCATTTCGATCACCATATGAATATTGCAGTGTTCTCCAACTAATATATAAACAATAACAAATACAAGCAATTATTTACCAAGTCATGGTAGACATAAATAAAGAATGAAAAGTAAGAATATTCATGTTAAAGGGGCATAAAACCTTAATAAAGATATCGCACATCACACTGTTAAATACCTGGATCACATTCCAGTGTTGATGGCCATGTATCAGTTATAATAAGAACCTGATGATACTATGAGATTAAAATGAATAATGGAATTAATCAAAAAGATGACAAGAAGAGTAATATATCCCTGACATAAAAAAGGAATATACTCTAACAGGTACTAAAAGAATAATGCGCAATTTAGATAAGGGTAAAAATCACCTAGATTCTTAGATTTCATTATGATCCTCCTACATGGTTTATATTCATTGAAGACTTTTTATGCTTGTTGGGTTTCGTTATACGCCACAACACTTGTGCGCAGTGGAATTAGGAACAAGAAAATCCAAAAGAAATACGGATCGTGCGATGAACATTGATCAAGTAGTAACATTGCTATAAATAAATTATACTTTTGAGAGATTGAGTCAATATTCAACCAAGGTGCTCTGAAGAAGTCCAACGAACACTAACGGCCGGAGTTCCGAGCGTAGAATAGTGTCCGCGCCTCTATGGATATTCATACGAGCACGGAGAACCCTTAGACTCTTGTCACACAAGATCTAAGTTGGAAGAAGGTATGCCCTCAACGTATCCACGGTTTGCTAGAACCGTTAAGGGAGAGACGGCAACGACGATGAAGACGCTTAGGAAACACTTTCCGGCGAAGTAGTAGAACGGCGAACGGTCAGCGGCGAGAAGCAGCGATCGTGCCCTAGACGGAACAGTTCTGTCGGGAAGAAGACCGCCGTTCTCGGTATAGCACGATTAGGTCGAAATAAATAGTAAGTCACTCGGTTTACTGTACATATCGTATGTATACAGGATACCGAAACAACTGATACCCGCAGATCACGCCGAACCAGACTTAAAAGAATTAAACCGGAGGAAACATAATTCGTCGTGTATATACGTCGATATTCGACAGATCAAAACTATTCGTCGAAATAACACGGACAAACTCGACGAATCGAGATAAAGCAAACCGTCCAAATATTAAGGCGATATTCGACGAATAGACGATACTCGACGAATCGATGACATTCGACGAATAAGTCTAATTCGTCGAAATTATCATTACGACACTCGACGAACCCAAGACAGATTCGTTGAGTCTATCATAATGATACTCGACGAATTCCAACCCATTCGTTGGAACCTTAAGCGATACTCGACGAATTTCCCTTAGAGTCTTCTGAAATAAACAGTTAGGTCAAAATAAACAGTAAGTCACCCGGTTTACTGTACATATCGTATATATACAGGATACCTAAACAACCGATACCCGCAGATCACGCCGAACCAGACTTAAAAGAATTAAACCGGAGGAAACAGAATTTGTCGTGTATATACGTCGATATTCGACGAATCAAAACTATTCGTCGAAATAACACGGACATACTCGACGAATCGAGACAGAGCAAACCATCCAAGTATTAAGGCGATATTCGACGAATCGACGATACTCGACGATTCGATGATACTCGACGAATCGACGACATTCGACGAATAAGTCTAATTCGTCAAAATTGTCATTACGACACTCGACGAACCCAAGACAGATTCGTTGAGTCTATCATGACGATACTCGACAAATTCCAACCCATTCGTTGAAACCTTAAGCGATACTCGACGAACTTCCCTTAGAGTCTTCCGACCACTTACCTGATGACTCATATTCACAATATAGGTCCCGGAATGAAAATCCTTCACATCCAGAACGTCATAGGCTTGGTCTTTCACTCATATCACATATGAGCAAGGCCAACACAAACCTTTTCAACTTTTCCAATACTCTTATGTGCGACCTCATAGGCTCATATTGCGTTGACAGTGAGACTACATGTTTGATCACTTCCAGATCACCATGGTAACACCAACAATGCTAACGACTTTAAATTTTCCTATCAATTAGCTTACATGGCATATTTTTACTCACAAATTTCTTTACTTAAAATTCAAACCAAGATTTTTTGTTATTTTTCGCCCAGTTGATGATTCTGTTAATTGAAGGATCCTGCCAAAAGCATCTTGTGTAAAAAAAGGTTTTCAAAAGAAGTTAAAAATATACACTAAATACAAGCTTAAACCTCCGGAACCTACATGATATCTACCCTTTGAATGATAGAAACATCAAAGAAATACAGAGCAATCAAGAGGCACAGCAGAGATGTGCTTCGTCATAAACATCAACTATTCAGGATTGCAAAGACCCACTTGAATTTCCTGAGTTGAAGTAGTAAAGATATACTATACAAGACTCCAGTTTCTAGCTCACCATATTCATTAGGTTCAGCGGTGTCGGCGGCTCCCGTATAAGTTGTAGCTCTGGTAAGAAATGAAATTCACACTCTTCGGCGGAAATGGAGCTAAAATGGAGTTTTTGTCCTTTCCCACCATAATAGAGCTCCGAAAGGGAGGTTTACAAAACACAACAATTTGTCAGGGGGCGCTCTTATTCCACCAACATGGAGTTAAAATTCCCAAACAAAAAGAGCCTTAAGATAAGCCAGGAAATATGTAGTTTTTGCGCCTTTTCCAGTAACTTGACATAACCGCATTTTGACACTTCTTTTAAAATAATCGTATGGGAATAGTGGAGGATTTCTTTTGTGCAACACAATATTACCAGACAAAAACTCCGGAAATAGAAGAAGATTTTCGTATAATTCTATTAAACGCATTTTGACATTTCTTTTAAAATAATCCTATGGAAATAGCAGAGGATTTCTTTTGTGCAACACACTATATTACCAGCCTAAGACTTAGGCCATCTATTTTGGTATTTTTTAAGCTTCCTTACTTTCTAAGAGGTACAAGAATTTATATATATAGAACGAGTATGTTACAAAGGGCTTTTTATATATATAGCGAGTATGTTACATAATGCGTACAATAAATATAATATGGCCACCACTCCCTGACGTAGGACAAAACTATAGACGGCGAATGTAAGATGCCCTAACCCTACATGTCATGCAAAGTCCAACGGAGAAATAAAAAATAATAAGATCATAAATAATTAAATCACATGCACATGATTATAGCAAAAACAAAATAATTCTTTAGGCAAGCAGGTTTAGACTTTCCTCTGCGTGGAATGCCAAAGCGAGAGTGCGTGGCGAATATTTCCTGCAAATCACAAAATAATCTAGAGCAAAATTCTGCAATGTCATTTATCTAAACAGATATAAAATCACATCACTATATTTTAATATTGAAAAACAAGATCCATACAACAAGTAGTCGTGTTCAAAAAGCCTGGGCCCGGAAAGCCCGCCCAGGCCCGATCTGGAAAAAGCCCAGCTAGGCCCAGCCCGTGCAAAGACCGGGCTTGGGGACCTTACCGGGCCCCCATATTAGCTGCTTGCCCGGCCCGGGCAGGGAAAAGCCCGGGCATCGGGCCTAGCCTTGGCTCGGCACCAGGCTAGGCGGGATTTCCCGCCTATTAGGCGGGATTTTAATCCTGCCTGTTAGGCGACATTAAAATCCTTCCTATAATCAAGCCTGTTGGGAAATAAGGCCGGCCTGAAGGGCCTTCTCGGGCCCCTCTTTGAGAGGGAGCCCGAGCCCGGCCTGACTCAAAATGGGCCCGGGACAAGCCCGGTTGGCAAAAACTCGGGCGCGACCGGCCCGGTCGGGCTTTTTGGACACGACTAACAACAAGAAACAACTCGCAAAGCATGGGGGCTGTCGTAGAAGAGCAGATTTTGCGATGTTCGGTACAATATGGATGTTCCGGAGAGGAACCGGTGGCTGAAATGACGGGACAACAACTGGATCCGGCTTAGGGAAGTGGGTCCGGGTTGTGGGAATGCAGATCTGGTGGTTTGGGAGCGGAATAGGGCTGTGGGAAGGAGGGGCCTGGCTGGTGGAGACTGGATTGGGTTGAGAAGACAGATCTAGGTGGTATGGGGCGTTGAATTGAAGGAGGAGAGGAGAGGGAAGGTGGCAGTGGCTGTTGGGTCTCTTGGTGGGCTGGCGGAAGGGAGATAGGGGGCGGCAGGGGCTGGACTGCAGCAAAACAGTGGCGGCGGTGGCTTGACTGCTGCAAACTGGGGGGGGGGGGGGGGGGGGGGGGGGGCTGGATTGCAGCAAACAGGTGCGGTGGTGGTTGGATTGCTGCTAACAGGAGCGAGAGCTGCTGTTGGGTGGGTAAGGGGGTGGAGGAAGGGGAGTTAGGGGGTCGAAAATGAAGGCTAGGGTTAGGTAATACCTTGGGGAGGAAGACGAGCGTCTAGGAGTCGTTACCTAGGGTTCCACGGAGTCGGCACCGTGGGATGATCGCGGGATTCACAATCTCCAAAATCTGCAATAACCCTAAACAGCCCCCTAACACTCTATTTATAATACAAAGAGAACAAGGGCATCCAATCATTGACGACTATGATTGATTGGAGATGGGGTAACCCTATTACATCAAAATAAATGCAAAAATAACAAAATAATATATGAAATTGTGTCAAAACGACAGGTCGAACACATCCATGAAGTTGGTTCATCGATCCGAGCACGCTATATATGGTAACTAGCCAATTGGCCACGAACGAGCTCAAAGTCGTCCTCCACTGCGAGTCCGTGTCTCCATTCCACATAATTCTCCCCGGTTTGAAAGAATTCATCTCCTGATGAATAGATATTGAAATTCTCTCAGTGTATGTCAGGTAAGACTCGATGAGGTCCATCAGAGGTCGTCCAAGTATCGTCGATGGTGAAGTATCTTCGCCAATGATACTCCTGTGTCTGACTGACTGGTGCGGCTATGCCTGCATGAGCCACGATATCAATAATGCCCTCAAGAATCCATTGATGTGCTGGAAGTCCCGGTACAATCACTGGTGCGGACGATGAAGCAATAGGCGACTGACCCAAATGCAGGTGGGGCTCAGAAGTAAACCGGATGCAGGACTAAGGATGTGGAAATATAGGCTCAAAAGGCTTTGGGGAAGTGGGCTCAGAAGGCTGTGGAGGTGTAGGCTCAAGAAGATCTCCACAAAATGGGTCCACATGATTGTGAGGCTTGTAGTACGGCGTCAAATCCTCAGCATTAAATATGGGACAAATACTTATGCTCGTCGGGATATCAAGATCATAAATATTTGTTCTGATCCATCTCATGATTGTGTAAGGATCCATTCACATAATGCTCAAACTTTTAGCATGCCTCCCACGAAGCCTCGCAACACGGATTCTCACCATCACCGGCTTAACTTCATGAAATACCTGCTCTTGCCAATGAACATCTGCACGTGATTAATAAAATTTATTACTAGTATTGATTTTCCGTCGGATCGACTCATGACACACATGCAAACGATGAACAAACAACTCAACAGACACATACAAATGATGAAAAAATGACTCAATAGACTCATGCAAATAATGCAAATGAAACACAACAGATGCAACATGCTCTCTACGGGGGAGTCTGACAATGACCCGAAAATCTATAAAATGAGATGGCATATCAGGAGGCTCTCTTGGTGGAGTGTAAAAAAACTCATCAAGTGTGTGACGAGTGTGCAGGTGATCGTGTGGAACATCAACACCCAAAGAGGAGCTCATAAGATGCCAATTGCCTCTTAGGGATTGTAATGCATCAGGGGACTCAACGAGAGGTAATTACGAAAATTCACCGCAGATGTGACGATCATCTGAGTGGATACCAGAAACACCGACGATAAGATGTGACTCAAGAATGTGGTGAGTGCCCCTGAAAAGGAAGAACTCATATGGTGGGTCAGCGGGTGGCGTATCCCAAAACTCATCAAGAGTGTGATGGGTCATAAGGTAGGTCCTCAAAATATTAGGAGTATGCTCAAGTGTACTAAAGTAAGGCCCTACATACGTAATGCTCCACTCAAGATCCATTCTTCGGGGCAAGACCAGAGATGATAACGAAAGAGACGTCAATAACTCGAAACTCATAAACGAGTGGCTCACCTAAATCTCATCCTCGCCAGGACGTAGTGATTCATCAAGAAGATCAACAGGAGGCTCGTCAAATAACCCGTCAACATGGTCAAGATCCTCCAGATGAGTACCACTGTAAGGTGTAATGTCCTTATAAATGGGTGAGATAGCCACTACGAGATCAGCACTAGGCTCTGGGCTCTCCGTCAAGATGTGACTCAGAGCAATGACAAGGGGAGGGAGACATAGACCTACTCTAAAGAAGGGGTCTGTAGGTGCAGTGTCAAGAAATGAGTCTATGGTAGGGGTGCTAACTAACCCAGTGCATGGGAGAAGAAGAGGTGTAGGTGAGGGACACAACACGATAGAATCAATAGATCACTCAGACTCACTCTTAGTCGGGATCACCAAAGAAGAGTTGGAAATAAAATACAGATCACTCATCGGACCAAGTACCTCACCGGGGTAAGAGAAATCTGTATCAAGTGTCATTTCTGTCGTGTCTGACAGAAAAATGACAGGCATCGTGGTGACCTCAATATGGGAGGGACTCGTACTGCAGTGGTCAAGGTATGAATCCAATCGATCAGCTCTTGCAGATCTTGAGGATAGCTCATGATGTAGGGAGAGCTGATATGTCTGCTCAAGGGACTTCGAGCTGTAATATGCTAACTTAGTATGTATGTCAGATCGAATTTCAGACCGAAATTGGGAAGTGGTCATAGCTAGATCCTCTTGGATATCACTACTAACTCATCAAAACGATCTCTGTATTCAGCGACAGACATGGATCCTTCTCGAATGGAAAATAATTGCTCGAGCAAGCAACTCTGATACAACGAAGACAGATACCTTTAACACAATATACGCTTCATATCCACCCAACTAGTAATGTGATGAAGACGATCTCGATTGCGGGTCCTCTCAATGCTAGACTAATATACTCTCGCCTGATCAAAAAGCCTAAGTTTTGCAAACTTGATGTGACGCTCACCAAATAACTCAAAATGATCGAGATAATACTCCATATTCACGGGCCAATAACTGAAAGATTCGGGACTTGATGAGTCGTCAAAAGAAGGGGCATCAGTATGAAACTGTCACTCGAAATCCCTCTCAAAACATTGATCCTCGGAATAATCATCCCTAAGATAATCGAGTCGTGTTGCAGCATCAACACGATCTGCACGTATGTGGGGATATGAACGACGACAATCATCATACTGATCATCTCTAACATAATGGGATCGTGTCGGTGGATCAACACAATCTCTAGAAGTGGTGTGATGAGATCGAGAATAATCATCGTAGTAACGTAAGGATCTCCCTGACGGGGTTCTATAGGAGCGGGTGTAAGTGGACTCGGGATCCCCAAATAGAGGAGAGAAATATTAGTGATACCTAGCCATGAAGGAACATATAAACTCTACAACTGTGTATCAAAAGAGTACTCGCAACCTCGCTTTGATACCAATTGACGCGGGACGAATCTATAGGCGGCGAATGTAAGATGCTCTAACCTTACATGTCATGCAAAGCCCAAAATAGAAATAAAAAATAATGAGATAATAAATAATTAAATCACACACACATGATTATAAAAAAAGTAGAATAATTTTTTAGGAAAGCAGTTTTAAGTTTTCCTTCGCGTGGAGGGCCAAAGCGAGAGAGCGTGGCGAATAGTTTTTGCAAATCACAAAATAATCTAGAGCAAAATTTTGCAATGCTATTTATCAAAACAAATATAAAATCACATCACTATATTTTAATTTTGAAAAACAAGATTCATACAACAAATAACAACTCACAAAACATGGGGGCTATCGTAGGAGAGCAGATCCGGCGATGTTCGTCACAATAGGGACGCTCCGGAGAGGAATTAGTGGCTGAAATGACGGGACAACAACTAGATCCGACTTAGGGAAGTGGGTTCGGGTTGCGGAAATACAGATCTAGTGGTTTGGGAGCGGAATAGGGTTGTGGGAAGGAGGGGCCTAGCTGGTGGAGACTGGATCGGGTTGAGAAGACAGATTTGGGTGGTATGGGGCATTGAATTGAAGGAGGAGAGGGGAGGGAAGTTGGCGGTGGCTGTTCGGGCTCTTGGTGGGCTGGCGAAAGGGAGATAGGGGTGGCGGGGGCTGAACTGCAGCAAAACAGTGGTGGTGGGGGCTAGACTGCAGCAAAACAGTGGCGGCGGTGGCTGTACTACAGCAAACAGATGCGGCGGTGGCTGGACTGCTGCCAACAGGAGCAGCGGCTGCTGTTGGAGGGTATGGGGTGGCGGTAGGGGAGTTAGAGGGTGGAAAATGAAGGCTAGGGTTAGGTAATACCTTGAGGAGGAAGATGAGCGCCTAGGAGTCGTCACCTAGGGTTCCACGGAGTCGGCACCGTGAGATAATCACGGGATTCGGGCATCCCATCATCGTCGGCTATGATTTGCCGAAGGTGGGGTAACCCGATTATATCAAAATAAATGCAAAATAACAAAGTAATATATGAAATTGTGTCGGAACAATGGGCTGGACGCATCCATGGAGTCGGTTTATCGATCTGAGCACACCATATATGGTAATTGTGTCGGAACGATGGGCCGGACGCATCCATGGAGTCGGTTTATCGATCTGAGCACACCATATATGGTAAGTAGCCAATTGGTCACGAACGGGCCCAAAACTCATCCTCTGATGCGGGGCCGCGTCTCCATTCCGCATCACTCTCCCTCAAGTTAGGCCATGGGTATCAACCAAACCTAACTGGTTACATAGAAATTCATTCGAACGATTGTAACTCCCTTAATAAAAATATCTGCAACTTGATCAACGGTCTTCACATGCCTTAGAAAAATAAGTTCATCATACTTTTTTCTAACAAAATGACATTCAACATTGATGTGTTTTGTGCGTTTATGGAACACGGGATTAGTAACAATTTGTAACGTAGCTTGATTATCGCACCATAGTGGAGTGGGATCTTGAATTGAATACCCGATTTCACAAAGAGTTTGTCTAATCCACATGATATCAACAACAATGTGAGTCATAGCTCGATATTTCGTTTCTGCACTAGAGCTGACAACCATGGTTTGTTTTTTTGCTTTTTCAAAAGACAAGATTTCCACGCATAAAGATGGTGAAACTTGTGGTTGACTTCCGAGTGGCTAAGCAACCTGCCCAATCAGAGTCACAATACGCTTCTATAATGGAATGATCACGATTCTTGTACGATATCCCAAGTCCGGGATCTTTCATTATATATCTGATAATTTGAAGTACAGATTCTCATTGAGAGTTAGTTGTGAAAGTCTTTGTTTTCAAGGTAGCTTGCAACTTAGGGGTGGGGGGTGAATAGATTTATTTAAATCTTGTGACTATCTTTTAATTTCTTTCTTTAGTACTTAGTGTATTTATTGGCAATTGATTAACTTTCCAGAACCTGCACAAAGAAAACAACACAGAAAAGCACACACAGAAATTTATAGTGGTTCCCCAGATTATGGGTACATCAACTCTCCTCCCACCTTTCTAACTTTCAGTTAGACAAGACACTTCTCCAAAACTCAGCTCAAAAAGCTTACACCTCAGATCCCTCAGAATCTCTCATTCTCCCCCAAGACTTACAGCTCAGGCACAAGTGCCCTACAACTCAGTGATCAACAGATCACCTAACTCAGGCCAAAGGCCCTACAACTCAGGCTGGGAGTACAGCCCTACCTCAGATGCACAAAGGATCCTACCTCAGAGAGAATGACTCTCTTACCTCAGGCTGTTAAGCCCTACCTCAGATCCAAAGGATCCTACAGCTCAGGCACAAGTGCCCTACAACTCAGTGAGAATGACTCACCTACCTCAGGCTGTTAACCCCAATAGCTCAGTGATCAAAAGATCACCTACCTCAGATCCAAATTGGATCCTACCTCAGATTCACAAATGAATCCTACAATTCAGGCCAAAGCCCTACTCTCAGATTCTTTACTGAATTCTACCTCAGATCCAAACTGGATCCTACACTCAGAGAGTAAAACTCTCCTACAGCTCAGGCAAGTTTGCCCTACCTCAGGCCAATGGCTCTACAACTCAGATCCAAAAGGATCCTACAGGAAAAACAGAGGTTTGATTAATTTGACACAGAGAAATTTCTCTGTGTCAACAACTAGGGCTGAGTTATCTCAGCTCTATCTTACTTCACAGCAACAGAAAGAAATTCTGCCTCTACTGGAAGAATCTCAGAATGTAAATTCTGATCTTGCTGAAGAAGAAGAAGAACAGATAGGTCTTGAGTTCTTCAATCAGCTAGCTGAGCCCGCAGAAGAATGACGGCTCTTCTTTCTTTCTTTATCAGAATTCTTTCTGATCTTGCTGTAGCAGAAGAAGATGCAACAGCTCACTGAACTTTTGGTTCTTGCTGAAAGACTTCAAGCTTTTTCTCGGCAGCAATGGCGAGAAAGATGAAATCTAGCCGCTCTTTCTCTTTTTGAGTAAAAGACTAAAAGTTGAGTTCAACATTTGTAGCCGTCCCTTTATATCTTCCGCCGATTAACGGCTCCAGGAAGCAGTGGGGACCACCTGCATCAGACAGTTGCATCATGCTTTAACGGAAGAATTCGTACAATAGACTTCCGGCAACATTTGTCGTGTTTTGTAGCTTTCCTGCACTTAATTTGAATTTTGTTGACTTTGCCGACATCACCGTCTGTGGACTTAGGCAAAATCAAACATCAGTAGTATAGGTGTTGAGTGAGTAAGTATCACTCAACGCCAAAACACTTAGACAGAATTTTGTCTATCTCAGACGTTGAGTAAACAAGTTTTACTCAACGCTTTTGGCCTTAGCCAATCATTCTGTCACTAGGCGTTGAGTGAGCAACCTTCACTCAACGCCAAAACACTTAAAAAATATTTCAGTCATTATACGTTGAGTGAGTAAGCTTCACTCAACGCCAAAACACTTAGAAAAATATTTCTGTCTCTTGATATTGAGTGAGTAGGCTTCACTCAACGTCATACCACTTAGAAATGATTCTAGTCACTTGGCGTTGAGGGAGCAACCTTCACTCAACGCAACTGAACTTAGCCGATTTTCCTGCTTGGGAAGCATTGAGTGTTGCTTCTTCACTCAACGCTTTCAGCATCTGTCAATTATATTGACATGACGTTGAGTGAGTGCGCTTCACTCAACGCCTCTGTCCTTAGACAGATTCTCAATTGATTGTGCGTTGAGTGAGCAACCTTCACTCAACGTTTTTGTACTTAGACAAAATCCTGTGTTGGAAACACTATTTCTGACTGACTAAGATTCAGTCAACGCTTTTTATCATATGACGTTGAATGAGTAAGCTACACTCAACGCTTGTGGAGTTAGTCAAATATTTACACAGATTTTGTGTGGCTTTGACTGACTGAGCAATACTCAACGATTTTGATGTAATGGCATTGAGCGAGTATACTTCGCTCAACGTCTGTGGACTTAGCCACATTTCAGCCAGTTTCTCCTTAGGCTTTGACTGTCTCATCCTGTCTCACAGCTTTTTGTTGTATGACATTGAGTAGACTACACTCAACGCCTGTGTACTTAGCCACATTTCTATCTAGTCAATAGTTTGGCATAGACAACCAAGCTATACTCAACATTTTTTCTTACCTGGCGTTGAGTGAATGAACTTCACTCAACGCCTGTGGACTTAGTTGCTTTTCAGATCTTCACTGTGTTGAGACGGATGAGTTGTCTCGACACTACAGTCTGCTGGGTGTCGACATCTTTAAGTCTGCACTCAGTTCTTCATTGTGTCGAGACAGTTGTATTGTCTCGACACTACTGTCCTGAGCTTTAAGGTGTCGAGATATCTGACTTGTCTCGACACTGCTGACTTGATCTTTAAGTTGTCGAGATAACTGAATTGTCTCGACACTACTGTCTGAATTGTCTCGACACTTCTGTCTGAATTGTCTCGACACTTCTCCTACAAAGGTGTCAACATAGTTGTGAGATGTGTCGACACTTTTGTATTTAGTCATTTCTTCAAGTTTTCACCCTGCACATCTTTACTTTGCGACCACACTTGTCCCATCACTTGGAATACCTGTATATCATTGACATGATTGACTTTTTCAAATCTGGGACATTGTGGGCAATGGACCCAACAAGTTGGAGCAGCTAGAAATAAACTGAACTTACTGCACATGCAATGTCTAAACGGGTCAAGGTAAGGTAGTTAAGTTTTCCGACAACTCTTTGATATTTTTTTGGCGAACCAAATAATTTGCTTTCAAAATGAAAACCCTTTCTCTTAGTTCAAGTGGAGAGTCTATAGGCCACATTCAGACATCTTAAGATATGATAACAGATCAAAAGCATATTTGTGCTGACAAATAAAGAGTGTTAGAATAATCTGCAACTTCAATGCCTAGGAAGTAGCGCAATGAGCTCAGATCCTTAATTTGAAAGTTGGATTGTAAAAATGTTTTGAGATTGATTGTCCCTTCTGAATTGCTCCTGTGATAACAATATCATTGACATATACCTCTAATATGATAGTGCTTATCGGAGAGTTTTGATAAAAGAAAGACGAGTCTTTTGTAGTCTTGGTAAGACCAAACTGAGTGACGACAGAACTAAAGCGGGTAAACCATTCTTGGGGGGATTGCTTTAATCCATATAACGACTTTTTGAGGTGGCACACCTTGGTGCGCTCCACCTCAGCCACGAACCAAGGTGGTTGCTCCATGTACACTTCTTCTTCCAAGGACTCATGAAGAAAAGCATTCTTTATGTCCAATTGTTGTAGGGGGCACAGATGAGAAGTTGCAAGCGAGAGAAGAATGTGAATGGAGGCCATTTTGGTGACCGGGGCAAATGCTTCATCATAGTACACTCCATAAGTCTGAGCATAGCTTTTGGCAACCAAACGGACTTTCAAGCGATCAAGGGAATCATCGACATTGACCTTGATGGAGTAAATCCATTTGCACACAATAGCCAGCTTCCCAATGGGAAAGGGAACCAAGTGCCACGTATGATTAAGTTAAAAAGTCATCAACTCATCTTGCATTGCAGTGACCCAGCCAGGATGAGCATTGACATCTACTACGGTACAGGAAAGATGGTATTGATCCAGAGTGGATAGTAACAAATAATGGTTTGTTCCGACAAGCACGACTTCCTTTCTGTACAACAATGGGTGGCTCCAGACTGATTGTCAAGAGATCCGCGTGCACTAGCATGGTATTCCCAAGGAATAGTCGTCGAACTATCGGAGGAAGGGGTAGAGTGGGGTGGAGTCGTGGATGTGTTATTAGAAGGGCGACGAGTGTAAAATTGTCCCCAAAGAGGATTCAGGAGGTCATCCAGAGAAAGAACAGGCTCTGGACGGAGAATAAGGATAGAATCAAGAGAAGAGTCAGGAGGTGTGGATCCATGAGGAAGGGTAGGATAAGAGTAGAATTCAAGGAAGACAACATCAATCGAGATATGTATTTATGGCGGTCAAGAGAATAACATCGATATCCCTTATTTGCACGGGAATACCGGATGAAGATACATTTCAAGGAGCGAGAGTCGAGTTTGGAGATAGAGGGGTGAGCATCCCGAACATAGAAAACATACCCAAAGACACTTAAAGCTAGGGAGAGATTATGGCGATAAGGATGAAGGGTATGATAGGGTGTCTCCCCCTAAAGAATATGAGCGGGAAGATGGTTGATAAGGTGTGCGGAGGTAAGGACCACGTCAACCTAGAAGTGTTTGGGTACTTGCTTATGATGAAGAAGGGCACGCGTGACCTCAAGGAGATGGTGATTTTTCCTTTCGACAATGTCGTTTTGTTGGATGGTATCAGGACAGGTGGTTTGATGCAGAATGCCTTTGTTGTAGAGGAAAATAAACATAGATTGTGATAAGTATTCTCTACCATTATAAGTTCGAAGACATTTAAGACGAATAAAAAATTGTGTAAATATTTCATTCCAAGAGTTTTGAAAAATAGAAGGAATCTCATAACGACTATTCATTAAATACACCCAACTTATACGAGAGAAATCATCAATAAAAGTAACATAATATTTGTCCTAATAACGTAGGAACGAGATAGGGTCCCCAAACATCAGAGTGAAGTAAATCAAACGGTGCAAAAACACGTACATCAGGACGAGAGACGTCGTAACTCTGTGGAGTTTAGCAAAATGACAAGACTCACAGTTAAGATGGGACACATGCCCAAACTCAAGATACAAACGACGCATAACATGAACAAACGAGTGACCATGACGATAATGAAGATCCAAAAACTTGGTGGAAGCAGCAGAACAAGCAAGAGGTGAGACTTCATTCAGGACATACATGCCACCACTCAGCTTCCATCTACCAATATTACAGCTCGTCGACTATTCCTGAAATACACAATCAGAAGAGGTGAATGTAGCAATACAATTTAAATCACGAGTAAACTTACTAATGGACAATAAGTTGTAAGCAAAGGAAAGTGAGCAACCGATGATAGAGTAATATATGGAGTCACACCACAGCTACTAACCCCAAAAATGAGTATAGTCGACCCATCTGCAACAGTAATCAAAGACCCACTATGAGGTTTGTATGAGTGTAAGATACTTGAGATACTAGTGAGGTGATCAGAAGCCCCTAAATCTGTCGGCCAACGAATGGAGCGTCGTGAAGTACACATTGGCTGAATGATTTGTGCAACATCAACACTGAGTCGGAGAATCAATTTGTGCAACATCAGCCTGTAGACAACAATACTCTTCAAACATTTTAACCATCCTCGAGATCCTAGATCAAGAAGGCAAATCAGCAAAGTGAACAGAGAGTGATGATAAAGGAGGTTTGGAGGCTCAGACAAACTTCTCATGGATAGCCCAACAAGTGTCCTTCGTGCGGCCTCGTTTCGGTGTCACGACAACGTCCAGAGTGTCCCCCACAGCTACTCCCCCTTCCACCACGAGAAGCAAGAGCCACCGGATCCCCAAAGGAAACATGCAGTGCAGATGAGGTAGTGGACTGGTTGTTCCGGCTTTGGTTAGACGATGGTACACGCTAGCAGTTTTCAGAGTAGAGGGACTCACTAGCATTCCAGTCTTTGTTGTAGAGAAATTCAGATCAAGGCCATTTAGGGTTTGTTTGGCTAAGCTGCGGGGCTGGGAGAAACAGTGGTGCGGGAATATGTTGTTTTGTAGTGGTGGAAAAATTCATGAAACTATTTAAAAAATTGTACTTGCACTGTCGTGTGAAACGGTGGTGCAAAATTAAACAATTCGTAGAATTTATGAAGTACAAATAATAATTAAACCGTTTACTTGGTATTAAATATTTATTTGAATATATATAAACATTATATTTATTAGTTTTATTTAATTATAAAAGTAAATATATTAATCTTTTTTTATTATCAAAATTAATTATATTAAATGATAATACTAATAAGGTTTCCCAAAATAGGTTCGAACGAGTCTAATATTTTTTTTCGCGTCAACACCCGGTTCGACGCTACAATTCTAACGGGCTCATTCTCGCACAATTCTGAGGCTGCTTGGTCTTCCAAACGAACATCAAGACGCACATAAGCGCGCTCAACTCGCTCACGATCTAGGACAATTAGTTTTCGACCGGTTCACGAGCACCTCGATTGACACGCAATAAATATACACAAAAATTATTAAATTTTAAAACGTTAATATATTAAAAATTAAATATAAAAGTTAATATATTAATTATATATATATACTATTAACGTTAGTATATATTAAAGTTAATATATATTAAAAGGTTAATATATTAAAAACTAATTATAAAAATTAATATATATAAATTAACTTTAATATCATCATCACAATGTCCTCACACGCGGCAGTAAAATGGCGGTGCCTTCTAGCCACTGTCTGGGCCTATTTTATCGGTTGGCAGGGTGGCTGAAAAATCAGTTGCATGTCGTTGTTGTGTCGCCCCGCCAAACAGGTCCTTAGTAGCCAAAGTAGAACAAGGTGCTCACGTTGAGCCTAGTGTTCTTCCCTGGTATAAGGGGTCTCAAAAATATCCAAGATCTCATCAGCAAGGACCTTCCATTCTGCAAAGTACTCGGTGACTGAATGTGCCCCTTATCTCAGTTCAGCTATCTTGGGGAAGCGTTCACCTAGACGAGTGAGATTGTTCGCCTGAAAGAACAGCATATGTAAGGTATCCCATAATTCCTTAGTATTGTCACAGTTCTTGCACATTTGTTGAACTGAGGGGTCCATGGAGCTCAACAGGAAAGCAAAGATTCGACAATCATCATTGTACCAATCCCCATACTTTTGACTTCCCACAGTATGACTTGGGAGTCCAGTAAGGTGGTGCAGACGTCGTATGCACGATAGGGACATAGTGACCCCCTTTTTCCGCAATAGGAAGTTTGAGGAGGTAAGAATAGTAGTAGCAAGTCTCGCATTAGGAGGAAATATATTGTCGCAATCACCCGAGGGTACAAACATCGGAGTGGTGCTGGTAACTGAGGATGACATGCATCGTTGTCAGGATCGCAATCCGGATCATAGGATCTTACGATCTAGATTTTGTAAAACGATCCAGATTTTGTAAAGTGATCCTCGATCAAATCCTACCATCAAATCTGATCCAACCTCAAAACGATCTCATCTAGGATCTCGATCCTGACAACCTTGATGACATGACGTAGATGCAGGTCTGAAGGCTGTACTGGATCGTCTGATTCAGATCAGAGAGGTAGCAGTGGCATTAATAGTAACGGGCAGCAGCAACAACATCGACAAGAAGAGGTAGCAGCGGCTTCTGTCAAATGATAGTGGCAGCAGCTTCTGTCCAAAAGGCAAGGGAGACGTCGGAGAACATCCACAGTAGCGGGACACACAAGGGTCGCGTCGAACACCTTCGTCAATCGGCAACAGCGGGACACGCAAGAGAAAGACTTGTTGGAGATGATCAAGGAAACGTAGATCGCAGAGGATGCGAGATTTGCTTTTCGGAGAGCGGCGGGCTACGTCCTAATTCCCTCTGATACCATGTTGTAAATGACTTGATAACTCAAGCCATACGAGCGAGTCAAGCCGATATCGGTAATGAAGGTTGGCGAGCCCTGCGGTAGGGGGATTCGACAAGCTCAAAGAGAAGGGACTCGGCCATTGCTGGTAGAAGCGAGTTTGGGAAGGGGGCGATGTGCGAGCTCAAGCGTGGCGACAAGGGCGAGCTCAAGCCGTCTACAATAGTCTTTGAGAGCTCCAGTAACACATGAGAGCTTAAGTCATACGAGCGAGCTCAAGCCAAAGGGTCGGCGGATAGAAGGCCTAGCAGATATCGGGAATGAAAGTTGGCGAGCCCTGCGGTAGGGGGATTTGACAAGCTCAAAGAAAAGGGACTCGGTGATCGCTAGTAGCAGCGAGTTTGGGAAGGGGGCGATGTGCAAGCCCTAGTACTACAAGCTCTAACAACAAAGGTCGCCTAGTTGACGGATGCAACTACGACATCCAGCAACAAGGGGAGCTCAACAACAAGATCCAGCACCGTCCTCGAATTCGGCGAGTCCAGGTACCAGCAATCGCAAGATAGAAATTGGCGAGTCCTGATACCAACGAGCTCTGGGTAGGAGTAAACAATCTCTGGAAGCAGCAGGTTCTAGAAGGAGGGTGTATGTGAGATCTAGTATTGGAGGGGCGGCGAGGTCATGTGTGCAGGGGCACGACACCGAAGACGCGGCGAATTCGACAATGGAGAGCAAGTGGAAGCGAGTCCAGAGCGGAGGAGGCAGTTGACCAAGAATCTATAAAATTTGGGGAGGGCGAGGTCATTTGGACGATGCTAAAGCCGGGAAAGTGGCGAGCTTGGGCGGGATGTTAGCGAGCTCTAAGCTCAAGCTTAAAGTTCAGAAGGCGTGCAACAGAATAGAGTTCAATCGGCGAGAGCGAGAGCTCAATCGTTGAAAATTTTACGTAAAGAATCGGCAGACCCTGATTCCATGTAGAAGAGTGAAATACAAAGCATGAAAATTTTATTACTTCACATTAAGTACTCAGTACAAATACATGTACACACATATATACATAGGCTGGAGCAGTGACATCTTAACTTCAAATCATGGTTGGGACGAATCTACACAAGAGAGGGATCTCCTAATGGGCCAAGTAAGTTGGTCTTTACATTGGGCTTTTACACAAATATTTCTTCTATAAATACCAACACGAAGAGAACCACAACAGTAAAAACAAAACATAAAGAGCAGTTTTTCTGTCATATATGAAACTTATCTGGGGTACAAAATAAAAAGCGAATCAATATTCAAAATATTGCATATATGTCGGCATGTTATTACTTACTATACATAGGTTCAAAGACAAACACCAAAAAAACAAAAAGACACAAAAAACCTTTAGCCTACCTTCCAATTGGATCAATGGCAATGCAATAGCAGCCAGCTGTGTGAGCCATTAGGGTGTGAAGAATCTTCAAAGATGGATAGCCAAGTACTTCAACAGTGCCTACAAATTACTATTATTATTATTATTATTGCACCAGTAAGAAATACTAAGAAATTTATGGAAAATCTTTTTTTTAATAAATATATTTGAAAAAAAAGGAATAAAATCATTTTACCATTTCCAGTAGTAAGAAAGAATAGCTCTCCAGTTGTATTCCACGCGATCTCATTCACCTAAAAGTAAGCTAAATATTGAAACATAAGCACTCAATTGAAAACCAATTGGCCATTCCTTCAAAAAAAACTATTGGCTATAAGTAGGGGGGCCCAGATCTACATTAGGTACAGAATATTGCACAAATTTCCCAATATATATTAGGTGCGGAAGGATGCATGAGTTTCCCAATCAATATTAATGTGCAAAAGGCTACAAAATATTTCTCAACTTGGGATTATATTCTCAACATCAAACATTTAAAACCTATTTAACTTAACAGCACTATGCACAACATAAAAATAAAAAAGAGGAAATTAGATAATGTCTTTGAAGTCTTTAGAAAGAGGATGCTTGCCGAAGATGAAAGGGACTTATATGTATTAAGATTTCGTTGAAGTGAAATTTTTACATACATGTATATGTATTGTTAGAATATATGCATCCAACAAAAAATGATTTGGTTATATGTGAAAAAGCCCAAGATCTATACCAAATACACAAGACTATATGAGTTCCCAATGTGGAACTTTACATTCTCAACATGTCCCCTCAATTGTAGGGTCTAGAACTTCTAATGTGTGAACTTATTGTGTTAATTGGGTGATGTGGAATTGATCTAACATGGTCTTATACCATAATAGAATCTCAGCATTCAATCAACCTAAAACCAATTGTTTTTTAGATGAAAATGATCAAAAATCCAAATCTACATTAAGCATACAAGACTATATGAGATCTCCAATGTGGGACAGAAACTTAATGAAAAATGCACAAAACTTCAAATATGTCATATTCCAAGTGACGATCACCTCATAGTTGAACTTACGCCTGTGTATTGGCTTAAACTTCCTAACATCCAATATTGTTAGTTCATCCTCCTGCAAGGAACACCATCAAAGAGATATAAATATGAGCTATCATCTTGGAATTAGAACATTCTGAATTAAAATGAGACTAATAATACAAAACAAATATAAAAAAATATCACCAAGAAAAGGCATAAATTAAAGAAGTTGGAAATTCAAGCTATAGCCGAACATGTTTTCATACAAGGCTAAAAACAAAATATTTTCCCTTTAAGGTTTCTTAGAAACTAACAAGATTCACGTGAAAGGAAAAGCTAGCTGAATCACATTGATATTAGTGCATAGTAGAAAAGAATACAGATTATGGATTTAAAATACATGCAAAAGAATTCCACAGCTCACAAAACTCTTAATTAGAACAATTTACAGAGCTTTAGATGTTGAATAAAAGTGAAGAGAGAGTCCTTCCAAGAGATTAATTTATGCCAAAGGAGAAATAGTGCTAGAACTCCCGACAACTATAAATCATATATAGAATGAAATGTAAGTAGAAACTTAGATAATTTCGATTGTATCTAACGTAATGATAAATCATATTCACACTTGTAAAATATGAACTGCAAGAAGAAGAAACATTTATTAGCAAAATATGAGATAAGAACCTTACAAAATATAAGCCAATTTATAAACTTCGTGTTGATAGGCGACTCATTAAAATGGGATTCAGCGATAGCCCAAAAGATTGAAAGTCACAAGAAATTAAAGGAAAGGTCAACATAAGTTTCCAAAGAAGGACGGCAGCATATGAATTTCAGGAGATCTAAATGAGGGCTTTATAGAATGCTTTCAATGGAGAAAAATGCACGATGAATCAGCAATTAATTTTTTGTGAGAATTGGATAAAACTAGCAACAAGACTTTCATCTAAAGGTAGACTAGCAGGGATCAGCCTAAAGCATCGCATGAGGGAGTGGCATAACTGACGTTAAATGACTTCCTTCAAGTAGATATGGGCATATAGCTTGAGCTACATGCAAAGTATTCCAAGAATCATCACAGGGAAGTACGTTATTCCAATTTATAAGGAATCTATGATATCAACCATTATTAATGAATATAATCTCATCATTAATGATTGCTTCTAGTGCAAGATGGATATGCTTTCTAGCAAATGAACAATAGATGGGTTGGATGCAATTCCAGAAAAATAGGATGGAAAGAGCGAAGAATCAAAGGTATTATGATGCAGCACGAGTCAAATGATGGCGGATGACACAAAAGACCTAACTCAGCAAATGAAAATGCAATCTAGATGCAGTGCAGGTGTGTACATGATATAACAACCCAAATTAAGATCACTTAGCAAGTAATTAAAATTCATAACCCATCAAAATACTAATCGGACGATTGTTTAACAAGCCATGAATAATAAAAAACAATTATAATCAACCATCGAAATGAGGTACAGTTTCCATTCAAGTGCGCTGAATTTGCCCTGCAAATTACTCCACGGATAAAGATAACAACAAGCTTATGAAAATTAATTCAATGGTTCATTACCGGAGCAAACAACGCAGAAAATAATTAACATTCATACCTAGAATGGCTCATGCGTGTGGTAGCTTGATTAGGGTTGGAGGATGGCGCTGGGGTAGACGGCATTGGCATGGAAGTGGCTCCACGGGAGGTTGCGGGGAGGGGTGGGGGCTGATTGGGTGGTCAGGTAAGGGGTCTGGATGGGGGTTTATGAGAAACTGGATAGGGAGGGAGTACTGGGAGTTGGTGGTGGGGTTTCGGAGGGCTGCCAGAGTAGGGGAGGAGTATGCTTGGTGATGGAAGCCCGGATGTGGGTTGTTGGGTAGGGAATCTGGACTGAGGAGAGGTGCGGGAGAGATGCCAGGCGGAAGGTCGGGGCTGGGGGTGATCTGGGGTGAGATGGTCGGAGGATGAGTTTCGAGCTGGGAAAGGGTAATAGCGGCGGCTGCGGGCTGGGGAAGCGAGGCTGATGTCTTTCTGGCGTGGGAGACACGAAGGTTGGTGTCGGGTGGCTAAATGGAGGGCTGGGGGTGGCCGGGTCTTAGAGAAGAGTGGGGGGAACGGGGCTGGAAGAGGCACGTTGGGGAGGAACGGCTGCAGGGGAGGCGGGGCTTACCGGAATGGAGAGGGAGGGAGGTCGCCGGATGCGCACAAGGGAGAGCGGTACTCGGAGTCCACCAAGGGTGACCAGCCGATTGCAATAGGGCAACCTCTGATCCCTTGGCCGGCCACAAGCATGCCTATTTATAGCAGGGAAATGGAAAACAAAATTAGGGCTCCCGATCGGACGACTATAACTGTTTGAGCCGATTGGGAGGCCAAATACATCAAAATAATAAAATCTAATATATGAAACTGACTCAGAACGACCCTCCGGGCGCATCAGCGGGCTCGGATCACCTAAATGGGTCGCCGAACACCGCCTCCTGCGGGAATAGACCCGTGCGTGCTGTCGATTGCTATCAACTTCCCCCGACTTGAAAGCATCTCCGGCGAGTGATGATGATCCTACTCTCGGTGTAAGTCTGGGGCAAGTCTCACGAGCTCCTCAGTGGAAATCCAAGTGTCGTCAGCAGTCGGGTGGGCAAGCCAATGGGCCAAGTACCGCGGGACCACTGAACCACCCGCCGTAGTGAAGTCATGGCCAACGATCTGTAGTGCATCTCCGGTAGGCGTAGGCAACTGTCGTAGCAATGTATCTCCGTCTAAACGTGATGCAACTGGAACTGCCGGCTAGAAGGTGGGGTCCTCTGAGCGGTGCTCAACCGTCCGTGACATCCTAGGCAAGATGGGCGTAAGGGCACCAGAGAAGGGAGGGTCAAGTTGTGGCTCAGAGATAGAGATAAGGGGTCCACAAACACTTGATCTTCACAAAATGGTGTTAAATCCACCACATTGAATACCCGATGAATCCTCATTGTCGGTGGGATATCAACCTCATAAGCGTTCACACCAATCCGTCGGGTGACTGTATAGGGGCCCATTTGGCGAGCACTTAAACTTCTTTGTCGCCCCCTGCGGGAGCCTCTCAGGTTGAAGGCGAATCATAACTTGTTCTCTAACGTCATAAATTTGTTCCCTCCTGTGCAGATCAGCCTGAGCTTTACAAATATCATTACTGACCGCGATCTTTCTCCGGACTGTCTTATGTAGTGCATGTATATGATAAGCAAACGACTCAACAGACCAATGATGTGAATGATGAACACAAATGATGACATGAAGTGCATGTATGAGCTAAATGAACGACTCGACAAACTTATGCAAATGATGAACCCAAAAGATGACATGTCGCATGAATGATGCATGAAAAACACGACAGGCACGGTACTGTGACATTCAACAAGCTTTATGTGGCGAAGGTTCCTTAAAATGGGTGGTTTAATGGGAGGTTCGTCGGGAGGAGTGTAATCGAAATAAGTGAGTGTGTGATGAGTGTCAGAACGATCGAGTGAGACACCCCCACTCCAATACAAACTCAAAGGGTTCCAATCATCTCTTGAGGAGCGTGACACATCAGGCGGCTCACCAGGAGGTTCGCATGAAAATTCGTCGCGAAGGCGACGGTCACCTGAGTGAGTAGCAGGGACATCAATAATAGGATGAGACACTCAAGTGAGGCGAGTGTCGCTGATAGGAAAGAACTCATCCGGTGGGTCAGCATGCAGTATGTCTAATAACTCATCACGGGAGGGATGGGTCATACGCTCAGTTCTCGGTACATCGGGAGGGTGCTCAAGTATGCTTAGGAAATGTCATACACACTCATTGCTACGCTCAAGATCCTCTCTCCAAAGCAAAATAAGGGATGAGAATTGGAGAGATGTTAATAAGCCAGCGTTCATGGATGACTCGTCCATCGAGACGTCAATCTCACAGGGGAGAGGTGGTTCATCCAGAGGCTTGTGAGGGGGATCATTAAAGGGCCCAACCGTAGGGTCATCATCCTATAAGTGGATACCCCTAACAAGGGTAGTGTTCCCAAAAACGGGTGGGACAACCGACAAGATATCGACGCGAGGCTCGAGGCTCACGATCATGACATGACTCGATATAAGGCTAAGGGGAGAGTGAGAAGAATTCATACTCAAGTTGGGGTTAGTTGGTGAGGTGTCAAGACAGGGGTCTATAACCAAGGGTGTGACGAGGCCAACATGAGGTATAGAAGATGGATAGACCATCAAAGTGTCATTGGGTTGCTCAACCTCACTCTCGTGACCAAACTCATTAGGCGTACTAATGGCGCTCTCCACCTGAAATACAAGGTCGTGTTCAGAATCTGCCTCGAAATCATGAGAGACCGGAGGTTCACCAAGTGAAGGAATACCAACATCAGATGGTAAAACGCTCATGTCTCTGTGAGTACTTAAATCCTGATGTGTTGCTCTATGGGTTTCCCCGAATGCAGATTTCAAACGATCCATTTGGGCATGTACGCTATCAAATTGTTCAAGAACCAAACGCTGAAATTCGGTTTCAGGTATTTCTACTGGTGGAACAATGGGGGGATCCAAACGCGTGAAGTTATCCACATAGTGGTGACCTCTATAGGGATCCGGAAAGTCATCAAAATGCTCATCCCTAATAGGCTCACAACGCGTCATAGGGTGAATGTGATCCCTACATGCGTGTGGCGATGGGCGAGGGTGATCCTCAGAATAGTATGAAAATCTCTCTGGAGGGGTTCTACGAAGATACTCAACTCTACCAACATCAAGTCGTGGCGTGGTGTAGTTACGATAGTGTGAAGTTTGAAAATCATAACGATCGCCTCTAGCAAATCGTGGCGAAGGGTCGACACGAAACCTAGAATGAGCGGAATGCGAATAAGGATGATCATCGTAATAATATGTCATGAGGAATTACACTACTACCTCTAGATTCCACTGCGTATATGACTGAGGCGCTAACGTAATTTCGCTTTGATACCAAATGATGCAGCACGAGTCAAATGATGGCGGATGACACAAAAGACCAAACTCAGCAAATGAAAATGCAATCTAGATGCAGTGCAGGTGTGTACATGATATAACAGTCCAAATTAAGATCACTTGGCAAGTAATTAAAATTCATAACCCATCTAAATACCAATCGCACGATTGTTTAACAAGCCATGAATAATAAAGAACAATTATAATCAACCACCGAAATGAGGCGCAGTTTCCATTCAAGTGCGTCGAATACGCCCTGCAAATTACTCCACGGATAAAGATAATGACAAGCTTATGAAAATTAATTTCCAAAACAATGGTTCAATACTGGATCAAACAACGAAGAAAATAAACAACATCAATACCTAGAATGGCTCATGCGTGTGGCGGCTTAATTAGGGCTGGAGGATGGCGCCGGGGTAGACAACCTTGGCATGCAAGTGGCTCCACGGGAGGTTGCGGGGAGGGGTGGGGGCTGATTGGGTGGTCGGGTAAGGGGTCTGGATGGGGTTTATGTGAAACTGGATGGGGAGGGAGTGCTGGGAGTTGGTGGTGGGGTTTTGGAGGGCGGCCGGAGTAGGGGAGGAGTATGCTTGGTGGTGGAAGCCCGGATGTGGGCTGTTGGGTAGGGAATCTGGACTGAGGAGAGGTGCGGGAGAGACGGGCGGAAGGTCGTAGTTGGGGTGATCTAGGGAGGGGTGAGATGGTCGGAGGATGAGTTCCAGGCTGGGAAAGGGAAATAGCGGCGGATGCGGGCTGGGGAAGCGAGGCTGATGTCTTTTCGGCATGGGAGACACGAAGGTTGGCTGCGGGTGGCTGAATGGAGGGCTGGGGGTGGCTGGGTCTTAGAGAAGAGTGGGGGGACGAGGGCTGGAAGAGGCACGATGGGGAGGAACGACTGCAGGGGAGGCGGGGCTTACCGGAATGGAGAGAGAGGGAGGTCGTCGGACGTGCACACGGGAGAGCGGTACTCGGAGTCCACCGAGGGTGACCAACCGGTTGCAATAGGGCAACCTCCGATCCCTTGGCCGGCCACAAGCAAGCCTATTTATAGCAGGGAAATGGAAAAACAAAATTAGGGCTCCCGATTGAACGGCTATAACTGTTCGGGCCGATCGGGGGTCAAATACATCGTAATAATAAAATCTAATATATTAAACTGACTCGGAACGAATCTTTGGGCGCATCCGCGGGCTCGGATCGCTCAAACGGGTCGCCGAACACTGCCTCATGCGGGAATAGACGCATGCGTGCCTTCGATCGTCATCACATTAGGTGTCGATTCATGAAATAATGTCAAGCTAGAAGCATACAAATGGTCTTCCAACAAAATTTTAAGAGATACCTAATCTATAAGAATTTATTTTAAATCTGATGTAAGAATTTTTAAGGTTCTACCGCCTCTCAAGCCTGTCTAATTGATTGTACCATAGAGGGCAGCGATAGACAATATATTACGAGAAGAAGGAATTACTTGCACTAAATGGAATGAAATTGTTGGATACAATATTCTGGAGGCTGGTTCCTCCAAGAAGCCCTCTCTCCCAATGAAAGACTCAAAACCCTAATGATCTCCAAGATGACAAGAACTCTCTCATACCACCTCTTTATATAGGGAGGGGGCTCACATAACATTAATCAAAAAGAAATAAAGAAAAATACAATATATAATAATATGTTACGCGCAAGTGCGTAACAATACACCCCGCCAGAAAATCGACCTTATCCCCAAAGTTGAAGTGTCGTCCTCCAACTAGTAGCGATATGCCCCCCCCCCCCCCCCGGGGGCAGACGTAGAGGTGCTCGGAGCGCCGTCCGGAGGTACATCGATGATCGTCAGCGCGTCCAAGTCAGCTGCAGTAAGCTCGTGCACGTCCTCCCCGATGAGGCACTAGAGCTCCTTCATAGGACAATCATGAGTAGGCGAGTACGGTTGTCGGCAACGAAAACACAGGCCCTTGCTTCGTAAGTCGTGGTACTCTTGGGTGGATAGGCGGTTAGTGGGGACATGACGGGTGTTGCGCGGGCGCAAAATGGGTGGACGAGGTAGAGGTGGCAATGGCGGGTGTTTTATCGGGGGAGGAAAGTATGGTTGGTAGGGAGGTTTGGAGGGAGACAGTGGGGAGGGAGGCTCCCCAAACAGCGCGGGGAATTCGGCCTCCACCAGTGGGGAGAGGTTCATGGCTTGGTTAACAATGACCGGCTGAAGTGTGCGGAGGCGGGCTCGGATATGGGGTTGCAAGTCATCCATGAAGTAGTGAAGTAATGGTCTGGCGGAAGATCGGGAACATGTGTCGCGAGGGCGAGGAACTCGACGATGTACTCGTCGAGGGAGCCCGTTTGACAGACGCCGCAAAGTCGCTCCACCGCGGAGCCCGCGTAGCGGTTGTCGTAACGGCGAATGAGCTCCTGCTGAAGGTCCGACCAAGACATGGCCGATTGGGATTGACGTAGCCAACGCACACAATGGAGAGCAGAGCCCTCCATGCCGATCAATGTTGTGTTTACTTTTTGTGCCTCAGGGATCTGCTAAAGTTCGAAGAACTGTTCGGCTCGGGCAATCCAACCCATAGGATCGGTGTCGCTGAAAAAGGGAACATCAAGGGAACGAGGCCCCTGTGAGAACCCCCGGGTGGGGGGGGGGGGGGGGGGGGTTGTGGCTTGGTACGGATCTGGGAGAGTTCCAAGAATGGTGGGCGAAGCTACGTTGGACGTCGCAGGCATGATTGGGTGACTGGCCAAGAGGGAATCGATCTTGGCATCCATGCAGAGTATGAGGGCTTACAGCGAGGCAATGGCATTGTCGTGGTCATCCAGACGACGAAGGACGGTTGGATCCGTGGGTGGGGGAGGCGTTGGGACGTCAGAATGGGTCATTGAGCGGAGCCACGGAGGCATGCGTACCGAAATGGGCCGCGGAAGAGGCCTTGACAGTGACCAACCGCACTGGGGTTGTATTGTAGGCTTTGTTGATGGACGCACAAGGGACCTGGAGGCCTGGGCAGCTGTGGTGAGTTGGATCGGGACTGGCAAAACAGGCGGAAGCGAAGCCTGCAACGACCCTAAATTTTCGATAGTTTATTTTAATCTTTTAATTGTGAGTAATTTTGGGGTAAGGGTGTGACGTTAGCGCGGGATTGGCGGGGCGACATCGTTGGTACGTTTTCGTGTCCGTTTGGTAAGACAACTAAATTTTGAACTTGTCCAAAATTTAGAACTTAGACTTAATTAAATTAAATAATTAATTTAAGAATTGGAAATTTTGAGCTTGTTAAAATTAGATTAATTAATTTTAATTCTAATTTTGAAAAACAGAAATTTTCTAAGTCTTAATTAAAATAAACTTAATTAAATAATTAGGATTACTTTTTACTAATTCTGGTTCATTTTAGTCAAAGCTTGCCTTGGAAATGACCAAATGCATTAAAACAATTCATAGGAAATTGATCCTTTCATTAATTATAAGTGGGAGCCGGCTATAGCTCAGTTGGTGATGAGCTCTCCGGTTGAGAGTTTGTTAAAGGGTTGTGGGTTTGAAACCCCACGCCAACAACCTGTCGTTGCCCGGTGGCGCGGAGATTGTGTTGGGGTGTACGGACTGCAACCTTGTAGCGCGGCTTGGTCTAAAGGGCCGGAGAAGCGGAGGAATCCTCTTTTCCTGAAGCTTTCTGACCGCCCAATCAGGAGTTCTGGTGTTCGAAATCTTTGACGGAGCATAGATTCGGAAAGCTCTCATCGAGATCTTCGCGGGAGTGGTGAGTTTTTCCGTTTAGTTGAGTTTTTAGTGTTAGTGGCCTTAACCGTCGTTTTTTGCCAGATCTTTGTTTTTTCTTCTTGTCGAACTAGAGTGCGAACCGATCCTTGGTGTGGAGGGCTTACGAGGCCGAAATCTGGTGGTTTGAAGTTGAGGCAAGTGTTGATTTGTCCCCCCCCCCCCTTTTGTTAGTTTCCTTTTTAGAAATTCCTCTGTGTAATGTAAAGCTTGATGCAAGGCTTGTTCTGATTTTTCTTTTTGTCGTGGCTAGTTGAGAGAATAATCACATCTTTTGTTATATTTTCCTTCGAGCATATTTGTTAAGTTATCTGCTCGAAAAATTTCTTGTCAATCTAAGTATAAATTCGACTGCATGAATTCGACTGCATGATTTTTGCCTAAGTATAAATTTGACTGCATGATTTCTGTCTAAGTATAAATTCAACTACATGAATTCAACTGCATGATTTCTGCCTAAGTATAAATTCGATTGCATCATCCAAATTCGACTGCATGAATCTGGCTAAGTCCAAATTCAACTGCATCATCCAAATTCGATTGCATCATCCAAATTTGACTGCATCATCTAAATTCGACTACATGAATTTGGTAAGTCCAAATTTGACCGCATCATTCAAATTCGACTGTATGAATCTGGCTAACTCCAAATTCGACTGCATCATCCAAATTTGACTACATCATCCAAATTCGACTGCATGAATCTGGTTAAATTCAAATTCGGCTGCATCATCCAAATTCGACTGCATGAATCTGGCGAAGTCCAAATTCGACCGCATCATCCAAATTCGACTGCATGACTAAAATTCAACTGCATAGGTCAAAACCTGTCTAAGTCTAAAATCAGATGGATAGTTCAAATCGACTGCATTGTTCAATTTAATAATATGTAAAAATGTTTCTGCTTAGGAACTCCTGTGTTGTTCCTTTCCAATTCCAGGAATTTGGTGGACAGTTGGTGTGAATGAGAAAGATGTCACCACCACGATACTTTTTTGTGTTTTGATAATTGGTTGGGCTGTGAGTATTAGTGGACTATACCACCGTTGTAGTGCATGTTTGTAAAGCATTACACCGGGTGATTGGTTTTAGACTGTTGGGTTGTGTTGAAAAGATAACCACCGCAGTGTCTGTTTGGCATGATTTGGTCTGCTGGTTGTGTTGGAAAGTCACCGCCTCAGTGTCAAATTATGACCGGTGATAATGATGATCTTTCTCGAGCTGCTTAGTCTCAAGTATGTATGTATGTGTGTGTGTGTAATTATAAGATAGATCTTATTCCATTTAGTGTCAGCTTCTCTTTGATTATACTCACTGTTGTTATGACTTTTGTTTTTTTTAGCTGTCACTTGTTCTTTCCTTGTTGAGGCGTTTTTTTTCTTTGAATGTCCCAGACCCTGAGCCGTAGCAGTCGTAGTGGTTAGAGTGGGTGTTTTCAGGCCCGATTGTAGCAGTTGTTGTTTTCCCCCTCATCGCGTCAGGTAGTTGTTGGTTCTGTTTCAGATCAGACAGATGTTAGTTTCTATGGGTTGGTATTAGGCTGTTGACGTTCATAGCTTTTGATTTCATATGTTGGACTACTTGTTGGATTGTTCTAGTTTACTTGCTGGTTATTTCTACTACTTGCTCTCTGAGAATGATTTATGTTGGGATGTATGTTAGATATTTTAAATATATAAAACCAACATTTTAGCGTAGAGTCGTGGCATCTCTATTACTTAATATCGCATTATTTTAAAGGATTATAAAATTCCTTTTACCTATACTAAATTTAGAAATTTGCATATCATTAGAATGTTCGTTGGGTCTTCATGCTCATGTAGGATAAAATGAAGTGAGTTATGTATTTTTTTCTTTTGCGACTATATTTCTTACTTGTGGATTAGTTGATCCACTGAACCGAGAGACACGGTTTCTTAAACTCTAAATTTAAAACTATGTTTTTAAAACTTAAACCGCATGTTTTTATACAAAATAAATTAGAGTGTGATTTTTGACTGAGTATCTACAGTTGTCTCTTGTACAGCGTGGCATCACGTCGTGTATTTTCTCTTACTCTGATAACATGCAAATTGTTGAGAAAATGTGGGTTGGGGCAAAGCCGGAGGCAAATACGGTTACTATAAGAGGCGGAGCTGGCAGATCGGCGCGGAGCGGGGTGCTGGGAGGAAGCGGGAGGCAGATCCGGTGCGGGAGGAGGCGGAGCGGGCCGATCCGATTGCAGAAGGTACGACACGGGAGGATCGTCGTTGGCAGAGCGGCGCGGACGGATCATCGTTGGCAGACCGGCACGGGAGACTAACGACGCAGGCGAAAGACCTTGTGCGTACGAGACTAACCGTGCGTGCGAGATACAGGGGGTTACAGAGGAAGCACTGGCGGTTAGAGCTGCGGGCGATGAGGCATGTCGGACCAAATATTACGAGAAGAAGAAATTGCTTGCACTAAATGGAACGAAATTGATGGATACAATCTTCTGGAGGCTGGTTCCTCCAAGAAGCCCTCTCTCCCAATGAGAGATTCAAAACCCTAATGAGCTTCAAGATGACAAGAACTCTCATACCACCTCCTTATATAAAAATGGGGGCTCACATAACATTAATAATAAAGAAATAAAGAAAAATACAATATATAATAATATGTTACGCGCGCGTGCGTAACACAATAACCCCACCCCCCACCCCCCACCCCCCTCCCCGAACACAGCTCCATGAAGAAAATATGACCAATTAACCAACCAAGAAAACTAGTTGTGAAAAACGAAATCTTGTTGTTGCATCGAAACATATAAATGCAGACTAATCTTGCTAACGTGGAGCTTGGTAAAATGAAATGGTTGAATAATTGAGAAATGAGATTATTCAGAAATACACATAGAATAATGAGATTACCCATTAAATTAGAACGGGCTACTTTGAAATTCGCTGGTGTTTTTTGTAGCAGTCCAAGGGGTTGGTTCACTTTTGGGCATCCTACGCTTGCTTTGTTATTCTTTTTCAGACACAATTAGCACGGTGCCAAAACCTTGTTCAGAGATGTTTTTGCCGGTATTGATCCAGATTTACTTCAGTGGGTGAGATTTACTTCAAGTGGGTGACGACATTGTTCATATTCATGGCCATGATGAAGTAATGGTAGGTGAATTAATAGAGTTTGAAGAGGGTACAATAGGTATTGATTTAAATTTAGAATCAAATAATGTTGGTGTTGTATTAATGAGTGATGGTTTGATGAGGGAAGTTCTCTCTGAGACAGTGACCAGATCATTAGGCCTTTTGTGCGGGTGAGAACTTACCCGACAAGGAATTTCGCTACCTTAGGACCGGTATAGTTACGGCCGCCGTTCACCGGGGCTTCGGTCGTCGGCTCCCCAATCATCAGATCACCCTAAAGCCACACCGATGCACCATCTAGGCACTCAACTGCTCGCAGGGCTATCTCACCCAGGATACATAGCCAGTCCAAGCCTGATGCACCAGGTCCCGCGGACCATGCCACCCCAACCCGTCTCCGGTCCCACCACAGAAATCTGGAAGGTTGTTGAGGCCGAGATTCGATCTCAAGACCTTCTTGATAAAGAGCTCTTAGGCGAGCTTTCATTACCAACTGAGTCGGCGAGCTTTCATCACCAACTAAGCCGCGGCTCAGTTGGTGATGAATGCTCGCCTAAGAGCTCTTTATCAAGGAGGTCTCGAGATCGAATCTCGGCCTCAACAACCTTCCGAATTTCTGTGGTGGGACCGGAGACGGGTTGGGGTGGCATGGTCCGCGGAGACCTGGTGCATCAGACTTGAACTGGCTATGTATCCTGGGTGAGATAGCCCTGCGAGCAGTCGAGTGCCTGGCGGGTGCATCATAAAAAGTGCACTTTTTATGATGCACCCGTCAGGCACTCGACTGCTCGCAGGGCTATCTCACCCAGGATACATAGCCAGTTTACACACCTTCCAGTTCGGCTACCTTGTTACGACTTCACTCCAATCACTAGCCCCACCTTCGGCAACCCCCTCCTTGCAGCCAAGGTAACAACTTTGGGCATGACTATCTCACATAATGTGATGGCTGATCGGCGGTGTACAACGGCACCACGATGGAGATTCGGGAATGGTTCAGGCCGAGATCGTCAATGGGTATGCGATTTCAGCTCGGATAGATAAGATCAGATCATACTATCCCTTGCTTCCACAGAAGAAAAAAGATCTCATGGAGTAGTTCGGTGCACTTCAGATCCGGGTAACTTTCCATAACACTGGGCGCGGAATCTTCCAGCAGTTAGCAACTTCTTATCAACTGGAGCCTATCATTATTAGTATAGCACAGAAGAAATCCATTATAGAAACTAATACAATTAGAGCGGCTTGTAGGTGGAATAGGGATGATTTTGAGGAATTAGGTTGATGTATACCTACATATGGGCTTCAGGAGGAGGTAGGCAGCCGGTTTGCGGCTTAATTTGAGGGCTTTGATTTGTTTTATCATTTTAGATCGGCTTAGGTCAAATATTAGAACAAAAGTGGGTATGACTAGTGCAATCAATTGGAAGCTAGGACATGTTTCCATGCATTGTAAATGTTAGAAGGCTTGCGATTAATTTGGCTTAGGAAAAATAGGGCTTAGAGAGGGAGGGGGATTGTGGTGCATGATCTTAATTGTCTTTCTTTATGACCGTAGGAAGATTTGAAATATGGCTGATTTTAGAGCATTGATGTATCGGAGTAGGAAAATGTGGGGGCAACAATTGTAACACAAAATAATGCCTTAAATGTCTAGACGTGTGCGCATTAGTATGTAGGTGTTGCACATCAACCCTCTTAAATACATTAGAGATTTAAATGTAACTCGTATGAGAGAGGAAGAAAAGTTGAAAAACTAAATGTGTGATGTCTAAGCCTTCAAATTCTAATACACAGTAATTTATGTAGAAAATAACATTAAATGGAGGAAAAGATAGTGATCCCTGAAAGGACAAAGGGAAGAGAAAGATTGGAGTGACTTTTTACTTCTTTACTTCTGTCAGAAAAGTCCATGTAAATGGCCCAGTATTGGGCTTATGTACTTTTTATTTCTTTCTTCTCCTATTAGTCTCACATCATTGTATAGGATTTCTTCTCTCCTTTTCTCTACTATATATTTGTATTCTCTCCTTGTATTTTGATACACAAGCAATACATACAAATTTTGAGCTCACTCAACATGGTATCAGAGGCAACGGTTCCGACCTTGCGGTTTCACTTCCTCTAACCGCCCGACCTGTCTTCCTCTCCTGTCCGCTATTCATCTGCGACATGTTCCTCTACTCGCACCAGGTAGCGGACTATTCTACCCGCCCGTTCTCTCCGCGGCTTCTCCCTTGCTAAACCGTTGTCTGCTCTATTCTCCCTCCCACCCGTGGATCCACCCCTCAGTGCCTTTTATAGCCTCTCCTCTCAACCCGTGGGCCTGACTTCCCGCTGCCTCCTCTGTCTTCCTCTTACCGCGCGGCCTCCTCTTGCGGCTTATCTTGCCGCTTGCGGTTTCTCTTTCTTGCCGCTCGAGTTCCTACTCGCGGTCTCTTTTCTTGCCGCACGAGTTCCTCCTCGCGATTTCTCTCTCTAGCCGCTCGAGTTCCTACTTGCGGTCTCTGCCTCTGCTTCCCTCTTCTGGTCGCACGGACTCTATATCTAACCGCTGTGACTTCTCCTTTTCTCTTTAGAGCCGTCTTCTCTTCTAGCTCTTGTTTGGTCGCTGGTGTTCTCACAGTGACCGTGCGGGTTGTCCTTGCTCTCTCCCGCACCTGGTCGCGGCCTCCTGTCGCTCTCTCCCCTGGGCTTGTCGGCGTGACTATCCGATGCGGCCTCTTCTCTAACCGCGCGCTCTTCTATTCGCTGCGGCCTTCCCCGGCTCCATGGGCTCTTCCATCGACTCTACCGGCCAGGCGGCTACTCCTCCTGGTGACCGCCCGGCTTCTCTTCCTGACCTCCGAGATGAGCTGCGGATCACAACTATCTCATTATCTGGGAAGAAGAACTTTGTTTCGTGGGTCCACTCGGTTCGGCGTGTTCTTCAGGCCAAGGGCCTTGTGCTTCACCTTACTAACGCACCTCCTTCCCCTAATACAGAGGACTGGCTACGAAATGACGGCCGCGTCCAAACATGGCTCCTTAATTCGCTGGAGGGTGAGCCATACCAAATGGCCATGTACCATGAGACCGCCAAGGCTATGTGGGAGGAGCTTC
The DNA here is from genome assembly GCA_039583875.1 of Platanthera guangdongensis. Lineage (NCBI taxonomy): Eukaryota > Viridiplantae > Streptophyta > Magnoliopsida > Asparagales > Orchidaceae > Platanthera > Platanthera guangdongensis. Next base: position 154,484,087 of record CM077154.1, read on the forward strand.
ACTCCTTATACTCTGTAAAGGATAGTCTTCAGCACCTCTACGACATTATTACCGACCTTCAGACTCTTGATGCTGGCGGGGCGGCTGACATGACCTCGTTTGTTGCTCGTGCCAAGACTCTGGCAGAGGCCTGGATCCAGCATCAGCCTTCTACCACCGACCTTGCTGCTCAGCGCGTGCAAAAGGAGGCCGTATGCATTGCCATGATGATGGCTCGTGCCCCACCTCACCTTCAGAGCATCCGGGCTCAGGTGTTGGGCTCGACCTCTACTCCCTCCCTCTCTGATGTCTGCTCTATGCTCCTTCGAGTATCGTCACCCCTGGATTCTCCGGCACCCTCCTCTCCGGCTCTCCTTCAGCAGACCCTTCTCCCCTTGCTTCCCCCACCGCCTTTTGCTTGCGGTGGACGTTACGGCTCTCGCGGAAGGGGACATGGGGGTCGGGGCCTCCCCAAGTGTTCATATTGCGGCCGAGATGGCCACACTGATGTCGTCTGCTACAAGAAACATGGCTATCCTCCTCTCCCCACTGCGGCTGCCGCCACTGATGGCTCCTCCTCCACTGGTACCGACCTTGAGGCCGTTCGCCTCCAGCTACAGCAACTTCAGGGGCTTCTTAGCCCTCCTCCTGCTTCTGTTGCCTCCATCTCTACTGCAGATATTACTTGTCTTTCCTCCGGTCTGCGTTGGATCTTGGATTCGGGTGCTACACATCACATCACCTCGATGCGGCCCCTCAAGTACTCGGATGTTCCTCATCCGAAATCTATCACCGTCGCTAATGGGGCGACTGTTCCGGTCTCCGGCTGCGCCGACATCTCTCGTGCCCCCTCCATCTCTCTTCGCTCGGCTCTTTATGTTCCGGGCTCTACTTTTAATTTGCTTTCTGTTGGTCGCCTCACTCATGATATGGATTGCTCTGTCACATTTACTCCCTCTACCTTTTTGATACAGGATCGGCGGACGCGGACTACCATTGGTAGGGGTCGACTGCAGAACGGGCTCTACCTTCTTGATGCCTCTCCCCCTATTCTCTCCTTCGTCTCCGTTGTTGACTGGCATCGCCGTCTTGGGCATGCCCCTCTACCCGTTCTCCAAAAAGCGATGTCTGATGTATTTTTTCCTACTTTCAAATGTGATTCTTGTGTTTACGGCAAACAACCACGTACTTCTTTTCCGGCTCATTGTACTAGGAGCTCTGCTCTGTTTGATTTACTGCACTCCGATGTCTATGGTCCTTTTAAAGTTACAAGTATCTTTGGGTACCGTTATTTTATAACCTTCATTGATGATTATTCTCGCACAACATGGCTTTACCTACTTCGTGATCGCTCCGAGCTTCCTCGCATCTTTTGCGCCTTTATACAAGAAACTCGCACGCAATTCTCCACAACTATCAAAGCAGTGCGCACCGATAACGCTCGCGAATACACCGGCCATGAATTTGCGAATATCTGTGCAGAATTTGGTATTATTCATCAAACCTCATGTGCATACACCCCCCAACAAAATGGCGTTGCCGAACGAAAGAACCGCCACCTCCAAGACGCTGCCCGCTCCATCATGCTTCAAATGAATGTTCCAAAAATTTACTGAAACTTTGCGGTATTCACTGCGTGTTTCCTCATCAACCGCCTCCCTTCCTCGGTTCTCCACTCTGCCACTCCATTCAGCCTCCTATTCCCCTCCACTCCGGCCTTCCCTATCACACCAAGGGTCTTTGGCTGCATTTGCTTCGTTCACCTCTTGGGTCCCTCCTCGGATAAGTTGGATCCCCGAGCAGCTAAAACTATTTTCGTCGGCTATTCTCACACTCAAAGGGCTACCTGTGTTACTCTCAGGTAACCCGGAAGGTCATCGTCTCCGCCGATGTTACTTTTTGGGAAGATCAACCTTTCTTTTCCCCACCTCATGCTCCTTCCTCCCCGACGACATCTCCACCACTGCCTATACCTCGACCCATCATCCCTACTACTGCGCCTGTTCCCCTACGTCCTTCTAACCCTGCTCCTGCTCCCTCCAAGCCACCAGTTATCCAGGTTTACTCTCGCCGCCTTCCTCCTCGTTCCGCTACCCCTCTGCAGTCGGCCTCCTCCTCGGCTACCCCACGCCCTGTTGATCAGGTATCTCCCTCCACCGCTCATCCTCTGGCGAATTATGTCTCCCTGCATCGCCTCTCTCCCCAACTACACACATTTGCCACTTCTATTTCCTCCATTTTGGTTCCTAACACTGTGCAGGAGGCGCTACAACATCCTGTCGGAAGGCTGCCATGGAGGAGGAAATGGCTGCTCTCTGCGCCAACCAGACCTGGACTCTCGCACCACTTCCCCTGGGTCAGAAATCGGTTGGGTGTAAGTGGGTCTTCGTCGTCAAACATGCCGCTGATGGGACGGTTGACCGTCTGAAAGCTCGGCTGGTCGCCCGAGGTTTCACCCAACAACACGAGATGGACTATGAGGAAACCTTCTCTCTGGTGGCCAAACTCAACACCATTCGGGTTCTTATCTCGGTGGTTGTCCATCGTCGGTGGCCCTTACTGCAACTGGATATTACGAATGCCTTTTTGAATGGCGACTTAAAGCAAACTGTCTATATGCAGCAACCTCCCGGGTTTGAGACCACAGGGGAGTCTCAGGTTTGTCGTCTTAAGAAAGCTATGTATGGCCTCAAACAATCACCACGGGCATGGTTCGACAGGTTCAGCAAGGCTCTTCGGGAGGTTGGTTTTTCTCGAAGCACGGCAGACTTCTCGATGTTCACTCGCCACCGTACAATGGGGACGGTTCTTCTGTTAGTATATGTTGACGACATCATAATTACGGGAGATGACTCACAGGGAATACAGGAGGTCAAACGACATCTCGGTACAGTTTTTCAAACAAAGGATCTGGGACCCCTCCAGTATTTTTTTGGGTCTTGAGGTTGCTAGACGGCCAGATGGTCTCGTCCTTTCCCAGCGGAAGTATTGTCTCGACCTTCTTCATGATGCAGGTTACTCGGGTTGTAAGCCGATCAATACCTCAATGGATGTGAATCACAAGTTGTGTGCTCAGGCTTCCGACTCGGATCTCTTACTTGAGAATCCTGAATACTATCGCCGTCTAGTTGGAAAATTGATCTACCTCACGGTAAGTAGACCGGATATATCTTTCGCAGTTGCTATTGTCAGCCGATATATGCATTCCCCGCGAAAATCTTATCTTCACGCCGTTGAACGCATTCTCAGATACCTCAAAACGGCCCCTGGTCAAGGATTGGTCTACAAGACCTCATCTTCAGCTCCTACATTGATAGCTTACTCTGATGCTGATTACGCTGGTTCTCTTGATGATCGACGGTCAACCAGTGGGTTTTGCACATATTTTGGAGGACACTTGATTACGTGGCGGAGCAAGAAACAAGCTGTTGTGGCTCGATCATCTGCTGAGGCTGAATACCGGGCAATGGCGTTTGTAGTTTCTGAACTAATATGGCTGGAGAGTATTCTTACCGATCTGGGTATAAAACTTCCTTCTCCAGCCCTTCTCCTTTGTGATAGCCAAGCAGCGATACATATTGCCAAGAATCTGGTATTCCACGAGAGAACTAAACATATTGAAGTTAATTGTCACTTCATCAGAGAAAAGGTTCAAATGAAGAAGATTGACCTGAAGCATGTTCTCGGGACAGAACAAGTTGCGGATGTGCTCACTAAAGCTCTTCCCAGTACACTCTTCTATCGGTGCTTGTCCAGGCTTGGTGCATACGATTTGTACGCTCCAGCTTGCGGGGGAGTGTTAGAAAAGCCCATGTAAATGGCCCAGTATTGGGCCCATGTACTTTTTATTTCCTTCTCCTATTAGTCTCACATCATTGTATAGGATTTCTTCTCTCCTTTTCTCTCCTATATATTTGTATTCTCTCCTTTTATTTTGATACACAAGCAATACATACAAGTTTTGAGCTCACTCAACAACTTCTATTGATTTTGTTTATGAATGTTATATTTCAATGCTTATATGTTTATCCATCATAAATGACAAAAACTGAAACTTTATATTGAACTAAAACGACCATGTAACATCCAAACATTGAAAATGAATAAGGGCAGCCAGCACTTTGGCCCAAACGGAACATAAATCTACAAATTCAGTAACCAATATAGGACTCGGCTTCATCTCAAATACCTTGTTTCCAACTGCGAGGTGCGTTCCGTCAGGTTTGTATGTAATATTGATGTTTTCACCGCTGAGTTCAGCCTGTTGAGAGTCAGGTTTAGTATGTCAAAAATCCAATTTAGGAAGCAGTAAATGTAGCTTTCTTTAGCAAAATCCATATGTTGATGTTTTCACCTGTACAGGGCCGCGGCCCATGCACCCCAACCCATCTGAGTTCAGATCCCCCTACCTCCTTGACAAGAAGCATTCAGCCCTCATCACCAACTGAGCCGCGGATCAGTTGGTGATGAGCGCTGTGTTGAAAGCGCCTTGTCAAGGAGGCAAGGGGATCGAGCCCCCGCCTCAACATCCCGAGGGATTAAACTGGTTCCATGGGTTGGGGTTGGGCCGCGGCCCTTCCAGTGGGTCCCCCGCTGGGCCGGCTGCCTTTTATGTTACGAGTGGGCTGCCCCCCTATTAACTGTGCCCGCCGGCCCAGCGGGGACCCACTCGCTGTACAGGGCCGCGGCCCAGCACCCCAACCCATTCAGGAACCAGTTTAATCCCTGCGGGATGTTGAGGCGGGGGCTTGATCCCCACCTCCTTGACAAGGCGCTCAACACAGCGCTCATCAAACTGAGCCGCGGATCAGTTGGTGATGAGCGCTGTGTTGAAAGCGCCTTTCAAGGAAGATCAGCCCCCGCCTCAAATCCCGCAGGGATTAAACTGGTTCCTGAGATGGGTTGGGGTCTGGGCCGCGGCCCTTACAGCGAGTGGGTCCCCCGCTGGGCCGGCGGGCACAAAATAGGGGGGCAGCCCACTCGTAACACCATAGTACAGATACAGTGGATATTAATTGCTAACTGATGGCGATCAGGGTGATCCACTTCTTGTTTAGCCGATCTGAGCCCGCAGGTGCGTCCGGACTATCGTTTCGAGTCAAGTTCATATATTTATCTTATTTTTCTGAGTTATTTTGGCTTCCAATCGGCTCGGACATTCTGAGCCGTCCGATCGGGATGCCCTATTTTACTTATCTTGTATTTAAGCATGCAAGGGGGATCCAGCTGGGCATCGACGGTTTGGAGAAGCCAAACCCTTCGGTCACTACGTTGTTGGACTCCAGAAGCCCCTCTCAGTGCGATTCCGAGGTAAATCCCGTTGTCTTCCTTCCCCCCAGCCCGTCGGCCTCCATCCAGCTCAACCACGCCCAAACTTCCTCTCCCCCAGCCCCGTCGGCCTCCATCAAGCCCGACCGCGCCCAGATCTCCTCCCCCCAGCCCCGTCGGCCTCCATACAGCCCTACCCGCGCCCAGAACTCCTTTCCCCCAGCCCCGTCGGCCTCCATCCAGCCCAACCGCGCCCAGATCCCCTCCTCCCCAGCCCCGACAGCCCCCTCCAGCCCTTTCTCTGCCGGAATCCTCTCTTTCCCAGCCACGACAGCCCTCATCCAGCCCTCAAGCCTTCCATCTCCCTCTTCCCGTAGCACTCCCTGTCTCCTACAGCCCACAATCCCCCTCCACCACGGCCCCATATCATCCCCAAATCAGTTGGCCGCCTCCTGCAACCCTCCCCCATCGTGGGATCACCCTCCAACCGCCTAACCAAACCTGAAACCAGCTCACTAGCCCGTTGTCATACATTCCAGCAGCCCCGTTCCGGTCCAGCCGTTCTCCGATCTCCGTCACTGTCATGCTTAGCCGCCGTCTGCACGCGAAAGTCATAGTTGGTTGTCTATTGCTTTTTATTATTGTATACTTGAGACTATATTTAGTGAGATGCAACATGATATGTCTTGTTTCCGTGAAAATCCTTGATTTGCATGATGTAATAGGCGTGCGCTTAAATTATATGCGCCTCAAATATTTGTGGGTCACTTTTGCTTCTCAATTCAATTTTCTATGAACAATTGCGCACTTGTTAAGTCTTTACATTAATTAACTGCTTATTGTCAATTTAAGTCAAACATGCAACGCACTTGCATTAAATTGGTATGTTATTGGTTCGTGTGTATGCACTAATATCATTTTGAGGTTGGTTGTAGCTTCATTCGTGACTGTCGTGTGCTTGTTTGCATTGCATCTAGGGTATGGCCATCGATCCCCCCACTTGTTGACTCGTGCTGCATCATTTGGTATCAGAGGGAGGTTTTGTTAGCGCCGCATTTATATACACAGTAGTGGAATCTATAGGTAGTATCTCAAGGCATATTATTGTGATGTTCATCCATATTTGCATTCAGCTCATTCTAGAAATCGTGTCGACCCTTCGGCACGATTAGCTGGAGACGATCACTATGATTCTAACACTTCACATTATCGTCACTATACCACGCCATGGCTTAATGTTGGTATAGTTGAGTATCTTCGTAGAGCCCCTCTTGAGAGATCTTCACACTACTCAGATGATCACCCTCGCCCATCGCCACGCACGCGTAGGGACCACATTCACCCTCTGGCACGTTGTGAGTCTTTTAGGGATGAGCATTTTGATGACTATTCATATCCCTATAGAGATCACCAGTTTGTGGATCATTGCATGCATTTGGATCACCCTAGTGTTCCACCAATAGAGATACCTGAAGCCAAATTTCAGCGATTGGTTCTTGATTAATTTGATCGCGTACATGATCAAATGGATCGCTTAAAATCTGCCTTAGGGGGAATTTATAGAGTGACACATAAGGATTTAAATCAAACCACTGATGCGTGTAATACTCTCATAGACATGAGCGATTCGCCATCTTATTTTGGTACTCCTCTTGGTGAGTCTTCGTGCCCACGCGATTTTGAGGCAGAGTCTGGCTCTGGCCTTGTATTACATGTGGAGAGCGCAATTAGCACGTCTAGTGAATTTGGTCACGAGAGTGAGGCCGAGAGACCCAGTGACACCGTGATGGTCTATCCATCTTTTATACCTTATGTTGGCCCTGTTACCCCATTGGTTATAGACCCCATTTCTTGACACCTCGCTGGTTAACCCCTACTTTAGTATGAATTCTTCTCACTCTCCCCTTAGCCTTATTTCGAGTCATGTCATGACCTTGAGCCTCAAGCCTAGTGTCAATATCCTGGCGGTTGTCTCACCCGCTTTTGGGGACACTATCTTATTAATAGCATTCGCTTGGAGGATCATGACCCTACTAACAGGTTCTTTAATGATCCCCCTAACAAGTCTCCTGATGAACCACCGCTTCCCTATGAGATTGACAACCCGATGTGCGAGTCACCTGCGAGAGCTAACTTATTGACATCTCTCCAATTCACGTCCCTTATTTTGCTTTGGAGAGCGGGTCTTGAGTGTGACATTGAGTATGTAGGGATTTTCTTAGGTACACTTGAGCATCCTCCCGATGTATTGAGAATTGAGCATATGATCCACCACACTTGTGATGAGTTCTTAAACATACTGCTTGCTGACCCACCAGATGATTTCTTTCTTATTAGCGGCACCCACCACGCTCGAAAGCCACGCCCTATTATTGATGTATTTGTTACTCACCCAGGTGGTCGTCTCCTTCGCGACAAATTTTCATACGTACCTCCTGGTGAGCCACCGGATGTGTCACATTTTTTGAGAGATATTGGGAACCATATGAGTTCATATTGGAGTGTTGATGTTTCACACGGTCCTTCTGACACTTTTCGCACACTCATTGAGTTTTATTACACTCTTCCTGACAAACCTCACGATAAACCACTCATTTCAAGGAACCTCCGTCACATGGAGCTTGCTGCTTATCCATGTACTGTGTCTGTCGTGTTTCTCGTGCATCATTCATGCAAGCATGTCATCTTTTGGATTCATCATTTGCATGATCATTCATATGTTGTGCTTGACTATTCTACGTTGCCTGATTCATGTTCATTACATGTCTTACAACATTTGCTTGAATTGTTTGAATTTGTCCTATGTAAAATTGCAAAGAATAATAATAATTATTATTATTATAAGATTCAAGCAGTTCAGTAAATGAAGGATCAAATCTTTGAAATTGGGAAGCAGACGTCGATTCACATACAGTTGAGAGGTTCCCACAATGGAACAACAAAAAACTTAAGCGCTAGCTGAATGGGTCCTTGTACAGTCACGCGATGGATTGGTATGCATACATATGAGCTTGACATCTCTCAAAGTATGGGGAAAACCGAGTATTCAATGTAAAAGATTTGATTCCTTACTATGATGGGAGTGTATATGCGAACCCTTTCCACCCGTCCACGTATGAGCCACAACTCCCATTATGGCCTCTCACTTTGTCCCATCCCCAGCCTGACCCCTCCCTGCCCCAGTCTATTGAATCGCACCAGATGGTCCACCGCATACCACCGATGGTTCCACCAGTTCAGCTTTCAGACGGAGATACATTTTGTTCAGAGTCGCCACCGGCTACCACCTGAGATTTACTTCAGATTATTGCATATGCCTTCATCGTCGTGGGCGGGCGAAATACACTGTGATATCTTGTTCACTGGAGTTGCTACCTATGTCCAGATGCTACTTGGGTTTCCCAAGAGGAGCTTGCGTTACAAGTTCCCAGACTACATCAAAAGTGTGACCATCTTCACTCACCGGAGATGAGTGCTTTCAAATCGGGGGATTGATGGAGATCGGGGTGATCCACTTCTTGTTTGACAGATCTGAGTCCGCAGATGTGTCCGGCCTATCGTTTCGAATCGAGTTCATATATTTCTCTTACTTTTCTAAGTTGTTTTGGCTTCCGATCGGCTCGGGCATTCTGAGCCGTCCGATCAGGATGCCCTATTTTACTTGTATTTAAGCAAAGGGGGATCCGACTGGGAATCGACGGTATGGAGAAGCCAAACCCCTCGGTCGCTGCGTTGGTGAACTCCAGACGCCCCTCTCGGTGTGATTTCGAGGAAAATTTTGATGCCTTCCTTTCCCTCCCAACCTCGTCGGCCTCCATCCAGCCTAACCATGCCCAGACTTCCACTCCCCTAGCCCCGTCGGCCTCCATTCAGCCTGATCGCACCCAGATCTCCTCCCCCCAACCTCGTCAGCCACCATCCAGCCACCCACGCCCAAAACTCCCCTCCCTCAGCCCCGTCGGCCTCCATCCAGCCAAACTGCGCTCAAATCCCCTCCTCCCCAACCCTGACAGCCCTCTTCAGCCCTTTCTTCGCCCAGATCCTCTCTTTCCCAGCCCTCCTCCAACCCCCAAGCCTTTCGTCTCCCTCTTCCTGTAGCCCTCCATGTCTCTTACAACCCACAATCCCCCTCCCCCGCGGCCCCATATCTTCCCCAAATCAGTCGACCACCTCCTGCAACCCTCCCCCATTGTGGGATCACCCTTCAGCCGCCTCGCAAAACCTGAAACCAGCCCACTAGCCCGTTGTCCTACATTCCAGCAGCCCCGTTCCGGTCCAGCCGCTCTCCGATCTCTGTCACTGTCATGCTTAGACGCCGCCTGCACGCGTAACTGCGTAAGTCATAATTGGTTGTTTATTGCTTTCTATTATTGTGTACTTGGGACTATATTTAGTGAGATGCAACATCATATGTTTTGTTTTAGTGAAAATCCTTGATTTGCAGAATGTATTCGGCGTGCGCTTAAATTATATGCGCCTCAAATATTTGTGAGTCACTTTTGCTTTTCAATTCAATTTTCTTTGAACAATTGTGCATTTGTTAAGTCTTTATATTAAATAATTGATTATTGTCAATTTAAGTCAGGCGTACATCAGCGCTTGCATTAAATTGGTATGTTATTGGTTCATGTGTATACACTAATATCATTTTGAGGTTGGTTGTAGCTTCATTCGTGACTGTCGTGTGCTTGCTTGCATTGCATCTAGAGTTAGGTCATCGGTCCCCCGCCACTTGTTGACTCATGCTGCATCACTAACCTTCTCAAGAAATAAAGAACTCTAAATGGCCACGATTGGGTCCAAAAGAATTAATATAAATCCACTATCTGCCTAAGTGCATATGATAACAGCTAGGGATGGGAGATAATTTGAAGCAAAGATTTATGCATGTTGGTATGCATGCGTCTTTAATGTATTTTGTCATGTAGTGTTTGTCTTGTAGTGGGGACTCCATCTATATAAGGATCTCCTTAGATAGTGTTCGTCATCTTGAGTGTAGTCTTGAGTCTCTCCGTGAAGAGGGGAGTGCCTCGGAGGACCCAGCCTGCATGTGCTAGGAGGGAGCTTGTCTGCCGATTGTATCTTTTATTTCATGCAATGCAAGTTTACATTCTTTATTTTTGATCTTGATACAGCCTCTGCATATCAATTGGTCTGACCAACCACTCATTTAGGGTTTTAGTCGAAACCCTAATTGGATTTCATTCCTTATTCCAGCCGAGACTAGACGGCTTCCCTCGTCTTCCGCCGACTTCGTCGTTCTGGGTTGCTGGAACCGAGCCCTCGGTGCTCGGGACACCGCTCGTCGCTCCAATCCAACCGCAGTCACGGACTCCCGCATCCTCCTTTCCGCTGGTCTGCCATTTTGTTGTCGCACGTCAAGAATAGACACAACAACCTGCATTGTCCCTCGCGCACTCACCTATGTTGTTAAAGGCGCACCTCAAGCGTGCCTAAGACTCCGGGCTCAACAAGCTCAGAGGCTTGCACCTTTGTGTGTCTTTTTTGCACCTTTGTGTGTCTTTTTTGCGCCTTTGGAACATAAAAAACACGTCTGAGAGCGATTTATGTTGCAAATCTTTTTCCCAAAAGAAAGGAAAAAAATAATGTAAGACCTCAATAGTTTGTGCATGATTTAGTGTTTGTGAAACATAATCGAGTTTTAATACTTTAAATATGATGCATGTGACCACATTAATTCTATTTTTTAAGAGATATAAATGACAGTAATGAATGACTAATGAGTATAATATATGAAAAATCTGATCAAGAATATGAACTGATATTTGATGTTTATTTTTTAAAATGAATGTGGTTGTGCCCTACCTTCGTCAGGCGCGTGCCTGCGTCTTGCTCCTAGGCTTCAAGACCTCTTTGAGACTTGGTGCGTCTTGCGCCTTTAATAACTAAGGTACTCACCAAGCCCCTCCATCGGTTTCCAATGATCCCAGTGGGCTCCTCCCTCCTTTTTCAGTGATTCCAGTGAGCACTTCGGCTTCTCGTGCCACCAGTCGGCTCCTCTTCTTCTCAAGCCATGTCTCTGGCTACACCTCCAGCGGTCCGTCAACACTCCTTGGCCTTTCGGTGGCAGCTCCTCTCCTCTCTTCCCTCCTGCATCTCCTTCGGCTTTCAGACTACCCTCTTGCGGCTCCTTCAGCTTTCTGACCACCTCCCTACGACTCCTGCAGCTTTACGACAATCCTCCTGCGGCTCCTGTGGCATTCCGGAAGCCCTCCTGTGGCTCCTGCAGTATTCATGCAGCCCTCCTGCAGCTCCGGTAGCATTCAGGCGGCTCTCCGAGCCTCCTGTCGCTTTTTGTTAGCCCTCTCCCCACTTTTCAACCATGTCTCTCCTTCCAGACTCGGTGCATGCTCGATGCGATCAAATTTTCGCTGCCCTGGAAAATCTCCTCACCATGGTGTTTGAAATTCATCATGGACTTCTTCCATATGCCCTCTTATATCACATGCACGCATCTCTGCTTCCTGACGAGCCTCCTCCCTACACCCCAATGACACGCCTCAGTGGGTATTCGATTATTGGAACTATTGTCACTTCCTCCCTTGCCAACACCACATTCATTCTTCCACAGTAGAGTGCGGCATGCACCCATCTAATACCCCACCCATCTTCTGATTTGCAATGATTGCCCACCAATCCGCTCACCCTCTGATAACTTTGTGACAAAGGCTCTACCTAGCGGCTCGTCAGTCTTTCACGAGGAGCCTTATGCTTTGTTTGCTCCCCAACATTTCTTGGATACCCTCGGCCACTTTTCAGCTCCCTTATCTCCCAACTCCTTATTTTCACATCTCTCAAGCCCATTGTTACCCTACCCTCAAATGTTATTCTCCCACTTTGACCAGACTTCCCATCGAGTTTCCTTTCATATCATCACTACCTACTCCTCATCAACCTAATGTTCGGGCCCCACGACCCTCTTTCAGGATCTGGATGGGTTTCTTCCATCAGTCTTCATAGCATTTGGTTGGTCGTGCACCTCGCTAGACCTTGAGCATGAGATATTTTGTGGGCATGACATTACTTCACCGCCCAGGTAGTCTCATGTCAAGTTTTATGCCCGTTTTGGTCACCCGTACCACAGGCAACAACTAACCTACCATGACGCCTCCACGGTCCTAATGTTTCACTAGAGGATCCGCCCACTACAGAAGTCACCCGAGTCTCACTGACGCATCCAAGGGACCCTTCCGGGCTCGACCTTGAGGACAAGGATGCTTTTCAGGACGGGTGTATTGATAGGCATGGGTATTTAATGCAATTTATCATGTACTCTTTGTCCTGTAATAGTGTTTTTTATCTCTTGAGTGTAATCTTGAGTCTCTTCGTGGAGAAGTGATGCTTGGCGAGAGCTTGTCTCCCGATTTTATCTTTTATTTAATGCAATGCAAGTTTACATTCTTTATTTTAGATCTTGATATAGCCTCTGAGTATCACATATGCATATATAGCCAAAACATAGCATGCACATGAAAATCGGAGTAACTCAGATGATAATTACACCAAGATCATTAGATGCAAGAAAGCGGCAATTTTCGGCTTCTGAATGTTAAAGCAGCTTATTACCGAAGTGAAATTTCCAACAGTTTTATTTTGCAGGAAGTGAAAGGACTAGAAGATGATATTGCATCCATTGATCTGAGTGACTGGAACAAACTTGATAGAGGGTAGAACATGAAATTAAAACACAATAGAAAATTGGAAGCACTAAAAGTAAAATATACCTATTGTTGAATTCCTAGGAAATTAATGTTATTTCCCAAAGCAAAGAAGAAGACTGAGAAGTGAAACTATGAGAAAGGAATTTTTCATCCATCACATCATACTTTTTGACAAAGAATTAAGTATTTTCTTTAAATAGATTGATAATTTGAAAGTTCAAACTCCCCCTAACTCCCTAAAAATCAAATCGAGCTCCACCAAAGTTCTGTGAGACTTTTCCAACGTTTTGGGAACTTTTAGAGGTATCAGAAGGTCCAAAAGGTTCCACACAGGGTCCAATCAAGCATGGATTTCAAGGAGAAGAAATAGTATTTGATTGTCCAATTCCAAGATGTGTAGAAATGATGAGAATATCTTGGAGGAGTCGGCCAATAAAAGGAGTCACAATGTTAAGAAGGTTGCAACAAAATCTTAAAAGAAGAAACCAGAGGATGATTTACAATAATTCCCTAAGCCTCAATTTAAAGAGGAAGGCCGACCACTCAAATCCAAGGGCTTAGATTAGAATTATCTGCAATCAATGCCTTTTGTTTTGTTCCTGGGTTTTGAATTTGTCTACATTTCTCTCTATGCATTAAGTACATGTATAAGCATCTTGATAGCATGCCTGATACCTCATGACACTTATGGCAAGGAATTAGTCTTTGTAGAGAAATGTGACAAAAGAGAGAAAAAAACAATATTTTATTAATTTCTCAAAAATCTTTCATGAATACAATACAAGTATTTGTACATATACGTAGGAGGAGAGAGGAGAGCCTAAACACCATCCTAAGGTGAGAGGCTAATCTCAAAGATGGCTTTACATGGCCCCATTAAATGGGCTTTTCTTTACAAGTAATTCAACACTCCCCCGCAAGCTAGAGCAGAGAAGTCGTAGGAACCAAGTTTGGACAAGAACTAAAAATAGAGTGGTCGTGGTAAAGCTTTGGTAAAAATATCAGCGACTTATTCTGCAGTTGGAACATGTTTTAAGTCCAATTTCCTTAGTTGAATATTTTCCCAAAAAAAAGTGACAATCGACCTCAATATGTTTGGTGTGTTCATGGAACACGAGATTTTTGGCAATATAAATAGCAGTTTGGCTATCGCAGAATAAGGTGGTAGGAGATGAGAGTTTGATACTCAGGTCTCCCAAAAGGCTTTCTAGTCATGTGCCCATGTAAGTTCAAAGACGACATAGGTCATTGATCTATACTCGGCTTCTGTAGATGAGCGTGCGATGACAAATTATTTTTTGCTTCACCAGGTAACAAGATGTCCACTGAAGTATATGCACCACTTGTGGAACGGCAATCATTCTGGGATTCAGCATAATCAGTATCAGAGTAGGCAATGAGAGATGGAGATGAAGAGGGCTTATATACAAGCCCTTGTCCAGGATCAGACTTAGGGTACCGAAGAATGCGCTCAACTGCATGGAGATGAGAGATTCGTGGAGTAAGCATAAACCGACTGACAACCATAACATCAAAGGATATATCTGGTCTTGTAACTGTCAAATAGATCAACTTTCCCACAAAATAGTGATAGTATTTTGAGTTTGGTAGGAGCGTATCAAAGTTTGAGGAACATACACAGAGCTTGTAGTTGACATTCATGAGTGTGTCAGCAGTCTTGCAACCAGAGTAGTCCGCGTCATGAAGAAGATCAAGGTAATACTTTCTTTGAGATAGGACAAGACCATCGGGACGACGAGTTACCTCGATACCAAGAAAGTGTCGGAGATTCTCCAAATCTTTGGTCTGAAACACGGAGACCAAGTGTTCCTTGATCATATGGATGTCTTTTGAATCATCGCCCGTAATTAAAATTTCATCAATATAAACCAGAAGTATCATCTGTTGGACAATGACGGTGAATAGAGAGTAGTCAGCTGAGCTTAGAGTAAACTCAGCATCACTAACAATCTGACTGAACTTGTCAAACTATGCCCGAGAAAACTGTTTGAGACTATAGAGAGATTTCTTTAGGTGACATACAAGTGACTTCCCTGTGGTATCAAAGTCGGGAAGTTGATGCATGTAGACAGTCTCAACAATATCACCATTGAGAAAAGCATTTTTGACGTTCAAATGCTGCAACGGCCAATGATGATGAAAGGCCAGAGAGATCGAGACATGGTTAGTGTTTAGCTTTGCAAGAGAGGAGAAGGTCTCTTTGTAATCAAGGTCATGTTGTTGAGTAAAATCACGGGCGACAAGACGAGCTTGTAGTCGTTCAACCGTCTCATTTGGAGTATGTTTGATAGTAAAGACTCATTTACAGCTCACACATGTCTGGCCAGAAAGGAGAGGGACAAGATCTCGGGTGTGATTGGCCCAGAGGGCAGCCATTTCTTTTTCCATTGCCGTCTGCCGCCCCAGATGTTAAAGATCCTCTTGCAAAGAAGTAGGGGTAGAAACAGACGACAACGAGATCGCAAATGTGTGAAGTGTCGGAGATAATCGATGCAAAGAAAAAAAATTATTAATGGGGTGAGCTGTAGAAGGCGTGTTCGGATCAGCAGAGCGTAGAGTTTCATTAGTAGGAGGGTACTGGCCTCGGGGCATCGAAGCGGGGAGGACGAGGAGTGTACACACGGAGAAGAGGTGGTGGGTTGGTGGAGGGCGTAGGAAGAAGAGGTGGTTCAGGAGTGTACAACCCCATATTCGCTGGGTGGGACCAAGATCCCTCAAGGACCCGGATTGGGCTAGCTTTGGGCTTACAATTGGATCACATAAGAAAGCGGGCGGGAGGGCTCTCGCCGTAAGTAGGCGGGAAGGCACTCGCCCAGGGGTTGAGTAACGTCATTCGTTGAACGTCGATTTGTCGAGCTGGGAACGTAATTCGCCGAACGCAAACTCATCGAGCTGAGCCTTCGACTTAAGGTTATTTTCGTCGAACGCAGATTTTAGGTTTAGGTCATGACAGAACCAGGGCTGGCGGGAAGGCTCCCGCCCTGGGCAGGAACAGGGGCTCGCGCCTCTGGATGGAGGAAGTTCATCGGCCCTCGGCGTTGAGTGATGCCTCTCCACTCAATGCCCCTTCAGTCTTTTGGTTCCCGCCCAGGAAAGGCGGGAAGACTTGCGCTCAGGGCAAGCCGGGTTCCCGCAGAGCTCAGCAGGAAGAGCTTCCGCCAGATGGGACCCAGACCTGAAATTACTCAAACACTTTGGTCTGCATTTAGCTGCTTAGAACAGCGGAGTTTGTCTATTGGCAGACCAGCCCAGGGGGATTTTAGTAATTTTAGGGCAGCAAAAGTACGCTTTTTGCAGACCAGATATTGAAAATCTATAAATAGACCCACATGATACCTCAGAAGGGAGATTTCCTCGTACTTTCTTTTTTGCCTTCTAGAGCTTTTTGAGGTACTCCTAGCCCAGCAATTGGCTTTGGAGGGGAAGCGCTTAGAGAACTTCTGGGATAGTGGAGGGACCTCCCAGCTGAGGCTTGGGATCAGTTTCCAGGTCTTTGTGGCTAGTCTTGGGTCGAGGTTTGGGAGAAATAGGTGTCGGCTACACCCCAAGGTCCGAACTCTCGTTGAGGCCAGTTTTTGGCTTCAACATTTCTGGTGCGGGGAGCGTGGACCGTGGCTGATACAAGAAAATTTCAAGTCAAGTCTCATGGCAGGAGGTGAAGGAGAAGAAGCTGGCTCGGGAGGTTCTCCCTCTCGGGGAAGTGGGGTGACGTTGGGGATGTTGGAGGACTTCAGGCAAGAAGTCTTGCATACCATCCACTTGGCCTTCTCGGCAAGAGGCGAGTGGGAGACTCCTCAGGTCCCGGTGGCGGCTGCTCCTCAGCTCCCGGACAGCGCCCCGGGAAGGAGGTTCCGGCAAAGGCGGCGGAAAGGGATGTCCCCAGGCGGACAGGGCAAGCGAGCCGAGGTCGCGCGATGAACCCTCTCGGCAGGCAGGGGGCGGGAGCCCCTTCAGTGAGCTCATCATCTCAGCTCCGGTTCCGGAGGGGTTTCGAGAGTCAGACAACCTACTATACGGGGAGGGACGACCCCACGCAGCATGTGCCGTGGTTTGAAGATGTCGTCTCCACAAGGCAAATGTCGGATGTCTTCAAGTGTAGGCTCTTCGTCATCACTCTGAAGGAGAAGGCTAGGGACTGGTTCCACCAGTTGCCTACAAGTTCGATTTACTGCTTCGAAGATCTGTGATGCGGGTTCTTGTTGAGGTTCTCAACGTCCAAGAAGAGGAAGAAGGGAGCAGAGTGCTTGTTTGCCATCAAACAGAAGCCGGATGAGACGCTGGGACGATATGTTGATAGGTTCCAGGAGGAGATTCTACAGGTTCAGGAGATGTCGGGGTACACGGTGATGCTTGTCTTCACTCTGGGGTTGAGCCCCAGCTTCTTTAGCATGGAGCTGAAGAGAGTTCCCCCCCCTCCTTCGAGGAGCTGATGGAGAGGGCGGCGAAGGAAATCGAAATCGAGACGGCCAATCCGGCGTTCGCCAAGAGGTTGGCCAAGTTGGCGGAGGATGATGGGAAGGAATCGGGAGTAGGGAGGCAGAGAGAGGAGAGAGAGGAGAGAAGGAGAGAGGAACCCCGAGGGCAGGGGCAGCAGCAAGGTTGGGGGTCGCGAGAGCCGAACAACAGGTTGGGCTAGAAGCCCCAGGAAGGTCACCCTCAGGGACAGGGTGGTGGTTTCCAAGGTAGGGACAACCACCGCGAGCAAAGGAGGTTCAACCAGCTGGCCTGGAGGCAGGGACAGAGGGTCCCTCTCCCGCCGCAGCAGGAAGCGATGGAGATAGTGAGGGGAAGAGGAAGGAGAGGAGCTCGGGGAAGAGCGAGGAGGAGAGAAGGCAGGGTGGTGTTGCCCTTCTGTGACTTTCACCAGGAGGTGGGTCATGCAACGGCCACCTGCCCGGAATTTCTGGACATGAGAGCGGTAAGGGGGCAGGCCCAGCAGCAGCCCCCCGTGAGGATTGAGGAAGTTCTGCAAGGAGGAGGGGAGGATAGATGTGAAGACCGGGTGGACGTGGGGGCCCGGGGAGGGATCGGGGGGATCCATGGGGGTGTGTGGATCGAAGCCACCCGTAAGGGGAGCTTCCAAACCATGTATCGAAGGAGCGTCGCCTCGACCTCCCAGCCCCCCCCCCCCCCCCCCGAGGAAAAAATCACTTTCTCGATGAAAGACATGCCTGACTACGAATACCCGTTCTGCGACGCCTTGGTGATTCAGACGGCGGTAGATAATTTCACGGTGTCCCGGATTCTGGTGGACAACGGGAGCTCCGTGAATGTAATCTTCAAGAAAGTCTTTGACGAGATGAAGATGGAAGCTCGGAGAGTTTTAGCCTCGGAGGGACCATTGTTTGGGTTCTCGGGGGAGCGGAAGGAAGTTGAAGGAGGGGTAGGGCTGCATGTGACGTTGGGGGGGTATCGAGGAACTGTCGGTTTGTCATCGTTGACGCTCCGAGCAGCTACAACGCAATATTTGGGCGGCCTCTTATCAGCGCCTTTCGTTGCGTCCCCTTCTCGTTCCATCAGTGTCTAAAGTTCAACAGCGGAGGAGTGCAGGTCAGGATCAGGGGGGATCCAAAGGTGGTGAGGCAGTGCTACGTGACTGCCGTCAATACCATATCTTGGATGGCGGAGGCGGAGGAGCTAGAAAAGGAGATGGCGAGGGAGGAAGAAGTTGCGGGGGAAGGAGAGATGAGCCTAGATGAGGCCGGGGAGAAGATTAAAGAGGAGGCTGCGGGGAAGGAAGTAGTGAGCCTAGGTGAGGCTGGGGGTGAGATTGTGGAGGAGATTGTGGAGAAAGAAGGGGCGAGCCTAAGTGAGGTTGTAGAGAAGGCAGCGGAGGAGCAAGGGGTGGAGGGAGAAGTGGAGGGGGAGACTCGGAGGGGCGAAGAAGTGGAGTTGTCTGGGAAAGGCCTGTTGGAGGTGATGGAAGTCGGGAGAGTAGAAGGTGAGGAGTTGGGAGGAGAGGAGGAAAGGGCCAGCAGAGAGAAGTCTCGGCTGGAGCCGGCAGAGGAAGTCGTAGAGATGGAGGTCATCAGCAGCCAGCAGGGCAGGGAAGGTAGAGAAGGTGAGGGTCAGCGGGGGCTTGCGCCCCGAAGATCAGGCAAGGATGTGGGAGTGCATCCAAAAGAATGTTGACATCTTTGCCTGGAGCGCGACGGACATGCCGGGCATTGACGCTGATGTGGCTTGCCACCGCCTGAACCTAGACCCCAAGACGCGCCCCATTCGCCAGAAGATGAAGACCATCGCCACCAAACTAGAGAATACCATCCGCAAGAAGGTGAAGAAGTTTCTCGATGCAGGTTTCATCTCGGAGATCCAGTACCCAGGCTGGGTCTCTAATGTGGTAATGGTAAAGAAGGGTGATGGGAAGTGGCACATGTGTGTCGATTTCTCTTTATTGAATAAATCATGTCCTAAGGATTGCTACCTCATGCATCGGACCGACGCGCTGGTTGATTGAGCCGTCGGTTTTTCTATTATGAGTTTTTTGCATGCTTTTTCAGGTTATCACCAGATCCGCATGCATCCCCCTGACGTCAAGGATGTCTCCTTCATCGCAAGGCAGGGATGTTTCGACTATAAAATGATTTCCTTCGGGCTAAAGAATGCGGGGGCTACATACCAGCGAATGATGGACCGGGTGTTTAAAATCCAGAGGGGAAGGAACCTGGAGGTCTACGTCGATGACCTCATGGTAAAGAGCAGGGATGTGGGTTCACACCTGCTTGACTTGGAAGAGACATTCGTGACCCTGCGAAAGTTCAAGATGAGGCTAAACCCCCAAAAGTGTGTCTTCGCGGCAAGCCGAGGCAAGTTCCTCGGACACCTTCTAACCCCGGCGGGGGTCGAGCCTAACCCGGATAAGGTGAAGGCCATCATGGAATTGGAATCGCCTCGCAACGCCAAGGAGGTTCAGCGCTTGACGGGTAAGCTAGCCGGGCTGAGTTGGTTTCTCTCTCGTGTCGGGGAGAAATGCTCACCTTTCTTCAAAACGCTTTGGGAGAACAAACAGTTTGAGTGGACGGGGCAATGTGAGGAGGCTTTCCGGGCATTGAAGGCTCAATTGTCCCAAGCGTCGCTGTTGAAACCGAGAATCGGTCTTTGTGGAGTTCGGGGTCCCTAAAAAGGGGTGACCTCACACTTACTGCACTCAGTCGAATGTCACGGACCAAAGGCTCAGGAAACTAGGAACAGACCCTCGACTCTAGCGTGGAGGTCCCACCACACACCCGGAAGGTCACGAGAGCACTTCCTTTCCCTCACCAATGGTTGAGCTGGGCATCTTGGAGAGCTCTCAAACTCCACTAAGAAGAAGCCTAAGGAGGAAGCAAAAAACCCTCTTCCAAAGATACCCAAGGGGGTCTATTTACAGTTTTCCCAAACTTAGGGACCAAAAGGTCAGAAATACCCCGAAGACAAATAGGTCCCGGTCGAATAGAAAACATCCACACCGGGGGGTAAAGAGGTAATTCCCCTCGGGGCACAACGGTAAGAGCAGGGCCAAAAGAGGTCCGGGGGCGAACGGGGGCTAAACCATGCCCCTCACCTTCCCTGGACACCGGAGGCGAGTGGGGGTTAAACCACTCCACTCCTCCCTTACCTTGGTACCGGGCGAGCGGGAGAGTCCCGCTGAAGAACTAGCTGGGGGGTGGAGACTCTGTCTTCAATCATAGTTGACACAATGCAAGTAAAGTTCATTACAAGAGATGATCCACTTCTTCCCTACCTCCCTCTTCCCTCGTACATCATTGGATCCCTTCCCGGGTGCCACATCAACCCTGTCCTCACATCTCTCCCCTGCCAACTCGGGTTGGACTTCTTCAATCCGCACCGGCTCTTGTGCTTGTTGAGGCTGATGAGACTGTGGTGTCGGAGCTCTTGTCCTTCTCAACTCCAGGAATTCGGGGCAAGTAGTTGTTACATGGTCTTCCTCCTGGTGGAACTCACAGTAGGGTAACTCTATTCTGACTCTTCTCCTTCCCGCGCGGTTCCTCCTCTCCCTTCGACCAATCTCCATCGCTTGTTGCGGTGCGGGTAGGAGTTGCCTAGGGGCTTGCCTTTGGAAGTTGAACCTCCCTTGGCCTCCCTGAAAATCCCCCCCATCTTGGATGAAACCTCTTCCTGGATCCTGAACGGGTCCATGTTGCCTCCAACCTGGCTCCGGACCTTCTTGAGGTCCCTGGAGCCCCTGAGCTCTCTGCTCCTCTCTCCTTCTCCCCTCCTGATGCCTCGAGCCACCTTGCTCCTTCGACTCTGTCTCCGTCAATCTTGCCAACTTCTTGACAAATGTCGGGTTGGCTGCCTCAGTTGTTATCTCCTCAGCCACCATTTCCATCAGCTCCTCGAAGGAAAGGGGGGCCTTTCGGGTCAGGCTCACTTGAAGAACCCTTCGCGCAACCCCACCGTGAACGTCATCTGGAGGGCATACCCCGGCATCTCCTGGATATCCAGGATCACCTCTTGGAACCTGTCAACGTAATGGGCCAGCGACTCATCGGTCCCTGTCTTATCAGGAAGATGGACTCAGGACTCTTCTTCCTCTTTTTGGAGGTGGAGAAGCGAAGCTGAAAGCTCCGGCTCAAGTCCTCGAACCCATAAATTGATCTCGGTGGGAGTTGGTGGAACCAGTCTCTTGCCTTGTCCTTCAACGTGATCGCGAAGATGCGACACTTGAAGGCATCGTCATCGGCCTGATGGAGACGGCATCCTCAAACCACTGCAGGTGTTGGACGGGGTCATCCTTCCCGGTATAGTAAGTCATGTCAGGCTCTCTGAACCCCTCGAAAACGGGAGCTGAGATGATCAGCTCGCTGAAAGGTGACCCCCTGAGGGGTGGTCTCGCAGCCTCTACTCGCGCGACCTGCTCGCCTGGAAGGCTGGCAGACGCTGGGCTGTAGAACAACTCCCGGCCGGTGAGGTCTCGCTCGATCTCATCTCCCATCCTCTCCTTTCTGGGCTGTCTTCCTGGTACATTTCCTTCTCCCCCTGCTGGGGTCACCTCGCCTAGACCCCTGGGAGTCGACTCGTCGAGAGGGGGGGAGCTAGCTCCTGGGGGTTGGAGTGAAGCTGCCATCCCGAGGAACAATACTTTGCAGCATCTCCATGATGCCTTGGATGGATGTCATAAACTCTTCCCTCCCCACAACGGGTCCTGGGTTGGGGAGCTCGCCGAGATCATCACTACCTCCTTGACCTCCAGCCATGACAATCTCCCGAGATCTTCTGTGTTGGTCACTCTCCACGCTCACCGCACCAAGATGTTGAAACCGAGAAATCGGTCTCTGTGGAGTTCGGGGTCCCTAAAAAGGGGTGACCTCACACTTACTGCACTCAGGCGAATGTCACGGACCAAAGGCTCGGGAAACTAGGAACAGACCCTCGGCTCTAGCGTGGAGGTCCCACCACACACCCGGAAGGTCACGAGAGCACTTCCCCTCCCTCACCAATGGCTGAGCTGGGTATCTTGGAGAGCTCTCAAACTCCACCAAGAAGAAGCCTAAGGAGGAGGAAGCAAAAAATCCTCTTCCAAAGATACCCAAGGGGGTCTATTTATAGTTTTCCCAAACCATGGGACCAAAAGGTCATAAATACCCCTAAGACAAATAGGACTCGCGCCAATAGAAAACATCCACACTGGGGGGTAAAGAGGTAATTCCCCCCGGGGGCACAACGGCAAGAGCATGGCCAAAAGAGGTCCGGGGGCGAACGGAGGCTAAACCATGCCCCTCACCTTCCCTGGACACCAGAGGCGAGTGGGGGTTAAACCACTCCACTCCTCCCTTACCTTGGTACCGGGCGAGCGGGAGAGTCCCGCTGAAGAACCAGCTGGGGGGGGGGGGGGGGGGGGGTGAGACCCTGTCTCGTCCCGCAAGACTGGGGGCCTAGGCGACCTGGGCGAGACCCAGGCCGTCGGCCGGTCTCCCCCCGCACAGGCCGGGCGCCTAGGCGAGACCCTGGCCGTCGGCCGGTCTCGCCCCGCACAGGCCGCACAGGTCTGGCGCCTGGGCGAGACCCTGGCCACCGGCCCGTCACGCCCTGCACAGGCCGGGCGCCTGGGCGAGACCCTGGCCGTCGGCCGGTCTCGCCCCGCACAGGCCGCACAGGCATGGCGCCTGGGCGAGACCCTGGTCGCCGGCCGGTAACGCCCCGCACAGGCCGCACAAGCCTGGCGCCTGGGCGAGACCCTGGCCGCCGGTAGGTCTCGCCCCGCACAGGCCGCACAGTCCTGGCGCCTAGGCGAGACCCTGGCCGTCGGCCGGTCTCGCCCCGCACAGGCCGCACAGGCCTGGCGCCTGCTGCTCCCATCTCACACCTAGCAAGACGAGGCGGGTGTCGGCCAACTCGCCACACTCGCCCCCTAAAAGGGACCAGGGGGAGGCAGATTTTTCATCCCCTCACTAGTATATTATGCATGTTGAGCCTAAATTGGCCGCCAAGAGTGTCAAACCACTCAAAAAGCTTAAAAAACGCGCAGCAAGCCTCACGCCTTGTTTGGGGCCCCCTCTTCGCGAATACGGGGTTGTACAGCCGCTCCTACAGAGCCCGAAGGAGGGGGAGGACTTAGCCTTGTACCTTGGGGTAGGGGCTGAGACTGTGAGTTCTGTGTTGGTAAGAAAAGAAGGGAAGAGACAGTTACTCGTCTACTATGTCAGTAGGAGCTTAAAGAAGGTTGAGCTACGCTACCCCATCTTAGAGAAGTTGGCTTTCTCTCTGATCGTCTCGGCCAGGAAGCTCAGGCCATACTTTCAAGCTCACTCAATCAAGGTGGTGACTGACCACCCACTGCGCAAGATCTTTGAAGTGGTGGAGCACTCAGGGCGGTTGGCCAAGTGGTCCATTGAGCTCAGCGAGTTCGACGTCTTTTTTGTACCAAGGCTCTCTATCAAGGCGCAGGCGGTGGCTGACTTCTTGGCCGACTACGTCATAGAGCTGGAAGGGGAGGAAGCGCTGCCAAGGGAAGCATGGAAGATGTACGTTGACGGAGCCTCGGGGAAGCTTTCCCTTGGGGGAGGGGTAGTGTTGGAGAGCCCCCAGGGGGTCACCATAGAGCAAGCAGTGGCGTTGTACTTCCCGATCACCAACAACCAGGCGGAGTATGAGGCTGTCATAGTCGGGTTGCGGTTGTCTAAGGAGCTCGGGATTCACGACGTGAAAGTGCTCACAGATTCACTGGTGGTGGCGTCCCAGATCAGGGGAGAATATGAAGTTCGGGAGCCCACCCTCCAGAGGTACTTGTCCAAGGTGAGGGTGATCATTGGTGGGTTCCGAGCATTCTCAATTCAGCATGTCCCTACGGAAGAGAATGAAGCAGCAGACCGATTGGCCAAGTTTGGACCTCGACGGCGGGGGGGGGGGGGACCTTGACCGAGCTATTTCATCCAGCAATCGAGGAGGGGGAGTTGATGGAAGTGGATCGGCGACCCTCGTGGGTGGATCCCTTCGTGACCTTCTTCACCACGGGCAACCTCCCTGAAGGGGTCAAGGAGGCAATGGGCTTTCGGCATAAAGCGACTCACTATCTTATGCATGAAGGGAGCTTACATAGGAAGATGTTGTCGGGCCTTTTGGCGCGATGTGTGGCGGAGGAAGAGATCCCAAGGATTTTGGAAGAGGTGCACTCCGGGGAATGTGGTAGCCATTCAGGAGGTAGAACGTTAGAAGCAAGGGTGGTCAGACAGGGATACTTCTGGCCCACCCAGAGGAAGGATGCGGCAGAGTTTGCGAGGAGGTGCTAAAAGTGCAAACTTTATGCCCCCCTCCAACTCTTGCCCGTTAAACGGCTTCGAAGCATCACGGCGTCTTGTCCTTTCACCATTTGGGGAATGGACCTAGTCGGACTGTTTCCACCGGCGAGCGGGCAGAGAAGGTTCCTCTTGGTTATGATTGACTACATCTCAAAGTGGCTGGAGATCAAGGCGTTGTCAAGGTAACCTCCAAGGTTATCAGAAACTTCATTTGGGGAGAGATCATCTGTAGGCACGGGTTGTCTCAGGTCATGGTCACGGACAATGGACCACAGTTCGCAAGCGAGGAGTTCATAAGCTTCTGCACTCAGCTGGGTATCGACCTCAGGTTTGCCTCCGTTCACCACCCCAGGAGCAATGGTCAGGTGGAGGCGGCAAACAAAATTATAGTAAACCTGTTTAAGAAGAAGGTTGAGAACTTAAGGGGGAGCTGGGTGGAGCATCTCCCCTCGGTGTTGTGGGCTCTGCGAACAACCCCGAACACGGCCACTGGCGAAACCTCCTTCAAACTCTCGCATGGGTGTGAGGCGGTCCTACCCGTGGGGTTTGAGGTTCAATCCCCACGGGTTGCGGCCGCGGGCAAAGGAGGCGAGGCAGGGAGGGAAGGAAATGAAGCGGAGCTACGGCTCTCATTGGACATGGTGGAGGAACTTCGCGACGTGGCCGCCGTCAGGCAGGAGGAGATCAAACGAACGATGACCAAGTACTTTGACAAGCATGTCAGGATAAAGCAGTTCAAGGAAGGGGACCTGGTCTTGAAGAAGGACGACGCCGTCGGAAGGTCGGCGACCGTTGGTAAGCTCAATCCCAACTGGGAAGGACCCTATATTGTAGAAAGGGCCCTGTGGTCGGGGGTATATCACCTCCAGAATGTGGAAGAGGTATCCATGCGTCACGCATGGAGTGGCGACGACCTGAAGCGCTTCTACCCTTAGTGGTGTAAATCTTATTTTTAATAAATTCATCGAATTGTCTTATGATTGGTTTCTTTTGAGAATTGGAAAAAGAGATTGGCAGTTTGCAAGACTCCGAGAGGATCCCGCTACTCAGGCTCCCATTAGCTGGCAGGTCTGGAAGGCGCACTCGGCCCCGGGAGACCCGTTGTCAGGCTCTCACTAGCTGGCAGGGTTGTAGGCTCGCCTTGGGGGTAAGGGAACACCTCGAGTGGTGATTCCGCTGTGCAAGCCCTCCTAGCTGGCAGGGCTGGAAGGCACGCTTGGCCCCGAATAGACTCGCTGTCCAGGCTCTCATTAGCTGGGCAGGGCATTAGGCACACCTGGGGGGAAAGGAATGGAGTTTGAAGAAAGAATTGAGAAACTAAGCAAGACCCCGAGAGGATCCCGCTGCTCAGGCTCCCATTAGCTGGCAGGTCTGGAAGGCACGCTCGGCCCCGGGTAGACTCGCTGTTCAGGCTCTCATTAGCTGGGCAGGGCAGTAGGCACACCTTGAGGGAAAGTAAGGGAGTTTGAAGAAAGAATTGAGAAACTAAGCAAGACCCCGAGAGAATCCCACTGCTTAGGCTCTCATTAGATGGCAGGTCTGGAAGGCGCACTCGGCCCCAGGTAGACCGGCTGTCAGGCTCCCATTAGTTGGCAGGGTCGTAGGCTCGCCTGGGGGGGGGTAAGGGAACACCTCGAGTGGTGATTCCGCTGCGCAGGCTCTCCTAGCTGGCAGGGCTGGAAGGCACGCTCGGCCCAAGGTAGACTCGCTGTCCAGGCTCTCATCAGTTGGGCAGGGCAGTAAGCACACCTGGGGGGAAAGGAATGGAGTTTGAAGAAAGAATTGAGAAACTAAGCAAGACCCCGAGAGGATCCCGCTGCTCAGGCTCTCATTAGCTGATAGGTCTGGAAGGCGCACTCGGCCCCGGGTAGACCCGCTGTCAGGCTCTCACTAGCTGGCAGGGCCGTAGGCTCGCCTGGGGGGTAAGGGAACACCTCGAGTGGTGATTCCGCTGCGCGGGCTCTCATAGCTGGCAGGGTTGGAAGGCACGCTCGGACCCGGATAGACTCGCTGTCCAGGCTCTCATTAGTTGGGCAGGGCAGTAAGCACACCTGGGGGGAAATGAAGGGAGTTTGAAGAAAGAATCGGGAAGCCAAGCAAGACCCCAAGTAGACCCGCAATTAGGTTCTCACTAGCCAACAGGGTCGTGGGATCTATTGAGGGAAGAAGGAAAAAGGGGATGTTTTGTTTAAGTGGTCCCAGGTGGACCCGATGACCAGGCTCACACCAAGCAGACAGGGCCGTTGAAATCATGACGGAGTCACGAAGCTCTTGATAACAAATTTACAAACGGCTAACACCAGTCATAAGTAAAGCTGGGATGACTCAGACACCACTCGGCAGGGCTCTCGGCATAACCCTCTCGGCAGGGCTCTCGGCCAGACTCTCGGCAGGGGTCTCGGCATAACCCTCCCGGCAGGGCTCTCGGCCAGACTCTCGGCAGGGCTCTCGGTATAACCCTCTTGGCAGGGCTCTCGCCATAGCCATCTCGCCGGGAATCCCGACAAGCACCTCTCGGTAGGGTTTCCGGCACGGCCCTTTTGGCAGGGCTCTCGGCAGGCCCCTTCCGGCTGGTTTACCTAGCCAACTCTTCAAACGGGTGGCGGTCATCGCCTAAAATCCTAGGGTTCGCGCAAAGGTAATAAACATTCCAGCGAAAAGGCAGATTTTTCAATACAATATAAAAGGAGTAAACATCAGCGAGGGAATCTCGCCCCTTACAAAAGTCACAAAGGATAAGATTACAAGAAATGAATGTACAAAAATAAAAGTAAGATTACAATAAACGAAGCAAGATGTGGGGGCTATTGGGCAGGCCAGCTGGAGGTCCCGCCGGAGGTTCCACTGGAGGTTCCGCTGGGTGTGTAGCCGGAGGACTCGCCGGGTGAGCTGCCGCCGGTTTCCACATTCAGGACAAGCTCCGCCGCATCATTGATCGGAGAGTCGTCATCTCCCGCAGGTTTGGGGATGGGCTCGAACAACCAGGGCAAGATCCTTCGCGTCGTGAGGGTCTCGCCTCCTTCGTTCAAAAGCGCCGACTCCCGCAGCACCTCGATGACCATCTTGGCGGTGGCTTGCGCGTTCTCCTGAACGATCACGTTGAACTCGTATGCGGAGTAGTGACAACGCTCGACTCTCTCCTCCAGCGGCGGCCGGGCCAGGGCCTCCTCCAAGCGCTTCACCTCAGCCTGCAGCAGCTGGTTCTCGCACACGACGCCGGCCACCCTCGCGTGAGACAGCTCGGCTTCCGCGGAATCCTGCGAGACGGTCCGGTTAAGCGAAAAGCATATATATATGAATATTAAGAGGACGAGAAATATTGGAGGGTCTCGCTTACCTCGGCGGTCGGGCGAGAGGAGAGAAGTTGTTGGGCGGCAGCCAAGTCGGCCTTCAGGGTGGTCGCTTCAGCCACAGCGGCATCCCTCGCCCTGAGCATATCGGCAAGGTTGCGCTCGCTGGTGAGGGTGTGGCGCCGAGCCATATGCGAGAGCTGGACCGCGCGAAGCTGGGCCTGGGAGGCATCAAGGATGAGGTCCCGGGTTGTCGTCCGATCGAACATGTCAGCGTCCTCCCGACCGTAGAGGCCATAGCCCAACGCGAAGGCATCGTCGGAGCTTGAGTCCCGCTCCCTCCGGGATGGGAGAAGTGTGGAAACCGCGATGCGGTTGGTGGTATGATCCCACTGGATCAAGGGTTGGCCCCCTGTATCCTTATACTTCTCGCCAAAGCCGAAATTCCAATGCCCTTTCGGCACCGGCTTGCGAGATAACTCGGTCGGGGTCTCTGCGGCAGGTTGGGAGGCACCCGTCTTGCCTACAACTAAAGAGGTCTCAGCGGGGGCCTCTGCGGCAGGCCGGGCTGCACCCGTCTCGCCGGCAACTGAAGTGGTCTCGGCGGGGATCTCGGCGGAAGCCGGTACAACAGATTTACCCTTGTCCGCTGCTGACGGCTTTGATTTTTTGAGAGGAGGGGCAGAGTGGGAACTCAGCTTCCGCTTCTGGGCACTTGGTGCGAAAGAGGATCTCGGCTCCTCCCGGCAAGCGGCGACGGCGGACTTGGCAAGGGTCAGGGGGTCGGCGAGGGCCCTGGCCTCGTCAAAAGGTTGATGGAGGGGAATGTCTCGCTCACCTGAGAGTCTCATAGTTCATTAGCCCCATCTCTCGAAACGATAGTTTGCGAGTCTAGTCCAGAAAATGACCTTCGTCGGGGGGTACCGGTTGGAGGGAATCCAGGTCTCACCGGAGGAAGGGTACGCCGAAAGCTTTTGATCCAAAGAACTCGACAAGGGCGCCCTCTCGCTCCCCGAGAGTGGGAGGCTTATAGGTTGCGTCGTCATATTGAATGGGCGCGAGAGGGATGTTGCTGAAGGGCCCTGAGACGAAAACGAACCTATCCGCAAAGTGATGATGTTTGTAGGAGAGACCCGCCGTCTTCACCGACTGTCCAGAAAGGAAGACTGACCCTCCCTTGGCCCGGAAGTCGAACAGCTTCCGGAAGATGGGCAGACTGAACTCGATCCTTTCCGCCCGCATATAGCAGACGAAAGGCACCAGGAGGGCGATGGAGTTAGGGTGGAGCTGGGCCGGCACTACCCCATAATAGCGCAGGGTCTGGTGCACTTCCGGCCAGAGAGGGAGGCGGAAGCCCGCCTCGAAGTGCTCCAAGGGGATGGCGAGCTCCCCTTCCGGCATGAGGTTCACCATGTCGTCGCTCCCAGGCTTCCGCGCGACGAACCCCGGCGGAATGAAGTTCTCGGTGATCGTGAGGAATTCCGCCTGCGTGAGCCGGCAGGGCGGGAAGGTGTGGTCCAGGAAGGTCTGCGCGCACTTGGAGCGGCCTTCGCTCTCGCCAGGAATCTTGAAGGGAAGTCGAGAATGGAGAAAAAGATAGGGGAGGCGAGAGCCTTTGCGCTTCAGAGATCGGCGAGAGCAGACGGCAGGGGGACGAAGGCTTGAAGTGAAAGAAATAAATGTTGAGAAGTAAATGAGGTAGGTGGATCGGCCTATTTATAAAAGATACGGTAATTATGAGTTTTTTCCTAAAAAATACGGCGGGGGAACGGTCAACAAGTCAACCAATCTTGATGTCTTGACTCCTCGATTTCCGTCCTGCCTCGTCAGCTCTCCTTGAACCTGCAGGAAGCGAGAACCTTCATGGAGGGCTAGGGAAAAGGCAAACGGTCGCAGCGTGCGAGGAGTATTGGACAGGGCGTATGAGTCGGGCATTCGTGAAGCACCAAAGAGAACATGAAACGCAGACAGAAATGACACAGATATAAAGGGGCTCTCGCTGGGCGAGAGCCACGAAACAGCAAAGATAAAAAATGATAATAACAAATAATACTGATAATAATAACTGTCTATTGACGTAAGGCGCAAGTGGTACAGAGGGGGTAGGGTAGGCTGAGGAGGTGGGTAAAGAAGAGGCTAGCCCTACAGGACTTAGTACGGCTCCCACCGCCAATGACCCAGTTCTCGCCTGCCAGACCTCAGAGGGACTCGTGGGTCGAAGAAGACCGTCAGGGCAGTCAGCCCCTGGTTGGCCGGGCGGATCTGATCTCGAATCCGCGCGACGTATCTTCTGGGGGAAGTTTCGGCGGAAAGCATCTCCTGGGATTCCGCCCCGCCAATGAGGTAGGCACAATCCCGCTCGACGATTGTCAGTCGCAGCTCCATCGTCTCGTGGATTCTCTTCACCGTTGCGGAGTTGACCCGCTGCTGCCGCGCGAGCTTCGACAGGACTGCCGCAACCCTCAACCTTCGCGTCTTGCCGCTTCCGGAGGCCTCGAGAAAGTCCTCCATCTCGTCGACGAAGGGGAGAGGCGGTTTTCCTCGTCTTCTTCTTCTTCATTTTCGTCTCCTTCCCCTTCTGCATCTTGCTCCTTCGGCTCTGGAGGACAGATTTTGGTCAGAATGGGAGTGGAGCGAAAGAAAAGCTGGGAGGCTCTCGCATACCTGAAGAGCGATGGATACCCTCCCCCGATGGTTGGCGAGAAGATGACGATTTTTGCACTCAGCAAAGTCATTATGTTGGGTTGTGTAAGTACGGGAGATTTGGTGGAGGATACCAAAATCAGTACAAAGGTTTTGAAATGCATGACTCGTATACAAGCACGTATTATCGGTCGGAAGAGTCTTAATATAGCAGAGAACTGAGTACGTATCTCGGCATTAAAGGCTTGAAAGACACGAACTAATTCAGTGTGATCACGAAGTAAGTACAACGGGTCATGCGAGAGTAATCATCAATAAAGGTAAGAAAATAACGATAACCAGAAACACTAGTAATTTTATAGGGACCCCAAATATCCAAATGAACTAAAACAAAAGGAGTGTTGCTCAGAGTACAATGAGAAGAAAAAGAAAAGTGATGTTGCTTGCAGAAGATGTGGGATTCACAGGTGAAGTCGGTGAAGGATACATCTAAAAGAGCTTTTTCAGAATGGGGAGAGGAGCATGTCTGAGACGTTGATGTTAGTCAATGGAGGTAACAAAAGAGAGAGCAGTGGGGGAAGTATCCAAGGTGTGTAACCCATTATACAATCGCCTTCTGCCAATGATATTTCACATTTATCGATTCGGAACAACAAAAGAGGAAGAAAATGTTACAGAACAGTTAAGGTCTTGGGTACGACGACTGGCGGAAAGAAGATTAAAATGAGAGCACAGAACATGAAGAACTGAGCGAAAAGAGAGAGAGATGAAATCAGGTCCATGTTGCCAAAACCATGAACAAGAGTAGTGTCACCATTGGCAGCGGTAATGAACTTAGGAGAAGCAGTGTCCAAGTACTGGGGAGGCTTCTGCGGAGTAATATGATTGGTTGCCCCAGAGTCCATAATCCAAGTTGGACTATGGGATAAATAGATACATTCAATGGAGATGGTCGCAACATAGCCCGAATATAGACTAAGCAGGCCCTGAAGATTCTATAGTTGAGTACGTAATGCAGCAACGTTAGGGGAATTAGCAGTGGGAGCAGCAGTCGCCAAAGAATCAAGATGTGTAGGAAGGACAAAATGTTTACGATAGCAAGTAGCCTCAAGAAGACCTTCTCGATCACAGTAGGAGCACTTGGGGCACGGCCTACTAGATTGTCTGCTCCCTCAAGAGCCGGTGTACCTTCATGAGCCGGCGAAGGAGGGAGGTGATTAGTAGGAGATTCTTGAAGAAGAGTTGGAGGGACAGTGCCGGGAGAATCAGGAGGCGATGTCATCTTCAAGAGCATGAAGCAGACATCGGAGAGAGAGGGCAGGATGGAGGATGAGAGGATATTTTCACGGACGTTGTGGAGATGTAGGGGAACACAGACCATCATCATGGCCATGCTGACAGCTCGTTCTGGGCTCGTTGGGCAGCGAGATCCGTCGTGAGAGGCTGATGTTGAATTCGGGCTTCAATAAGAGTCTTGAATCATGCATTTAAGTGTGTTGAATCCAGTGATTTGTATCGTGTGAGAGTATCCTCTGTCATCCGTCTGTTGATTTCTTTTCAGCGACTCCACGTCGTGTGCGGGTCTACATCATGTGTGGCTATGTCCCTGATTTGATTCCCAAGTTTGGAATTTCCCCTGTTAGCCCGTCTAATGTTTTGTCGCACATTGCCTACCACCAATGCCTTTTTTATGATGTTTTCAAGTTGAAGGTTTCTCATTCAGCTTGAAGGAGAGTGTTGAAGTTATTAGTAAATGTCTTTAAGTGTGTTTAAAGTTTTGTCCCACACTATAGTCTTAAGTTTAATAGTCATTGTTTGTCATATATAATGACCCTCTTGAGGGATGAATATATCGCATCAATTATTTCCTTTCTTATTTCAACACAGCTTTCTTTAAGGAAGCTTTTAGAGAAAAAGAAGAGTTTATAAAGAGATTGTAGAAGTAGCTTCAATGGGTGTTTGAAGTTTTTTGAATAAAGAGATATAAGGAGAACGGTAGAGATTAAAGATATTTAGATCGGAAGTGGCAAGAAGTAGACCATTTGATGATTGGGTAGGAGCAAATATTCTCGTAAGAAGAGTTTGGGGAATGGGGAAATAGTGAGGAAGGATAGTCATTGATTTATCTTGATGGAAGAAATGACTATAGAGACCTATAAACAGGGCTTTGGAACTTAGTGGAGGCCAAGTTAGGTTTTCCAAACTTAAAGAGGGTAAGTTACGCACATCAGAAACTGCATTAACCCGTGATCTATGAATTACCATACATAGAGAGCCATAAACCCCATAAATCAACTAAATCTAAGTGGTGTGCCTGCACACATTTCTATAAGCAAAAAAATTCAAAAAACCACAAACATGTGCAAAGAGATGTCAACATAATTATTCTTTAATTGGAGCCTATAAAGAATAAAGAACTAAATGATTTTGATTAATGATGATATGGAGACGAGTATTTGACAATGGGCGTCACATTTAGTATAGAAAATGGAATTAAAAATGTTCAAAATCAAGCAATCGAAGAGAAAAAGTAAGGGCTGCACAAATTGCCCAATTCATAAATGAACCAAATACAACCTATTGCCAAAGTTGGGTTGTTCACTTACTGCGAGCATCCCAAAGACGAACAGTCTTATCCCCTGCTGCAGTTGCAAGTAAGTCGGCATGCTTAGGGTCCCAACAAAGTTGATCAACACTATCTGTGTGCCCTTTCAGCTCAATATCTTTGACTTTTCCCTTCACAGAACATATTGAACAAACAGATAAGTTTACAAAAAATACACAATCTTTGTGATACGAACCAAATGAAAGCAAGCACTAAATACGAAAATAGGAAGAAACTCGCGAGGCATGCTCATGTCAATGCTCTTAAGGGTTGGTTCTCTCTAAGTGTTCCTCAGCAAAAGAGAGCTTACAAAAGACTTCCTGGTCGTCCACTATCCTAAGCCCTTCTTATATAAGCAAAGGGGGCCACTCCTAACACAACAAATGTAAGATATTAATTAAAAACACAATAATAATGAAAGATAAATTAAGGAGATATCAGCTCTGAATATTCTCTCATTAGGGGTTGACTAAGTGTGTGTATATTGTTGCCGCGTTAGAGGATGTGTATATTTATCAATGCATCCATCCCTGAAATCGATCTTGTCCCAAGATTGAGGGAACAATACCATTCTAATGGCCACTGTGGGATTGGGCAAATTTGTCTTCACTTTTAATAATGTTAGTGGCACAAATAATCTGACAAATAGCCATGCGCGCTTCTGCATGTGGTGGTGATGGTGGTGGTGGTGGTCAGTGAGTGCAAGAGTTTAGTCGCTTTCAAGGTAGGCGTAGATGTAACCATGAGTGTTGAGTTTTTTAGAAGAACAGGGTGTGAAAGTGCAAATTGGAAAGTAATTGATTATAAATATGGGCACGTAGAAAGGACAGTTGGCCAATAATTAGCATGGAGAAAAAGAAATACATTTTTGGATTTTAATTTTTGGGAAGTCACGGGTGACGGGCCCATGTGAATGATTGCATTATCATATGGGATGTAAGTCATGTGACTGAGGAAGACGTAGATGATTGCCTAGGATGATTGCTTCACTTAAAACCTCCCGATCAATCTATAGTGGAATAGGGGTTGGAGCCTTGTTGCAGGTCTGCGGCGTCCTAAGAGGGCGTTGATGGGTAGCAGAGAGGGTCAATGGACAAGTGGGGAAGGTAGAGTAGAAGGCATAGTTGGGCGTTGTTGTGCTGGCTGTCATGCCCCAGGCTGCCCGACGGTTGTTTCAGCGCACAGTTGTGCACAAGAATCGAAACCAGGAAGAGCAGAGGCTGTCACCAATCATTTATTGTGATTTCATACACAAGAGAGCGTGGAAGATCCGCTGGTCTGCAGTGACAAGGGGAAATAGACATAGATGAGGGAGATGGGGGAGTTAGATGGTGATTACAGGAGCCCTGACATTTGATGCCAAAAGATTCAATAATTTTGAGTATAACCTGAACTCAAATCAAGTGTGGTATAAATACAATGGTAAGTTAAGAAACGGCACATAGTACAGACCAACCTGAACTCAAAAAAAAATGTGACATAATGACATGACAAACAAATATTGAAATAAAATTAAATGCAAGAAATAAATGTTTGTACTGTGTCTACGCCCCTCTATCATATTGTCTTCTATCATAAATGTGTCTTATGAATGTATCTGTGACATCAATCTCTTCCTTCAGATCTAGTTCTCTCAAGGTCGAAGTCGGGGTACGCCTTTTTTGAAATCATTCAGTGGTTCCCGAGTCTCTTCTTGTAGTTGACTATCTATGTGGATGAGAACCTCACATGTAGATGCCCCCGAGTTGAGGCGGGATTGAATGACCTTTAGTGTCCTAGGCACAAGTCGCACATCAAACAATGGGAGTAAATCTGGAATTGTGGTCCGTGACTTGCCCGGATGAGAGATATAAAAAACCTCATGTATCCTCGACCCTGCTGGAAAAGTCGAGCAGTAAGTGTTGGGAATATTGCCCTCAATGTTCCCTAGATTTGATTTGAAGAGTCATCACCATCAACACTAAGAGCATAGTTGTATTTGATGTCGTTCAAGCTCATCATGTGCAGGATGTTCCTTGGAACAAGTTTAGACAGGTTGTCTAAGGGGTTGTCACAGGTGGTCACAAGATAGAAAGGTGGAGAGACAGAAATCTGTCTAAGTCCACAGGCGTTGAGTGAAGTCAGTTCACTCAACGCCAGATGTCAAGGAAGGATGCTGGAAATACTGAAAATTGTCCAAGTCCACAGGCGTCGAGTGAAGTCAGTTCACTCAACGCCAGATTCCAAACAACGTCGAGTAAAGGATGGACAGTCAAAGCCCAGCAGTTTGCAAGACAGAAATGTGGCCAAGTCCACAGTCGTTGAGTGAAGATAGTACACTCAACGCCATATATCAAAAGGCGTCAAGTACAGCTCAGTCTGTCAAAGCCTCTGCATTGGCAAACTGAAAAAATCGACTAAGTCCAGAATCATTGAGTGAGGACAGCTCACTCAACGCCTGATGAAATAAGCGTTGAGTCAAGCTCAAGCAGTTGAAGATTCTGTCAGGAAATTCTGGCTAAGTCCAGAATCGTTGAGTGAGGACAGCTCACTCAACGCCAAACAAGAAGGTGTCGACATAGCAATGACCAGTCAAAGCCTAAAGAGAGATAGACAGGAAAATCTGTCTAAGTACAGATGCGTTAAGTGAGAACAGCTCACTCAACGCAAGCTCATCAAGAAAATTGGCTAAGTACAGAAGCGTTGAGTGAAAGCAGTCCATTCAACGCCTCGTCAACAAGAAATCTGGCAAAGGCAGAAGCGTTGAGTGATGAAGGTTCACTCAACGCATTCATAAAGAAAGTTACGGCTAAGTACAGAAGCGTTGAGTGAAGTCAGTTCACTCGACGCTTAGCATAAAGGCAGGCAGTCAGTGAAACTGCCAAGTCCAGAAGCGGTGAGTGATGAAAGCTCACTCAACGCACTCAACGCTTAAACAGCAGAAAGATTATTCAAGGTCAAATGCAT
This sequence comes from Platanthera guangdongensis, assembly GCA_039583875.1. NCBI lineage: Eukaryota > Viridiplantae > Streptophyta > Magnoliopsida > Asparagales > Orchidaceae > Platanthera > Platanthera guangdongensis. The sequence continues at coordinate 154,520,265 of CM077154.1, forward strand.
TGAGTGATGGCTATTCACTCAACGCACTTAATGCATGGAATGAAACTGAGAATTTGGCTAAGTCCACGGATGCTGACGTCAGCAAAAGTCAGCAAAAGTCAACAGAATTCAAATTAATTACAGAAAAGCTACAGTACGCGACAAATGGCGTCGTAGACCTACTGTACGTCTTTTACTTTTAAAGCAGGTTGCAGCCAACAACTACAGGTAGACCCACGGCTCAAATAGTCGTTGAACGGCGGAAGATAAAAAGGGACAAGATCGGGAGATGGAACTTAACTTTTAGGGTTTACTCATTTCGAAAAGTAGCGGCTGGACTTCGTCTTCCTCCTCGCCATTGTTGTCGAGCTTGAAGCAGGAAGTTAAAGTTAGTTAAAGCAGGAACTAAAAATTCCAATGAGTTAGCTGTAGCAAACTTCACCAGCTACAGCAAGATCAGAAAAGCTTTCTGAGAAAGAAGACGAAGCAGTGCCTTCAAATTTCTGCAGTCAAAGTTAGTTGATTGAAGAGCATATCAACAGCAAGTTCAGAGACCTTGTTTTTGAGTTACTTCCAGCACAAGCAGTAGCTTATTGGAGATCGGTTATCTTATTGCTGAGAAGAAGATAGGGCTGAGTTTATCTCAACTCAGGAAGCAGACACAGAGAAATTTCTCTGGTGTCAAATCAACACCAACAAAACCATTCCTTTTTATAGGATCCTTTTGGATCTGAGTTGTAAGCCTGATTTATTAAGGCTGAGTGTAGGGTTTGTGATGTAGGGTAGGCTGTGTAGTGGACTCCTAGGATGCAAACTAGTGACGTGAAGGGTGGACTCGCCCTAACCGTGGGTTATATGCAAGACAAAATTAGTCAGGCGAATTAATCAATGTAAACAACACAACAATATAAGAACCATTGCATTCATTCATAAAGGAAAAGCATTTTTTCTTTGAGCGTTTTAGGCAATAGCTCTCCTCCGCATGGGGCTAAATTGAGCGCGCGGGCGAATCAAGCGTCCTGCAAGGTATGAAGTTTACGGGCGAATACAACGTGCTATTTTTCCTGTCAATCACAAGGTCCACAACGTGCACAATATTTTATACCACAATAATAAATCCACACAATAAAGTACGAAATCTAAATTTAAAACAAGGGCTGCAGCGAACTCAAGCAAGAATGAAATCTTTGGAGAGAAAATTAGGCTTCCGGGTGGTGCGAGATGGGATCGGGTTAAGGAGGGTGGTTCCACGGAAGGAGGGAAGTTGGTGAGTGGCCGCGGGGAGAGAGAAACGGCTGGGGGCTGGCTGGCGCTGGGACTGGATCGGCGAGACCAGTCCCGATCTGGACAGATCTGGTCGGATCTGTCCAGATCCGGGTAGAGGGCAAAAAGGGGGGATGGCGGGGGCTTGGTAGGGCTGGTCGGCGGCAGCAGGTGGGCTGGAGGGTGGCGGAAAAGGGGGGGAATCAGCGGGAAGAGGATAGGGCGGAGGAAAGGACCCGGCAGCCCCGAAACTGGGCGGACAGGGTGTTCGGCTGCTAGGCGGGGCGTGCGATTAGGGGGCTTAGGCGGCAGCAAAAGACTAGGAGGAGGGAGGGAAAACACAAGGAAACTTACCCAAGGCGTCGGCACCAAGGGCTCCACGGCGTCGGCACCGAGGAGTGACCACGGAAGCAAGAAGACGATCTCAAAACTTTCAGCAATACCGGATTCCGCAGCCCTACTTCTATTTATAAGAGAATGAGATTAGGGCAACCGAATCGACGGCTATGATTGGCCGGCGGTTCCGATCTCATAAGTACATGAAATAATATCCAAAATATAAAATGTCATATATGAAACTGAGTCGAAACGACGAGCGGACGATCCGCGGTGGCGGATCGCCGGTCCGATCAAGCCCGTCGACGCGAATATACGAAGGTGGGGTCCTCCTTGCGCCGAGATGCGCCCGATGGTCCCCCATCAATCCCCCCGACTGAAAAGCCTTCATCTCCGATGAATGGAGATGATTGTACTGTAGCGAAGCCCGGGGGCGAGTTGATCAATCTCAGCAGCAGCAAACCCAAGTGTCGTCGGAGGAAGAATGCCCAAGCCAGCGAACTAAGTAGCGGCACACGGGTCATCAGTGGAGGGGACTAACTCATGTGCAATGATCTCTGTAATCTGCTCGACCCTCTGCTCTCGGAAGAAGTGGTCCGGTGATGGTGGTGGTGCAACAGATGAAGCCATTGGTGGTGAACTCCTGGGAAGTGGTATCAAGTGGAGGCTGGGTGGTGGGAGAACGGGGTGGTGTAGAGGCTCGGAAGGGCCGCCAAGGTAGGGATCGGGGTACTCGTGGGTGAAAAGTAGGGTGTCAGGTCCTCAATATTGAACACGGGGTGAACTACCCATGCTCGCAGGAATGTCCAGCTATAAGCATTCAACCCGATCCGCCTCAAAACAGTGTAGGTCCCAATTCGCCTGGCGCTCAGTTTCTTAGCAGCCCCTGAGGGAGCCTCTCCGCACGAACTCGCACCATCATCTGTTCGCCAACCAGAAAATGTTTCTCCCGCCTATGTCTGTCTGCCAGTTCTTTATAATGTTCGTTGCTTAAATTGATTTTACGCCTGATAGGACTCATGCAACTCATGCAAATGACGTGT